>OY735215.1:38126824-38256824 GCA_963457665.1 Thysanoteuthis rhombus
AGTTTGATCAATACACAAGAAGCACCCGGGTTATTGCAGTAAAAACTCAAATGTTAATTAATTTCCTAACAATCGTGCAGGCAACGAAGACCAAAGGTGTTAATTAACGTTCGCATGATAATGTAACCTTTTGCTGATGTTCTCTCGCTGTGAGTTACAATTATTTTGCAATTGATGGAAGCGATTTATTCATCTCTAATGTTAAAACGCGATTCTATACGTCCTTTTCAAATACAGAATTGTCCATACTCACTTTTGAGTAATACAATCGGTGTGTTAGTCTTCACCAGTGATCTTTGAAATCCAACTAATCAGGAAAACCCTTTCAATTATTGAATTTTTTGGGTAACCCTTTCCGAAAGAGAAATCTCCCCTCTACATATATGTATGTACATGTGTATGTAATTTTCGAGTTTTTGCTTTGTTCATGGAATTCTTCGAAAGTGTTTAAACCTTCATAGAATATATATATTGGAATGGAAGGGTAATCTACAGAGTAAGAACACATAAATGAACACCAACTTATGATTTAGTCGCTTAACACCAACTCTGTCATATAAACAACCGAGATTTTTTGAAAAGGCAAATTGTGGTGGATTTCTTTTTATCATATAAAAAAATATGTTCGTGTTGAATAACCAAAATAAATATACTTTGAGGCCAGGAAGGAATCGTTTATGTAATTAGGTGTGCCGCTGAACAATAGTGTACTTCAATTATATCCCAAGTATGCCAGTTGAATTTTTCCAAATACACGCGCGTGTATTTCAATCCAAGAATGTATCCAGCACGAGAATAACGTCTGTCCCAATCCCACCACAGAGTTGATTATGTAGTAATTTTCTTACTAGATTTTGAGATATCTCAGCTTTTTAAGCGATGCACGAAAAAAAATGATAATGAATACGTATAGCAGTCCAACTGATTGCCTAACTAGTTGAGCAAAATTGAGAAGTTTTAGATATTAGGGGAATTTATCATACAAATACACTCGAGATTATTAAATTCAAATGAATACATTCATACGATTGATATATGTATTCTCTATAATTTTGTATTTGTTGAATAAACATAACAAAAGTTGCAGTAATCATTTTCTGTCAGAATAGAAGTTGAAATGGATTCTGATAATCATAGAAGTTTTGTTCATTGAAAACTGAAACCAATTCATTTCATTTCAATAAAGCTTTGACTCACAATATACCCACTCGTTACCTTAGTTATGAACCGATACACACACACACACACACACACACACACACACATATATATATATATGGATATACTATCATTATGACAACTGATTTTATTCAGTTGTTGTATAACTGTTACTTTTCACGCCAATTACTTTCACTATCATTAATTTACCGTCGAACTTCTGTACAAAGTGTGAAGTTGATTTTGTTTACCAACCGTAACAATAAAAACAATACCATCACTCACCAAAATGAGGGATGCTAAGTAAAACTTGATTTCACCAACCGTTATTTGAACAGCCGACCAACCGATCACAAGGATGATATATACACTGGTATGGGAAGGTAACTTACCTAGTAAAAAGAGACAAATAAACTACTATTGACTTGAACACTGAACAGCAACTTTGTCAATCAAACTAAGATGTTTTCATTGAATAGGTGGAGTGTTGTCAATTTTCTCTTATACAAAAATATGCCCATGTTAGAAAAGCAATAACTAATTGTGCTAAATAGTCAAGTCTTTGATTAAAACAAAGCATAATCATGTACATGGGCTTACTCAATTCAAATGAATGAATACATTTATATACAGAAACTTTCTAATTTGTAATATGAAGAATACAAATGTTGCAGTAATCATCTTCTCTCGAATCAGTATTTCTAGTGAAGTTGGATCCTACAGGCGCCAGTCTTCTACGTAGCTTTTTAGATGACACATTTTCAATATCGATATGTTTTTTACTAGCCTTAATCTAATTTCTTACTTTAGTGGTTTTGACACTCACTGGTTGACCCAATTTGGTTTTATAGGGCAGTGTCCATCGGGTTACTGGTTTTAGTATATTTCTAGACAAGCTTGGTAACCTTTAACCATCTACAGTTTGAAAGAAAGCAGATGCAAAAAATATGGCTTTGCAAAAACCTTGTATCCCTTTAAAATATATAGATTTTATTTAATTTTATCTGCACGATAGATAAAAAATTCTAAACAAAAAAAAGAAATATCTAAGTGAGAAGTGTGGACGAGTATAAGGCAAAAGTTTCTGTATTTCATAATCAGCAATTTTCATAATGCGAAGGAGTCTTTTTCTTAGTTCAGTTGCCAGCGCCGTTAAAGTTTACCAATTTCCTTTGTAAAAGCTAAATGATATCAACACTTGTTCTTCATGTCTAGAAAAAATTCATTTTTGAAAATCCCCTCCCTGAATAGGTTTTCGGTAGTTAGTTAAATTTTCAATGTAAGTTTATGTTAAAATGATCCCTTAGCATATATCCAGTGGCATTTGTTCACATTTGCTTTTTGAAAATTCAGACTTTCTTCCAGTGATCACTGCCCAACGAAATGCGAGGGGACTTACTTATCCATCGATCATCCTTTTTTGATTAATCACCCCTAACACAGCGTGCTGCCCGAAGAAGTTGGCCACAGGAATGTTTCTAATGAGTGACCAAGAAAAACTGCAGCTTCTTGTTCCATTATGGCGTTTATGAAATGGCTTGTGTTTGTAACGCGTACAGGAACAAATCATGTTCAACGTCCCCTTGAGAAGTCACAAGACAGCACTGCATATTAGAGAAAAACAGGATTTAGATATCTCTGAAAACTCAAATTGCAGAGGAATGGCTACGTGGCAAAAATGTCAGACAACCGCTGGTTCACATTGTGGATCATCAGAGACTAATATACAAAACTATGACTGGCAAAAAATAAGATTGCATAACAATATAAACAAGGTCATGCCACCTATGATCTAGAGGTCTTGCGAATCTTGGAGATTGTCAATGTCCAACGACAGACGCTTAGAAGACTGATGTTGATTATCAATGGAATCAAATCGTTTATAGAATGTTGGGTGATGGTCATCACAGCAGGAATAAGAGAAAAATGTGGATAACTTTTTTGTAATAAAACTTGGTATACAAAAATTCCATCAATAAGAACTAGTACAAGACTACCACGAAGAGAAAGGGTTTTGGAGGAGTAAAGGTATGGTATTGTTGTTCAAATAAATTAAACTATCTATAAAATGAAAGAAAACATAATTATAATATGACCTGCACGACTTTGATCAGTGGGGAAAATTTCAGAACAAAGTAACAGCACTAATAAAGGTATATCTGCATACAATCAATTTTTTAAATGATTATGGTGGTTGAAGACCTTCCAATTCAAGAAGTGATCGCCATTTTAAAGTTGGGGGCAAACAGTTGTTTAACATTTTTACCCGATTAGAAAAACATGAAAAGTAATACCTCTTGATAAAAAGCAAAAAACTCGTATGTCATCGAATAACCATGCTTTAATTGAATGAACTAGGCTTTGAAACTCTACCTCAATCAGCTAATTCACCAGGCCCGACTACGACCCTATCACTTTTCCAAGCAGTTTGACCTCTAAGCTGAGACGCACTGCTTTGAAGTTTTAAGGAAAGGCAATTATTTTCGCATCGACAAAATACTCTCGTTTACTCCTTTTGGTGAGAGTTGTACATTCACAAAGTGGGTGCTGTCTGTGTAACATAACTTGGCATTTCATGTTGTGTTTGTTTCAAGAAAAAAGCACACTAGTTATTCAGTTATAGATATTCAATAATTTTGAAGTCAAAAAGAAGGCTTTATCTGCAATATTTTAAGGAAATCTCAGGAGATTAAATGCGGCTATTGGCACCTCTTTCTTATTTTTCCCCTTATCTTTACATACACACACACACATATATATATATATATATATATATATATATATATATATATATATACATACTGCTAAAGATGAACAAAGTAAAGATAAGAGTAATGTTCAGTGATAAAGCCCCGAAGAAGATCGAATAAGAATAGACAGTGAATCTTCTGGTGGAATTAACGAATGCATTTAGTGAGTCGATAGCGCAAGTGAAAACCACGGAAAGGAAATAAGAACACCAAATAACGAATGGTTGGAAAGCATTTGGTGTAAATAGAAAGATTGTTGCAGTGAATGGAAACATTTGTTTGGGCCCTTGAATTACCACTGGCTGTTTAGCTCCATGGTAAGAGCAACACAAAGTGGTTGCCATATTGGTCCCAGATTTTATTCCTTTAATTTGTTAATTCCATTTACGTTAACGAGGCCTTATGATGTGCAGTCAGGGGATCATTTCAAATAGAATTCTAATATAACGCACTATATAATCATTTCATTCATATATATATATATATATATATATATATATATATATACGATTAATAGTAGTGTCATCCACCGACTGCTGTTTGGTTGTATTACAACTCTCCAGTGTGGCTATAGACAACCCAGTATCCCTTCCAGTACTATTAGGTGAGGTCGAAACCTTAGCTTCAGACCCATGCCCTACGCAGAACTGGACGGTCAGTAGGACTGAATTAAGCAATATATTTACTTATGCATAATTCCCAATCAACCAGAGTGCTACATTCAGGACTTTGAAAAGCATTGCTATAGTAGTCAAGTGTCTAACGTAAAGATGATCAACTCTAAATACATGAGCGTTAATCATAATATATATATAGTGTGTGTGGGGGGAATCTCGTATTACATATTAGTCTTACGACCAATTGTTAGTGTAACTTTCTTATGCATTATTTAAATCTTAAGATATATATGTACATCGAATCACCGTAGCGATACAAATGGTCTCCCCCACAAACTAATCAAGTAGGTTACTTGTTTTTTTTTTTCATTTGTCTGTGTGACCTAAGGGGTTGGTGATCATATTTTGGGGGCTACAACCTTGAAGATTTGCATGAGTGCACCATCAAGCACCATCTACAAACTTTTCTCATTTTTTTTTTTTTTAAAGATTTTTTTGGGGGGTCTTTATGGTAACCGTGGACCAACAATGCCTAACACGTCTGCCGGTAGTTTTTGATAGCTTTACGCCAATGATATTTTTCAGATAACATTAGATAATCATTTTATATAATTGCTTTTTGTACATGCAATGGCTACGGTGATTAATTTATTCGAGATATGGATATTTATTACGTGTACTTGCACCTCTGTGTGTCTGCATGTGTAGGTATATGTGTGTGTGTGTGCGTGCGTGCGTGCGTATTTAGCTATGTTGCTATCAGCAAGACAGACCTACTTTTCCCCTTAACCCCAAGGATGCGTTTCTAAACGAGGCAACGTGAATGAAGTCATCACGTAACAATTCTTTTTGCAAATAAATATGGTAATTATTTGTTATTTAAATAAATTTAAATGAAATAATAAATAAAATTCTAAACACATTGCTCCCACGGATATAAGAATATGCAAATTTCAAACTATTGTTACTTCAAATAGGCGTCAAGTCAGAACAGGCTGTATATATTCCCTCTTTTTTTTCTAGAGAAATACAATTTTTTCCGTTGTACAACAGACGTAGAGCATCTTCGCCTGAAGGTGTAAAAATCAAATGAAGACCCCCAAAAGTTTCTGTTTCTTTTTTGCTGCCTCAACAAATTTGTCTCCGATGAAAAGTTCGGGTGAGGAAAGGGAGACAACTGTGAACGACCAGTCAGTGAAAAACACAGATATGAGTAACGGAGTTTTCAGTTTCGTAAATCTTCGTAAATCTTCAATGCTGTTTTGACTGGTTTAATCTCAATGAATAAAAACTAATACAAGAATATCCTTATAAAAGCAGTGTTGATTTATCCGATCATTATGGGTTCCTGTGAAGTACAATTAAAGTAATGCTGTACAAATAAATTTAAGTAAACTGAAAAAATTCAATCATTATATGACATTGAACAGGGTCACTTCGGACAGTAACAGCACAAATTAAAGGATATATGACTAAGGTCATTTTTCAAAAAAGAATATTGATTGCTGAAAATCATTTAATTGGAAGCTATTACTGTGAGGGATCACGCAGGAAAAACTCACCGGTTTGCAGAGGACCTAGATGGTGACCCTTTGACAGCTGTTAGACATTTGTATCGAATTAGAAAAGTGGAAATCTTGCATCTTGTGTGAACAACTCCTCGGAAATTGAACGGATGAGGCTATGGAATTCTACTCATCAACCAATCAACCTTTTTCCGACTACGTTTTCAAAGATTTCAACCAGAAGGCTGAAATAAACTACATCAAAGCTGAAAAACCGCAATTATTTTTGCACCGATGTGATATTTTGTTAACTCCTTCTGGCAAAATATGTACATTCACAAAGCAAGTGGCCATTTTTTCTTTCAATGTAACTTTTCATTTCCTATCGTGTTTGTTGTTGTGTTTGTTGCCAGAAAGAAGCAAACCAGCCATTCAATTATAGATATTCAATAATTTCAAAGTCAAGCCTTATCTGCAATATTTCCAGGAAATCTCAGGAGAGTAGCTGCGGCTATTAGCACCCCTTATTTCTTCCCCTTATCGTTGCCTATATATATATATATATATATATATATATATATATATATATATATATATATATATAGTTGAAGATGAATAAAGGAAAGATAAAAGTAATGATCAATGATAAAGCCCTGCAGAAGACCATAAGAATAGACTGTGAAGATTTAGAAGGAGTCAAGGAATGCATTTACTTAGGTCAGGCGATAAAGCTAGAGAGAGGGCACAGAAAGGAAATGAGGGCGGATAACGATTGGCAGCAAAGCATTCGGTATAAATAGACACATACTGGAAACGAATGGCCAATATGCTTAAAACGCAAAGTATGCGATCAATGCATAATACCAGCTATGGTGTACTGATGCAGGGCCAGGAAACTAAAAAAAAAAAACACTCGTAAACCAACTCAGAATAGAGCATAGGGCAAAGGAAAGTGCAATGTCATGAATGCCACTCAGCAAGAGAAAAAGATTAGCATGGATTGGTGATTGGACCAGAGCTAGGGGTATCGTACAAGCGATTAGGCAACACAAAGGAGAAGGGCAGAGCACAAGGTGATGGGAATCGGCTACATAGGGCCAAAGGTCAACTATTCTGTGCCCTTGGAACAGTGAACGCAACGGTAGACACAAACACAAGATGGAGTTACGAGGTAGGAAAGTATCCCGATAATATATAACAGAGATTAGCACAATCACGCTCGTGATGGGGAAAGACTTTCGTACTGCAGTGGTAGTTGATGATGATGGTGACATAACAGAGCATTCAGTAAGAATGCAACTTACTGAATAAATATCTATCTACTTTCTCTTTTTTTTAAAAAGTATTTAGCCTTTTTATTATAGGTGGAGCAAAAAACAGCTTAAGTATATATATATATGTAATCCCTCTCCCGGTCTGGGTTTCCTACTAGTTCATGCGGAAGGCTTAAATTGGGCATTTGGTCCTAATGAGAAATGAAATTTGTTTTCTCGATATTAATTCGAATCTGGAACAACATCACTATTCGGACGCCTTATCCAAACAACTGGAAATGTACTTCTGTATTTAGTTGGAACGACACATAGAATTTGGAGGCCCATGAAGCAGTGTGTACGTAGCAAAGAATACAAGCTAATGTGGAGCCGCAAAATTGGATATGCACGCGTTACATATGTAAAAGGTTGATTCATTTGGAGTACCGGTTTGCAAAAAGCATGGCAATACAACATGCATAAGCACTCCCATGAGACCTGCCTATGGAGGATACACAGTTCGTTCATAGAAATGATCCAGGAAGGTTCAGGAAGACTTTTAGATTGGACTTGTGGGTTAAATCGAATTTGATTCTTGAAAATGAAAAAAGAAAATCCCCCTTGAATTCTGTCATTGAAAATTTTAAAAAAACAACACTTTCGTCACGATCTTGACTCATTTTGAAATTGTCAAAAGAGATTTTCCCCTTACTATTTTGATCCCAAAGGGTGAGAATGAATTCGCTTTGTTTTTGACCCTTGAATGTAAAGGAAGAAAATTACTCTTTCATTTTGGCAACTAAAAGTGAAAAGGTATTCCACGTCGTTTAGATTACTAAAAAGAAAAATGAATGTTCTTCACTCTATTTCGACCCTTAAAAATGAAGGTCCCTCCAAAATTTATCGTAGTCTCTCCAATTGAAAGAGCTGTACCACAACATTAAGTCGTTCTTATAAGGAAAAAATCTCGAAAAAATTTCATTTTTTCTAGAGCAAACACACTTATGGTTAATGGAAAAGAAAAACCTATTGGCCAAGCATTGTTTTGATAGCTTCAATCATCCTCCTTTCACTAAATCTTGAAAAAATCTCAGTTATACTTTGAAATGATTTATGCCATTTCCAGATAGTCACAAAATATGTGTTCATTTGAGCACAGATTTTTATTGTAAATAGAGCATCGCTTACAAATCTACAAAGAGGCATCTAATCAAAAACATTTAAGAGATGACAGATGGCGGTGGACATACAGGAAGTGAAAGACACAACGTCAGCTGGATTACCATCATCAATTTTGCTGAAAAGTGGAAAACGCATCAGCTCATTTGCATTTTATCATCTTAGTACAGGTAGATATTCATAGCAAGATATATATATATATATATATATATATATATATATATATATATATATATATAAATTAATCATATACAATGCTGTATCAATACCTCCAAAGTCTGACATGTACTTATTAACTGAGTTCTGATCCGGAAATTTGACTTAAAAATGTTTGATCAATGAAATTGATATTCACCATTGAATTAAGCGCATTGACAAAGAAATATATTACATAGGAAAAGAAGTATTTGCCATGCATAATAATTGCCTATTTTATTATTTTATATATATGCGGACATATAAATGGATATATATACATATCTATTGATCTATATATCGATATATAAATATATAAGTATAGATATATGAATGATTGTGTCAAATAAAGCTAAACTTAGGTAATGCATATATACGTGTATGTATATGCATGTGTTGGTGCGTGTGCGTGTGTGTTGTGTGTTGTGTGAAACCTTCTATAACAAATTAGTCTTACAGTCCATTTCTTGAGTCTAAGTTCTATCATCATTATTGGCGCCATTACTGCATCCTTAGGCCTGACAATATTTGTTCGCGTGAGTGTACGTGTGTGTAAGGGTATGTGTGTGTCTTTATATGCATGTGTGTATATTTGTATATCTGTGTTTTCCCTGGCACACATGCATGTGTTTCTGCATTTTTATATTAGCAATACAAGCAGTCCTTTTTTTCTCTCCACGAATGCTTTCCAAACATAAATGAATGCTTTCCAAACGTGAATGAATGCTTTCCAACCGTAAATGAATGCTTTCCAAACGTTAATGAATGCTTTCCAAACGTAAATGATATCGACACAAGATGAATTCATTTTATGAGCAATTTGATAAAAGTTTTACTGATAAATATGAAAATTATTTGAGGTGAACAGGCTGATGTACAAAATAGCAAACAGTAATTTAATATTATACTATCTGAATTACCCAAAGAAAAAAACTTTCGAAGTGAAGAAAAGTTCAAACTTGCATTATTTTAAATCAGCGTAAGTTTTTGACTCCTGTATCGTATCTGGGGATATAATTATAAATAACGTTTTTTCTCAAAAAAATTCTTCCCGAATCACCAAAACAAAAACAAAAAATGAAAGAATTATGTAAATTTCAGAACGGTGTTATTTCAAATCAGTGTAAGAATAGTCTAGATATATTTCTAATATTTTTTTCTTGGGATATGAAGGTTTTTTTTGTGTGTGTGCTACAGATGTAAGGCATCTTCGCCTGAAGAGGTAAAAATCAAATGAAGACCCCCAAACGTCTCTGTTTCCCTTTGGCTTCTTCAACGAATTTGTCTTCTTATACGGCTTCTAAATCGAAGCGATAAGTTCAGAT
Organism: Thysanoteuthis rhombus; assembly: GCA_963457665.1. Taxonomy (NCBI): domain Eukaryota; kingdom Metazoa; phylum Mollusca; class Cephalopoda; order Oegopsida; family Thysanoteuthidae; genus Thysanoteuthis; species Thysanoteuthis major. Next base: position 38,136,807 of record OY735215.1, read on the forward strand.
AAGAAGGAGAAGAACGCTGCGAACGACCAATCAGCGGGAGAAAAAAACATATGAATATTTTTCTTGGTTGAAACGGTAAGCAAAGTGGATGACACACAGAGTTTTTATTCCGTTAAAGTTTAATGTCTTGAGGCATTATGACTGGTTCTAATTTCCATTGTTACTTCAATTTCTTCACTTAGCTTGGAAATTTAAATCATTATCGTAGCTTTATAACGGTCTTCATTTTAACTACATGTTAATCCAATGCTCTGTGCTCCAGCACGTTTTCAATCAACACTTTACTAGCTACCAGGATCAACACAACGAGACTTAAGATATTTGTTAGAATGGTTCATTGAGTAATAGTAGAGGCACATCTCATAAGTTTAGGCAGATTTGAAGAGGCTGGAAAACAGAGAGGCAGATCTAGAGAGACTTGAAAACAGAAAGGCAGATCTGGAGAGACAGGTAATACATTGAGAGAAAACTGCACGGAATAATGACCGTTGTATGTCTGATTATCAAACTATTCTGGAAGTTATTGGGAGTAAAGTATCGAAAGTAAAACAAGAAGGTCTTCTCAATCAATCAATAGAAACCGTCAAATGCCAGGTTAGGATGATTGATTAAATCATAGGAAAAAAAGTGTGATTATAAATAAATTACTTCTCCAACCTTTTTTTGCGCAGTGATTACTACAAAATCTTATTTTTCAAAAAGCAAGCGGACACAAACTCAGGGATCGATTCAGCATACATTGCACACTGAGCCCCCTCTACAAAGGTATTGGGGTGATTTTGAAGGAAAAAAATAATTTGTCTAGACATTAGAGGGAGTAATTGTTTAAATTTTTTTAGCCATTTAGCTCCATTAGTGCAATATGTATGCGCAATACATACATAACCAGCCAGACCAGCGTTAAAACCCAAGAAACCTGTGTTGACTGGTTTGGCTGCTGTTTTCTAACAAAAATAAATATATATGTTCGAATAAGTCAGAATATGTACCATGCTTTATCACATGACTTGTGTCGATTTTGCAAATGTCAGGGACGACTCTACCGAAATTTAGAGCAAAAATACTCATGCAAATAGATCATAAAATTACGTCAGTGGAGGTGTTGAGTGGCAGAGTGGTTATCGACACAGAAAACAGAATCGGAATCAGATTTTGGGGAAAGACTGCTTACTTTCTTTTCACAGTAATACCCTTTGGTATGAATCCACTTTTGCCCAACCAAGCTTAGGGTATATATCAGGACAGTTGAAGACCTTTGTTTTGACGTCAACCCAGCATCCCATTGCAATGTGAACCTATAATTGCTACATAAACTATGAATGAGGAGGAATCCCCGAAGTAAGATGCTTTCATGGATCGTCCAAATGAAGACAAAACCATTGCCTAATATGCTCTGTCTCATGGAACGACTGTTTATTATTACAACCGTATATTTCGGTAGATAAAATTACCTTCAGTTATGACGAAGCAGATTTCAATCAAAATTTCATGGTCTTAAACCCCCTCTTTTTTTCCTGTTTTTGTATCTGGTCTATTAGACGACCACATTTGTTGTGGTGTTTTTTTGGTTACTCCAAGTGTCGTCTTATCTGCTGAAATATACGGTATCAATTGTAACTTTTAAAAGGACATGAGATAGGCTGGAAAACGCAAGAAGGGAAAATTCTAATGTTTCATCATCATTGTAATTATAATTAACAGCATCAGCCTTTTAGCGTCCGTTGTTGGATATGTACCTTTTCTAAGATTCACCGAGCATCACTATCGTGGGCGTCAAGGAGCCAGTACTTTCTCAACTAATCTAGTTAGTCGTCACACCATCTTATATTTTGTCAGCCCCGATTTCGGATATAATCTATGGGGATCCACGTTATGAGTCATGATTTTTAGCAGTTGTCTGACATTCTCACAACATGACCAGCCTGTTGCTTTTCGTGTTTTCTTACGGCTTATCTCGGACTCCCGTCTTTCCTTTAGTATACTTTGCAGTCTTGTGATATCTCCACGTGAGGTTGAGCAGGATTATCTCGTGTGCACATTGTAGGGTTCTCAGTTTAACGTTTAGTCTTTTGGTTAGGATCCATGTTTCAGCTCCATTGGTGACTATCAGGGGGGTGTATTCGGTGTTTACTTGTGTATAATGCAAGAAGTTTTATATAAAATCTCCGGGTCAAAGTTACGCGGGGTAGCATCATACTAGAATGTAAAAAGATATAAGATATATAACTGATTTTTTGTTACAAAAAGCGGAGTTGCATTATATTCGATATCACATTGTAATCCAGTAAATACTGTATTTCATGGAATCGTGACAATACTTCATCTCAGAACTTCATTCATGGAGAATTTTATCAAAATTCATCGCAATTCAATGGCTTTATTAAAATTCATTTGTTCTCAATACAACTTTTTTTCTTCTTCTAAATCCCTTAGCCGTTCGAACATTTATGATAGTTGAATCAATATATTCTACTGAAAGGATATTGAAAGCATTACGTGCACTGTACATACAGAGATAGGTAAGTGCATATATAGGTAAGTAACAAGTTTATAGATTTCACATAAAAGGCAGGAACAGAAGTATTTCACTGTGATCAGAGTTGCGTGTATATTCATAAATATTTATGTCTCATTCTGTTTCATAATGGTATTTTTATTTCTTTTTCTTCTTTGCCTCTTTGAGTAGGATTTACTCTCTATATTTGTTTATATGTTTGATTTTCCTTCAGGTTACATTTCTATTTTTTCTTGTTTCATTGTCCCTCCATTTTGTAGGGTTTTTCTTTCGTTTTTCCTTTTTTTTTTCTTCGATTTTCTTTTTATCTTTTTTCATTCTTTGATTCTTTCTGGGGTCACATTTCGATTTTTTACTTTTTCTAATCAATTTTATTTTGTTTTCCTTCATTTGGTTCTTTTTTCTCTTTATTTTTTCTTTCGTTCATTCTTTCTTTCTTTGAGTCATACTTCGATGCTCACTTTTTCATTCTTGCTTCATTTTGTTCATTTTGCTGTTACATTCTTTATGTTTTTTCCTCGTTATTTTTCTTTCTTCTTTTTCCCTTCCTTTCTTTTTTTTCTTTCTCCCTTCCTTTCACAATTTTTGTGTTTTGCCTTTATAATTCGTTTTCTTTTCATTTTTCTCTTTTCTTGTCTACTTTTCCCCTTTTCTCTTTCTTTGTTCTTTTTTTAATTCATTATTTTCATTTATGACATTTTTGTGTCTTTGGGAAAATACTTTGATTTCTAATTCTTTCATTTCTTCTGTCTGTTATCACTTCTGTGTTTTCTTCTCTCTTTTTTTTTTCTTCCTTTGTATCTTGCTTTGGGTTATATTTCAATCCGTGCTCCTATCGTTGATTTTCATTCTCTCAGTCATAACTTTTCTTCACAATTTCACTCATTCTTCATTATTCGTACAACTTCGCTTTTCTTTCATTCTCTTCACAATATTACGTTACCACTCATTCTTTCTTTCGTTGCTTAAAGTCACTTTTATATTCGTGCTTTTTTCATTCATTATCTTCTTCCTGATTTTTTTTTCTTCTCTCCTTTTGCCACTTTTATCTACATTTTGGTTTATACCAAATTCATTCATCATTTCTTATCGTGTTCCTTTCTTCAGCCATTTTGAAACACAATCCATTATGTGCCTTACACTCCCATATTCATTCTTTTTAGCAACCTACTCCTATACATTCTCTCTCTCACTCTCTCTCTCTCTCTCTCTCTCTGTAACCCCTTCTACTCCCGTTTCTGTCTCTATGTCATTGTCTCTCTCTTTCCCTCCCTCTCTCTCTCCTTCTCTGTTTTTCTCTCTCTCTTGTCTTCCTTTTCTTATTTTTCTACTTCTACTTCAGAACATATTTCCTTGCTCTCTTTCTCATCCACTTTCTCTCTCCGTTGCCAACCCATACGAGAGTAGATCAATGAGTCCGTGGTCTGACAGTTATTAGCCGAATTTCGATCTGGAACTTTCACAGTATAAAGGCCAATCGATGGGATTAACACTCAGACCTGAACAAAGTGCATTAACAAGGAAAGTGATTATATAAGTAAATGCTTTTCTTCATCACGACATGATAATTTATTGATGTATCAACGAAACAGCGTATAACACTTGTCAGGAAATCATTTGGTATCAATAGAAATATACTGAAGTGCACATTGCCAACGTGCTTAAATTGTGAAGAGTACAATAGATGAATAATACCAGCTGTGGCGTACAGATGCAGAAGAACTAATTTAGAATCGCTCATAGAGTCGTGGAAAGGGCAATGGGGGGGATAATTAGGGTTAGGGTCGGGGCTAGGAAAAGATCAACACTGATGCAAAGGGAGACTACTGTGGATGATGTTACAAAAATACTTAGGCAACAAAAATGGAGATCTGAACACTGGGAAGAAGATCAGACCACAGATTGAAGGAGAAAAATTGAAAAGTTACCGCTCGTCATAAAAGAAGATAGATAAGGCCATTGTACAGTAATGGACTTATAATGGATGCTGCTAATGATACATATATATATATATATATATATATATATATATATATATATATATATATATATATATATATATGTGTGTGTGTGTGTGTGTGTACATAAATGTATGAGTGTGCGTGAATCTTTATGTATATATATATATATATATATATATATATATATATATATATATATATATATATATATATATTCTGTACTTCCTTACAAAAATATTTCTTTTTTGAATTTCATTAGTCATTCACTCACTAATCTCCTCCGCACCAAGCAATTTTCCTGTTTTCTCTTCCCACTTCTCATTCCGCCCTTCTCTCTATGTATAAGACTTTCCTGTTTTCCCATTCATACATGGAAACAGAACATCTTTCCGTCTTTACTTCTCCATTTTCTGAACTCTTTCTACTCTTTTAAACGCTTATATCTTTACCTTTTCAATCTGTTCCTCTTCCTCCTTTTTTTTTCTTCCTTTCGCTAAAGCTGTCTTTGAAGTAATCAGTGTTGACGTTTGATTGCTTTAATGCATCGTTACAGCATTTATAAACATCGCGCGATTTACTATGGCCCGAAATAACGTCTCGGCCCATTGACTACCACTCTGGTCGGTTCAATTAATTTCTCCTCAGGGTGCAAAGAATAACACCCAATAGGAACACATACACATACACACACACACACACATACATACACACGCACACACACTGAGTCAGTAATGCATCCAACACCTTAAAGCAGTACACCCCCTGCGCAAAGAAGCCCTCATATTCAGTATCCCTGGCTGTACATGATTTTTGCTGACAAGCGGAGTCGTGTACGAGGATACTTAGCAGTAATAACGATGAATGTTTTGGCTTCCAATCTTTCATGACTGCAAGGGGATACAAGTCAGGTTAGTCACTCGATAGTAACCATCACGTGACAAAAGTGTGTGGGCAGCATGTTATGTTTGGGTGATCAATTGAGAGAATTAGAAAAAAAATGAATTAATAAATTACGTACTTCATCTTTTATTGGGCAGTGATACACAAAAATGTTTGAATGGTCAAAAGCTAAAGGGATCGATTTAGCATAAACTTACATTGCACATCCCGTCTTAAAAAAACCCATGGAAGCGGATCGAAAAACAAGAAAACTTCCTTTAGACGTAATGAGGATCCTTTTGTGCAGCCTGTACGCGTGATACATACATCACCAACAAGCCAGCAAGGTAGACCAACTTAAAAACTGAAGAAAATCGTGTTGAAAGTTTTGAAGACAGTGTTGGTTGACAGTTTCTAATTTTCCATTTTTGGGGCATGGCTTTTGTGTCAGTAGAATACCTTGTTATGCAGAGAGTCGTGAAAAGACAATGCCTGTCAGCTTCCCTCATTAAAGCCAATGTCAGTCTATCCGCCTTTACGTCAACCTCGACTGGTTTTTCTTCTTGTTTGGTACAGCCTCCCAACTTTACTCTTCCTGTTCTCAAATCGTGTTCAAATGTCCCAGATCCCTACCCAGGTTTTTCTCTTTGTCGATTGATGGTTATTCGGCGAGAAGAGAAATCCTCCCGTTCATGTTCTCGCTAAGTTGATCGCTGGGGATGAGCACTTGGATTATGTTGTTGCGATTCCAGTTGCACGGGTGGGATTGCTAGTTCCCAGCTCTACCCACTTCTTTTAACGGGGCTCGGGATCGGCAAGATGCCTTAAAGGGAACATTCTATTCCAGCATGGAATAAGTAAGATGGCAGAGGATCCGAGTAATCACAATATATACAGTATATTAAGGAAAAGAATTCCAAGATATCATAGAATATGAAGAAACTAAAATGGCTGTGGACTGGTCATACTGCAAGAATGTCAGACAACCGCAAGACACCACAATTCATAACGTAGGTCCCCAGATATTAGATGCGAAATTTTGACCGACAGAAAGTAAGATGGTCTGACGATCTAGTCTAATTCAGAAAGTACTGGCTCTCTGACGCCCATGATGGAGAGTTTTTGCAAATTTTCGGGTAGATCTATGTCCAACGATGGATGTTAAAAGGTTCCTGCTGCTGCTGATGATGATGATGATGATGATGATGATCTTACTCAGCTACCAAAAGAGGGTGCACTTAACTTAAGTATTGTTTAAAATCCTCGGATAATTATTTATCATAATTCAAAAAATATAATAATTAACGAATTTCCCCATCGAACTTTCACTAATTCATCGTATCATTACTGCTGTCCGTCTCCACGCCTAGGGTGTAGATTGGCCATACATTGGAAAGAAGAAATAACTTCCGACGTGGTTTGCACCCGAGCACTTTATCTTCAAGACCCCATTTAACGAAGAAATCATTCCATATCAAAATACCCAGAGCTCCCTGGGTCACCTTCTCGGAGTTTCCTCGGGTATTCAAATTCTGCAACCGTTGTGGATGCATAATACATTGGAGAGAAGGGGTAGCCTCCAACAGGGTTTATACTCGAGCACTTTATCCTTAGGAGTATTGTTGAATTATTATAACATGAGTGCATTTTGTCCGACAAATTAAATGATACAACATGCTTTTGGAACCAAAGGTTTCACGAAAAAAAGGTGATTTACCTATGACAACGCAATGTTGCTGGATTTAATCTTTACTTTCCGGATGATGCAGTATCAAGTTTTCCCAGCATTGATCCCTATTCTTAAGTTTGTTATCATTGGAAGAATTTCGGTTCTTTGATGCTTTTCATAATAGTGAAATAAAGAGGCAGAAAAACTATGTTATGCAAATCTCATAAAAATGGTTCTTTGATAGAGAACAAGCATTCGAAAGTCAGGCTTTTACGTATGCTCAAAAGCCGACCCATGTTACCTGGGTGAAAGTTATAAATCAAGCATATATATATGTAATGCAACGCTCTTCCATAGGAATAGAGTACTCTGATCGATAGGGAATTTAAGATAAATAAATATATGTTAAATTCAGCCTTACTGACCCTCCAGTGCAGAGGTAGGATATCAGCATCCGAGTGTGAAGTGAAGGTTTCAATCCTGCCTCGTGGTACTGGATGGGATAACGGATAGACTATAGCCACACTGATGAGTTGTAATACAACGAAACAGCTGTCTGTGGATGACACACACACACACACACATACACATCTATATATATACACACACAGGGAATCCTCCCTATTGATGGAGAATGTATATTATTAGGAATGGATATTTAATCCGATAGAAATGGTTATGAATTGCGTAATATCATTTTGAAACTCAATTTGAAATAATCTCCCCTTACTACACGGTAAAATAATCATTTGGCCACGACGACATAATAGATAGAATAATCAATTAAAGAAAAGAGGGCTGCAGTTGGAATCGAACCTTCGACCGATACGGTAACTGCTTCAACGTAGCGTTTCTCTTAACATTGAGTTAAATATCCGCTGGTAATGCAGTTCCTGCTGCAGCCTCATTTTCTCAAATTGTTCATTCTATTCACATTGTGTAGACCAAATGATATATTCAACGTGTAACAACGGAAGATAATTTCAAATCGAGTTAAAAAATGATATTACGCAATTTATAATTATATATATTCGTGTGTGTGTATATATTTTTGTATGTTTGTAATGGAGATATATATGTGTGTGGGTGTCTTGTGCGTATGTCCCGTGTGTGTGCGTGTGTGCGCGCGCATGTGCGTGTGTGAGCTTGTGTACGTCCATCTGAATTATGATTTATTACTAGAGAATAACTCTATGATGACAGGAATGCGTTGGTGCTGAAGGAAGTCTCTTTCAGCGTGACTATGGAAAAAGAACGCGGATGACTGTCCATAATTCTTCATATGTGCAATTGCTACCTTTCAGGAAGTAGAAGAGGCCATATCCGCATCTTCCAACGTTAACTTAACGAGACGTTTATTCAATTAAAGGAGTCAGGAACGGATACGAAGGGAAAAAAATCGCCCCGCGCAACGAATTAGTTCTGTCATCATAAAATTGAAGCCCATAATTCATTGTAAACAAATACTTGAACAGTGCAATTGTGCAACGTTATTTAATGCTTGTGTCTCTTCAACAAGAAATAGCGGAATATACAGAAGTGAAGAAAAGATAATAAATTGAAATTGTGGAGAATATACGTTGCAGAAAAGAAAAGAAATAGAGACAAAAGGGCTGAGACGGATAGATGGGTAGATACACACACACACATATATATATATATATATATATATATATATATATATATATATATATATATATATATATATATGTATATATATATTTATATATATATATATATATATATATGATAGAGATAAAGATGTATAAAAAGATTGAGAAAGATCGATAGATAGAGAGAATCAGAGACAGAAAAAAAAAGGATATTGATAGTTACGAAGAGTTAGATGGATAGATACATACGTAGAGACTAAATGGTAGATATAAATATGAACGAATTGAGATAGATAGATAGATAGGTATGTGGATAGATAGATGGATGGATATGAAAAAAATTAAGATAGAGGCGAAAAGATATAGATGGATCTGAATAGATGTATGTGAACAAACATAGAGAGCAAGGTAGAGATAGTTAGGTACATTGATCGATAGACCCACTAAGACAATTAAGATAGAAACAAAAAAATATATAGGTACGAACAAACTTAGATCTGAACAAAAAATAGACAAAAGGGGATAGATAGATATGAACTGGTTGAGATTGATGGATGATAGATACTAACAGAGATAGACAAATATATAGATAGATGAGAACAAATTGAGATAGATAGATGGATAGATTTGAACAAACTAAGAGAGAAAAAGAGACCGATAGATTGATAAATAGATTGATAGATATGAAAATAAAATAGAAACAAAAAGATAGATATCTGAACCGATGTATCTGAACAAATATAAAGACAAAGATGGAGAGATATATAGAATGATAGATAGCTCAGAATAAATAAGCTATAAGATAGAGATCTGATCAAAGATGAGAAAAGGAAAAAATAGACAGACAGATAGATAGATAGATAGAGAGATAGATGTGTAAAAACAAAGAGATATACAGAGATCTAAACAAACTTCGATGGACCTTACAGACAAAGAGAGAGACAGAGACAGAGACAGAGAGAGAGAAAGAGATTGATGGATAGATATGAACAAAAATAGAGACAGAAAGATATTGATCTGAATAAAGATGAGAAGATAAATATTAATTAAGTAAAATACAGACAAAAAGATATAGATTTGAACAAAATTAGATCTGAACAAAATTAGATCCGAACAGAGATACACAAAAGGAGATAGATAGATAGATAGATAGATAGATACATACATACATACATACATACTTACATACATACATACATACATACATAGACAGATAGATAGATAGATAGATATAAACAAAAAATGGAAACAAAAAAGATATAGATATGAACAGACACGGAAGATAGATATTTAAAGTTAGCGTGATTTGATATAGGAAAGTAAGTACGGCTTTACCAAATAGATTTATTTGTCTATCCACCATTAAATTGAAACTTCTCTATCTGTTTGCGTCTCTCAATGAAATTCAAGCTGCTTTGTTTGGGAGAGTTTGGGGTGTGATTATGGTCTCATGAGAAATGGAGAGAATAGATACATATTGATAGGTAGATACATAGATAGAAAGAGAGGGAGAATGAAAGAAGGATAGATATGAATAGACCAAGATAGATAGATAGCAGTGAATGAAACGAGGATGAATAGGCCATGATGGAGATAGATAGATATGAAAAAGATAGATAGATTGATAGATAGATAGATAGATAGAAAAATAGTTGACCAAGGCAAACACGCTTAGATCGACCAAATAGATTTGTTTGTCCAATTGCTGTACATTTGATGCCATCTTTTACGGTTTATTGGAATCTCAGATTGAAATTTAATCTTGCTTTTTTTCGTGAAAAAAAAAATGTTTTTTTGATGGAAAGGGAGAGTGAATCCAAGGCAACAGATCGTGTTTTTTTTTACGAGATAGCTGGTTATTCTCATGATCTAGAAGAACATGGTTTGGGGTCCGTGGAAGAGCAAGTGACCTAGCGATTAACTACGTACAGAATGGAATCGGCGAGCCAAGTTCAAACCCCTGCTGAAATTGTCTGCGTTAGTTCGCTCTTTTGACGTAGGAAAAGAGCGTGGTTCCATCTTCTTACTCTCCCCAGATATGGGTAAAACGACAGAGCAGACTGAGCTCTCTAGTCTACGGAAGGCAATCAATCCAGACGAACCCAGGAATAAGGGTTGAAAACTTGGACAAGGAGCACACTGGGAGGGGGGATTGGATACCTAATTCCGGCAGCTCTTGCAGCCAATCCGATGACACACGCATTTTCTCGCTTTTCATTTTGACATCAGTGAGGCCCAGAGTAGCATTGGACCCTAAGATACGCCAAGGCTTGCATATTAGGAGAGGCCTATTCGGTGTTGCACTATTGTTTACCGGGATACAAGAGGTTTACTTCATTCTGGGTTCTTTGTGGTATCTATAAAGCAAGGGGATAAATTAACAGTATTAATCCTCAATCCAGATAACACGAAACGGTAAGTAGTGTGTGACCAGTAAGAACAGAGAATCTATGACCAGACCTAAATCAAACCCTGATTAAATTAAGAAGCCCGTTTAAGTACCATGCTTATTTCTTCATGGTATCTCTAGAATAGGGTGAGTTACTTGAATGTGCTAATCTACCCTCAAAGTGACAAAAAATGGATCCAGAGCTTGGAAATAAAGTTTATTTTAAGACCTCCCATTTTTTTTTCATTCAGTTCTTTTTTCTGCACCCTGGCCTTTATTGGGCCTCAAACCCAGCATACAATAAACCGCTTGTGCCTTTTATCACACGCCCTGAACAGTGCAAATTGGGTTGCCTACAAAAGTTACGAAATTCTGCCCTAACTGAATCCTTGTGATTTTGGGGATTGCCTGCCATCTTTGGATGTTAACGGTATCTCTAAGACTCAGCTATGTCCATCACGTGACTAGATAACAAGTGACATATATTGCTGAACAAATTAGTACAATCTTACATTCATCTGCGCTCTGACAACTTTCGTGGTATGACAAAACCTCTTTTCAAGTTATCTGGTAATTGGAAAGAGTACTCGGAGATGTAGTTTGTTGTTTTATCGAGGGCACTGCTGATTCTCTCCGTCTGAATCACTGGGATGAGGATCATTATCAGTATATACGCTTATTTATTCGAACAGTAATTAATATGAAAAAAATACTAGTTGAGATCTAAATTTATTATTTATTTTCGATTCCTGTTGTTTACAGCCATCGGGTGTCAGTCTGAGCAGTTGCAATAAAATGCAACTAAAATTAAAATGAAAAGACTACATGTCAAACATTAATAATGTATCATGTAATTGGAAACCAACGATAAAAAAGGTCAACCAAACTGTCAACGTGGGTTTCTTGAGTTTTTGTATTAGTCTGTTTGGCTGGTTGGCTGGGTGTGTGTGTGTGTGTGTGTGTGTGTGTGTGTGTGTGTGTGTGTGTGTGTGTGCTTGTGTACGTTGCACAGGATGTATCAATGGAGATTTAAACATAGTAGATATCATGTCTTGGAAAAACATTTTTTGGGAGGAGGTCAAAAATCCTCCCTTTATACAGGCTGTCGGATTGGGGTTTAATTTACAATATGAATTCGTTCTAAAATGGCTCCTCAATATGTGTGTAGCAGCATCAACAATGGTTTTCTTTTGAAATTTTGGGCTTTTTAGTGATCCAACAAGAGGCAAAAGAAGTAGCTCTTTCATTGGTAACTCTATTTTCCCACTTTTTTCAATTGATCATCCCGAACCTAGAATGCTGCTAAAAGACGCTGGCCACGTTGGAGACAGTTTCTATTGAGTAACTAACGAGACCCGGTATTATACACTACAAGATAATTGAACAAGGAAATATTGGTTTGAACCGTCATTTTCTTTCGGCTTTTTACATCATTAATAAATTGAGTCGTGTTTGCTTTTCTTTCTATGTTTTATTTTTCCAGGGGAGTGAGCAATTTAGGTAAGCATGAGTGAATATCGGAGCTATTAGAAAGCAAATATGGCCGAAGACAGAAACGTAAACGCATTACTATTATATCGGATGTCGATTCTGGGGACATTTATCCACTCGAGCTTGCATTGACAAATACATTTCTCTTTCTCTTCATATTATATATATATATATATATATATATGTATATATATATATATATATATATATATATATATATATATATATCACAGGCTGTTTCTTCCTACTGTAAACGAGTTTCATGACCACCTTTTTCTGTCTTTTATTTTACAAAAGCTTCAATTTTTCTTTCTCTGATGTTTTTTCTCTTCACCTAACACTGTATTCTCACCTGGATCCTCTCCTTATCTTTCTCTGTCTTTCTCTATGTCTCCAGTTGTTGGATTCAGAATTAGTGCTGATAGTGGGCGGTAATTAGAAAAAATCAATCTCAGACGATTTAGAATAAAATATTTGAGTGTTGTTCGGCAGCAATTAGTAAAATTATCAAAATTCTAGGCTCATATTACTTGAAGCTGTTTGGCAATGCCGGTTGGTGATAAATAAGGATTGTGAATGGTCTCAGACAACTTGAACAGGTAGTCAAGCGTTGTCAGTTGGTAATCAGTAAAAATTATCGTAAACTCGGACTAGGAATACTTGGGGCTGTCAGGCGTAGCCGCGCAGGAAAAAGGTGCGCTGGACGTAAAATCTAAAGAAAACAATCACCTGTTGTCAGGCAGTTATTCGGATCACGACTTATTTTTCTGGAGTTCTGTTCTCTCGAGTTCACATCCTCAACTAATTCAGACCGATTTTTCCGATTGTGAGTTGCATTCTTCAGTCGTTCATCGGCTTTTCCCTGGGGATTTGTTTATTCATTTATTAAAGGCAGAAAAAAAAAACACTAGGTTTGATTAATGTTTTCGTTTGCAACTGAAAACAATATGGCGGACATTTGGTGGCCGTTTGCCAAATCCAGCCGGAAGCTTCAGCTCGTCAACGTTGTTTAGTTGCGGTTTTTATTGTTGCTGTTCTTATTATTGTTGTTATTTTTATTGTTGTTGTTGCTGTTTACGTTTCACTGTGTTGATTTTTTTCCTCAGTATTAGTATGAGTGTACGTGTTCTTCGACTAATCAAATTTTTATTTCGAATATTGGATTCGTCTTTCCATTCTACACTTTTTTCTAATTAGTCACGTGATTCTTCATTATTCAGTTATTTTTTTTATCTTATTTTATTTTTTCATTTCTGTCCTTTCTTTTCTTCCTGCTTTATGGATGTTCTTTATGGAAGATGGGGTTTGTCTCCGCCCACCTTTCTCTTTCAAGTGCTGCTATTTCTTTCGTTTTTTGTTTTTGGTGGGGGGGGTTTCTCCCTAACTTTTTACTCTCTTCCCTTATCGTCTTTTCCTTTCTCTCTCTTTTTTCCCTTTCCTGTCTGTATCTCTTTTCTTGGAACATTTTTCTTTTTCTTCATTTCTGATCCTGCAACCTATGATATCACAGATAAGAATGATCAGAAATACGTAAAATTTTTCATCAAGTCTAATCATTACGTATGTATTGACACAACGATCCTAGAGGCAAACAGGTAAAAAGATAAAACAATAATCGCTAATCAACTGAATGTTTTCAATCTTGAAAGGAAAATCTGATAATTAATCACCTAAATTTACAAATTTTTCTTAATGATATTTTAGGCAAATTCTCACACTGAATCTGTATTTTGGGCGTAGAGAATCAGGGAGAAAGCGGTTGTCAGTGTTCAACAGTTGCTGCAAGAATTGCTGACAAAATATAATATTTGCACGGAAAATCCATTGCTAATGACTTTTTTACAGAAATGCATGGAAAATCAATGAATGCCAAAGATACCAACTGAATATGACTATAAATATATATATATATATATATATATATATATATATATATATATATATATATAGTTGAATGTGGATTCGCTACACAAATTAGCTCATGTTTCTGCCCTTGTAAGCATCCAGCACTCTATGAAATGAATCCATTACATTTCAGAAGTGGTTTTGTATTATTGATATATTATTATATTATATTATACTGCTTACCTGATTTGTACCACATAAACTATACATATGTGTGTGTGCGTGTGTATATATATATATATATATATATATATATATATATATATATATATATATATATATATATATATATACTACCTGTCATATGAAATTAAACGAATTGCCCTTTTATTTTCAATTGCTTTGGTCTCAGGGATAAAAACAGCATCAGTCATATTTCGTGGTTCGGCGTGCTAAATTTATATAAAATGTCCTGAATGCTGAATTTATGCATTTTTTTTATATGATTAAATTGTTAATCAATAAAAGGTATTTCCTTTGTTTTCATCCCTGAAATCTTGTTCAAAATTTATCAAAGACATTAAAATGGTGAACTTACACTGATATATAGAAGACCTATGAATCAATGATAAAAAGATATTGGTCATAAACATTTGAACATGAACACATTCTGTTGTCATTTCGTGGTTAGATTAAGGTCCTTTGTACATTAATCATGATCTGAATTCGAATTTCATGCGTGCCATAAAATCCCAGTTGTTGGTGAGTTATTTGAGAAGAAGCGAATTGATGCTGGGGCTCCTTTTAAGGGGAGAGGTAAAGAGGGTAAAGTATCAACGTGTATGAATCTTCATGTTCACAGGTTGCTTGAATTGTTTTTTTTAAGTTTGATTGCCAATTTGTTTTATAGGTGATAATATGAATGTGTATTAGAGGTGGGAAGTGTTGATTGATGTAGTGGGGGTTTTAAGTGGTCCAGGGAATGGAGGGGGTCAGCTTTAGGATTTTGAAAAAGGGGAAAGGGAGCTATGTTTTTCCAAGAAATTCAGAGCTGAGGCTCCGACTCCAAATTGAAAAATTAGTTTGAATTTAAAGCTGGTTTTAAAGCATTGATGGAATTTGTTTCCCCTTCCTCTTTGAGCAACATCGTCAGTGCTCATTTTGTAGTGATAGGAAACTGAGAAATTTGGTTCTCGTGGAGAGTATTGATAAATGTGCAACCTGACTTTAGGGGTCCTTTTCGAGGGATCTCTTATTTGTTGTCTGTGCGCGGTTATCCTATTCCTGAGGAGAGGAGTTTCCCAAATGTATTCTTTTTTTCAACATCGACAACTAATGGCGTACCTGATTTTTTTTTCAACATCACAAGAGTTGTCGTGTTCGATTTGAAGGTTGCACCTCATTTGAAAGTGAATCTATCACCGTCTATCAAATTTGTACATAAACTGCAATTTGGTCAATTGCATTTGGATATCTTTCACTCTGGTTCTGTTTTTTTTCCAGAGTACGTGGCTTTTGTCAGTGACTTTTTTTTTTTCAATTTGAAGGTTGACGTTTACTTGAAATTATTTAGGATTTTATAAGGATTTTGTTTATATAAGAGTCTCTTTCTAGGATTTGAATGTTTTGTATCTTTTTGCAACGTTAGGGTTTTAAAAGGTTGATGAATGGAATAATGGTTGCTTTGTTTGATTTACTGTTTACCGCTAGCAATTGTTGTCTGTCTAATTGTGTGGCTTTTTCAATTCCAGCTCTAATTTGGGAAAGGGGATAGGTTTGTTTGAGTAGGTATTTTTTAGTTTCTTCAGTCTGATATTTAGTGTACTCTGTACAGATATCACAGTTGTTAAGCATCGGGCCAAGGAAAATGGTACACTGACCTTTGTGTGCTTTGGTTCATAGGAAAAAATAGCAATTTTTAATGTCTGTATGTTTGTAGTGTATGTTTGTTAGAATCATTTTTTTATGATTTAAGGTTTAAGAATGGGATTTGGAGCTCCTGGAAGATTATTGTGAAATAAATGTGTACGTGTAGATTATTCAGTACGTGGTGAAGATGCAAAGGTTCTTCTTTCGATCTGTTCCTTAGAGAAGGGAACAATCATCTGAAAAGCGTGTCCACAATATTTTGAGAACCCTCTGAGAATTCAGTTCCAAATCTTTCGTATACTCTGGTATGTAATGTTCTTCTAGATGACCATGTGGGTGCGATTGTGGTTTTTGATGCTGTTACTAATTTGTTAGAAAAGGTTGTTGTTGAATTAGAAAGTCTTGTTCTCTAAAATAAAGTGCATAGATTCAGAGCAAGTCTAGAAATCTTTAGAGCTCCAAACACAAAATGTATAACAAAAACTTTTTTTTTCTGAAAACTAATATCAATCATACATGATTAGAGTGGACAGTCTATGTCCGTAAGAATGTGATAATTGTAGAGAAATATATACATATATATATACATACATACTTGTGCGTGTAATATCACTGTATTGCTAAGAATACTCTATAAAGTATATAAATTCACTTTAGAATAGTATTTCAAATTAAGGAGAAAGTGATTATCAAGTGATAAGGAAATAAAATAAATTCTAATGATAAAATAGGGTATTCGTATGTATGAGGTTTATGCATTGCCAATGATTTTACAACGGTGTTCTTTGACTGTATATCACAAACAATCATTGTTTGAGAAGCCCCTGCCCTTAGTGCTGATTGCATAAAACTTCAAAGTCTCGAATTGGATTCATTTCCGGTGTTGGCAAGAAAATAATTTCATAACCATTTTCGTTCTGCCGAATCAAGCAGAATGGCAAGGAACATTGTTCTACTGGCAGACAACATTATTATCAATACAATCTCTGGCTAATGGAAAGCAATCCGCTACATACACTATCCTGGAATTCAGCAGTATTTGAGGGTTATTTTTCACGCCTAATTAGCTGTGAAACCCCCATGGCTAAGCGACTGAACATTACATAATCAGGATCTATCGACTAGAACAACACGCAGTGAACTAACTTGATATGCAATAGTTATGTGTGTACATGCAGATAATACGTTTGGAATTATACATCGCTATACAATTCCAAATGTGCATGCGCAGAGATATTGCCTCACTCCAAATCATATCGATCATGTGTGTTTATGCCCATGTACCTAGAGACATATTCACTGTGGTTCGTTGGGGTGGCTGCAGCTAGTGTCTGAGCCCAAGAGGAATCAGGATTTCTCATGCTGAATCCTGAGACTGATAGGCAGCATCTTTCATTTGTGAGATTTACACAGTATTATCTTACAATGCTTATTTTTTCTGATTGGCCTTGTGCTTAACTAAGCTAACCCTAATAAAAAAATATTTTAATGAGCTGCCGCATAGAGCTTGCTATTGGCCTATTTCAAACTTACAAGGATCAAGGGAGACTAATCCTCCCGCCTGCAATGGCTGATGTGTAGTGAAGATCAGCACACGCATACGGGTCTGCACTTCCCTAATGGACCAAGACGGCCCGTGTAGCTGACAACCCGTAGGTTTTTTGTCGGAGTTGCCTTCTCGTAGATGGACTGCCTTACAGGGCTGAAAGGCTCCATCTATCTAACTTTTTAACAAATAGCTTTGGAAGTATTTTTGCCTTTCTCTACAAAAACTATCTATGCAAGGTTTCGAACTTGGTTTACAGTTTCTATATTACGTGCTGTTAAAAGTTAGGGTACGCTGCTCCCCGATGTAAAGCATACAGACTGATATCAAATAATATAATATTAGATTATTTACTCGTGGAATAGAAGGGTTAATATGAAAATTTAAATTGTATTTAATACTTTATTGAAAATACTTGCAATGGACTTAAAAAGACGGATAATATAACAGGCAAATGTATGAGAGACGACACAGAGAAGAAAATTGCTTTTATGCATTGATGTCGATAGTCTATTTAATTTAATACTGTTCCTCAATCTTTTAAAATCTTCCGTCCCATAATTATACACACGTCAAAGATACTAATAAAAGATCTAATTACATGAACTAAATACTTCATTAAGACGACGTCGTTAAAATGTCAGTCGAGTAAGCGGAGTAGCTTCATATCTTTATTAATCTTTTGGGGGATTTTTATTTTAAATTTACGTCTATTTTTGTTCGATTCTTTGATTCTGCCTCTTTGAAAGTCGAGTGGTCAGCGGTGGAAAGCGACGGGGCTGGGTGAATGACAGTATTCAATAAACGAAACGGAAAAGATAAAATTCCTATAATCAGAAATAATTGCTCCGTTTCACTCCGAAATTGAGCCAGAATTATCATAAAAATTGCAATTTTTTTTTTCATAGATAATCAAGATTAATGCTTTTCCTTCTCCTATTTATGTACTCGATCACCCTCTCCCCCATCACGTATACGAGTGCCTAAATTGATTAAGTGTACATGTTTACCTTTGATTCTTTTTAACCAAGAAATAGACTTATGTAACGATTCGAGAATATCAGATTGCTACCACCGAAATTTGTTTTAAAAATAATTCTAAAAGGGAAATATGTACAGATATAATTGCAAATCCTATATATTAGTAGACGCATATCTTATCATACGAGATTATTCAGCCCTTTATAGCAAAGATGTTTACCCAAGAAGTTAAACTAATTTTCAAGTACGATATCCAATTAGAAAATAATGCTACTCAAACTGCTGGTAA
The DNA here is from genome assembly GCA_963457665.1 of Thysanoteuthis rhombus. Lineage (NCBI taxonomy): Eukaryota > Metazoa > Mollusca > Cephalopoda > Oegopsida > Thysanoteuthidae > Thysanoteuthis > Thysanoteuthis major. Next base: position 38,155,854 of record OY735215.1, read on the forward strand.
CATCAATGAGTAACTGGAGTTAACATTACTACCAAGCAAAAGATTTCCGTCAATAGATTTAGATCTGGAAATGTGGATGCCAATGGTTAAATTCAAGCAAGCCCCAAATCTGTTCTTAATGATGAAGAATTATCGATAGAAGTGACCAATGACCCACGAGCAACGGCTCCAACACTTTTTGGGTAATTTAGAACTCCAACAGCGACCATAACACGTCGTCCCAATGCAATAAGAAAGGTTGAAGATTGTAAAAATCGATCCTGCATGAAGTGAACGAAACACTTCTTGACAGAGCTCGATTTTGCTCTGATTAATTGTGTGTAATCTTGGTCAATTGAAGTATGAAGTCTCCAAATGTGCTCTATATTCACATTACGTTTCTTTTCCAGATTTTCTGATCATTTGAATTCAATATCCGTAATAAAGTTCAAATGATATAAAATCAATTATCTGTGCTTTTACTGAATTTGCATCCGCTAAACCTTAAGAATTTTTATGGAAATAGTGTATTATCACCATAGGATCATTGGAAAACGGTTCTTGCTTCAAATTGGTTATTCAAATATTCACTGTATTGTGGTTTCTATTATTTATCATCTTACTCTCTATAAAATTAAATTTAGATGTTACTATATACATGAACGGATACGTTTAGGAGAACACAATATTTTTGGCATATCAAAACATATTTCATAAAACCTCAATTAGAGCTTCCCAACGGCATATCCATGCTAATACGTTGATCATGTGTATAGATTCAGTTTAGCTTCTTGACTAAGAGTTTTTTTTCTTGCATATAGAGCGACAATTTAGGCTAACAAAGCCTGAAAACGTCTGGTATGTAAAAATGTCCCAAAGCCCACTTTGTAGCCTCCCCTTGACATATACATGTATGTACTTCGATTTCAAGCATTTAGTAATTTATGTTAGATTCTTTTACCAAGAAATTGATCTTCGATAGTCTTCATACATATAGGTCTATAAATAGCCAAACAAAACTATATATTTTATATTTAAAACATTTTCACGGAAGCCTTATTCATGTCTACCAAGAGCATATACTCCTATACTAGTCAATCAATTACTCTTTTAGATTTACCTTCGATTTTCTGTCAAGAAATCAATATGATACGATGTGTGTATCGGTCAACCTTAGTTTTCTTAGGCTAAAACAGTACTAGATTTGCTTAACGTACACCATATTATCCAGTGTATTGAATATATATATATATATATATATATATATATATATATATATATATATATATATATATATATATATATATATATATATATATATATATATATATATATATATCCCGAAACTCCCTCTGCATTTACACGTGAATAGGTCGATTATGTATGTAGGTCTATCTGGGATCTCTCAAATAGATACTTTGATTGACATCATGATCATGTCATTATTTTTCTCACAAAGCACCATATACCATGGCAAATAAACCTCATTAGGATATAATTAAAAATCTCCAAACAGCCTATAGAATATGGAACAGTGAGTCTGATACAACAAGTACAAATGGTAAGTATAACACCACTATGCACTGGACTGCAGAAAATGTAAACAAGAATATTCTATAATTCCATTCTAGTTCTTACATAATCATAAATTACACGGGATATTTCCAATTAACTAGCTAACTAAGCTCCTGTTTCGTTTTCCATGTTTCATAGCATTATACTGAATCATGAAATAATTTAGCCACGGTATTATATAAATCTATTAGGGTATTTATTTTAAGGGCAAAATTATTACATTCTAAACTTCTCTTAGAGATAATCAATTGTACTATTGCTCCTGGTAAGCATATGTTATTACACCACTTTGTATAGAACTGTAGTAATTGTAGCAAAACTATCCTTTATACATACTGAAGTATTTATCTCAATTATATAAGAAAAAAAAGACCAGCTGAAGCCTTTTGGAGCAGTATTTACATTCACTCCGATTTCACCGAATGCTGTCTGTGTTCATTGGGCAGTTTCTTTTACTTCAAGTTCAAATCCGTACAGCTCTTAAGATCAACCTATGGGCCATCAAGTTAATTTCGATCGTTAGTAACTTTTCAATATACGTTGATCATATGGGATATGGCCTTTTGCCCCAGACAATAGATTGCAATCTTAAAGCTTTCAACGTTAGTAACGAACTCATTCCAGCAATCCCTGAAAATAGCGTGGACGCTAATGGAAGCAGGGATAGGTGACGATGATCTACGACTCGATATAATATAAGAAGGTAGTACGACATCTTTTGCATCTTTCTCAAAGCTTGTATTCTCCCAGACACGTTGATAATTAAACAGCTTTCGTTTGTGTTGGCCAATCTTTGCCGGTTTTGAGATCACAGCTAAGTAAATGTCTAAAAGTTGATGGCTATTATGGACGCACGCTTGTATCGACACAGCATCTGACATGTAACTGAGGGTGACGTAAACTGAGGACCACTACTACAGCTTTTTTCCCTGTTATCCCGAGGTAGAGGGTTCCTATGAAAATTCAAAAATTTCGTAATCTGGAATGGCTTGAAGCTAAGGAGCAATTATCATCAATCTATATGGGGAATTAGTTGAGCATCCCTAACCAAAAATGGTGGTGATATTATGAATCGTTGAAGATTTATATGATTGCAGTTGCTCAAGACTGTATTGTTGGAGAGTTATGAAAAAAGGGGTTCGTGCTGCCTCTTGAATAAACTCTGGACGCCATTTCCACTTTTTGCTATTATTTGGTGAAAGCAAAAAAAGGTGGCGTAAGGCGAACTTTGAGAAGGTGGATACCTGTGCACGCAAGCAGGTTGTACTCACAGCCTTGACCTGCACGGTATTCCCACAAGCTCTGTCCAAATTGGCTGCCTGTCACGCACAGAGACGTTGAAAAGGGGAATAAATGACCCAGTAGGTCCACGTGCCGTGAGCGGATGGGCGAGCCGGGAAGAGAGGACCGATGGTCGGACGATGCAGAGACAGAGATGCGTGAAAGATTTGGGCTCTCGCCATGCCGACTTGGCACGTGCCTCAACGTAGAGAGAGAGAGAGAGAGAGAGAGAGAGAGAGAGAGAGAGAGAGAGAGAGATGACGAATATGGGGGTGGATGAAGAAGAGGAGTGTTGAGCGGAAATGGTTGGGATCCAGGGAGGTTACCATGACGATTCAAGACGGGTAGCGAAGGGCAGTGCTAATATGTGAGATAAAACTAAGGTGAATTCCATTATTAATTAAATCTGTCGTGAAGTGGTTAAAAGTGAAGAGTGGAAAGAAATCCAGAAGACTCTACGGCGTCGGGTTCGTTGAGTGTATGTGAGTGAGGTAAGTTTTGATTCGGTGGAGTGGAGGTGTCAGTTTGCCGTATGAGACTGGAAACGCTAATTTGATATCGTGTCCTTCATAGTGTTTCGAAGATAGTTATGAAGAGACACTGAGAGATATAGACTAAATGAGATAGATACATTGATTGATACATAGATAGATGTGAACACATGAGATATAGACATTCGGTAATGATGAGCAAGCAATTATGATTACTGAGTTCAACCTTCAGTTGGTGTACTCAGTTAAAATCAATATACATTGATATATATATATATATATATATATATATATATATATATATATATATATATATAGTAGGTTGTGGATCCGCTACACAAACAAGCTCATGTTTCAGCCCTCTCTGAGTAAAATGTTGTATGTATCGAGCACTCTACGAAATAAATCCAATAAATATCAGAAGTTGCTTTATATTATTGATATATTATTATATTATGTTTTACTACTAGCCTGATTTGTACCACATATACTATATATATATATATATATATATATATATATATATATATATATGGACTGCAGAAATTCAAGTGTTGTGGCATGTCACAGATAAGGACTCACTATGATGATTCCGAAACATTGATTTACGTCTTTTGAAAAGGGGCATCGGGTAGTCCATTGACATTGACGATGGCACCTTCTTCTGCGCAGGAAAAAAAGAGGAAACCTGCAGTGGAGAGTAGATTTCAGTACTGGGCTTACAAAGACTACCTGCAGCTCTATCTTATATCGAACAGTCAGACTCCAATAACACAGTAAAACATGAGATAACCATTTTCTGTGAGAAAGTTGCCCGATTATAGGAGATTTCCTCCGCGGTTCATCTAAAGTTGTGTCCACTTTCGACTTCCACGACTAAATAACTGAGGTTCGGGACAGGGGTTCGTGGATTGCCCATGTTATGCAACTTTAAAAGTGGTGACATTTCTCTTTGATTTTCTGTCGGCAAAGACTACTTTAAAAAAAAACGGTATTAGTGAGAAAGTGATGTAAATAATATAGACCAGAATTCAAACTGTGGTCAACGATTCCGGTTTCTTTATGAATAACTATTGCGCAATTCTGAAAGTAGCAAAAAGAAAAAAAAACAAGATGCAAAACGAAAAGTGATGGGAAGACAGGAAGAAAAAAGCAAGAAAAGGAGAAATTGAAAGTTGTAGGGAGAGAACAGTTGCAAAAAAGAAAAAGGAAGGTCGCTATCATGTTAGAAATAAAAAAAAAAGAGACAGAGGAAGAATGGGAAAGAAGAAAGGAAAAAAAAAGGAAAATATGGTAAAACAAAGGAGATGGAATCTAGGTAATATATTTTAATGACTTGATACTTATGTTAAGAATTTTAATTAATTTTTATTTGGCAAGGTATGCAGTATTTCTACGTCTTTACGATGAGTTGGCAGCAAATTGCCATGTAGGAAAATACCATTTGTGTATATAATGTGAATATACTAAAAACATGAAAAATTTTCCAAGGTTTTTCTCCAATCTTCTATTTGCACACACTCACACAAACACTCATACGCACGCACGCACACACACACACACACACACACACATATATATATATATATGTATGTATAATTTTGTGTGTGTGTTTGCTTGTGTGTGCATGTGTAATATATATATACATATATATATATATATATATATATATATGATGCTGATACAATACATGATGGTTTTTAAACAACAAGCATGTATGACAAGCTATATACCAAAATCATAGCTGAAAGTAGGGATGTTTGTTTGATACTGCTGGGTGGCCATGTTGATATAACTGTTTTGTTTTTAAAATCCCACAAACTTTTACTTGGTAAACAACTGATCATCCCAACAAGATAGAATTTACTCATTGTATTTTATAACAAAGTATAAAACAGGTGCTGAACACCATAGAAAATTACGTAAATTGTATCGACAGATATTGGGAAACAAGTGTCAGAAGTGGAATAAAAACATTAAAATAACGTTTCATAACGTTTACAGTTTGAAGATGCAAAACTTAGAAGACTAGAACAAGACTAAAGTAAAACATCTGTTGCTAAATTTTGTTTTTTACGGAAACATTTTTACAACTGAAGGATATACACACGCCACTGAACCCATCCAGGAACATATCAAGCATACTAATTAATTTGTTCATGAATTAATTGATTGATTACCAAAGTCTCAATATACTTTTACTTGTGAGTCCGTCTCATTCCCTATTGATGACGTATATGCATATATATATATATATATATATATACATATATATATATATATATAAATATATATATATATATATATATATATATATATATATATATATATATATATATAAAGATCATATAACTTTCAAGACACAGCATTAGTTATGACCTACAAAATTATTATTTTCATTCGTGCACAGGTTGTAACATAACACTAACTATTCAAATCACTGTATTTACTGCTGCAGTTAATGCAATGGATGGACAGATGGACCGGATGTCAGTACGGGACCACTATGATTTGGTGCTTATGAAAATAAGTGCTTTGGACTTTTGCCACGGACTCTTGCCTAAGTAATCCTTGTTCTCTTAATTGTTATGCCAAGTCGACCACAAGTTTGTAATTATTGTAGTGATAAATTCATTCATCATTTCCTTGAACAAATGATGTAAGCATGTTTGTCCCAGTGACGAAATGGTGCGTATTGTTTATCTCAACTGGCAACTGGCACAAGTACCTCATCTCATCTCATCTCATCTCATCTCATCTCATCTCATCTCTCTCTCCCTCTCTCTCTCTCTCTCTCTCTCTCTCTGCAACTTGTTTTTTCTCCATAAATGAATATTAATACGATCATTATAGTATATTATACAATATCAATATGAATATTAATATGAGGGTATTGAAGAGAGTGTTCAATATTTAAGGAAATTTATTTTCTGTCATCTTGTCTCAAAGACATCCATCACGGTATTCATGTATTCCAGATCAAAATACTGGATTTCAAATCCTGGTTCACCCTGGTAAGTCACAGAATTTAATCGAAAAATGGATCAATACTCTCAAATTTAATATTCTCCATCTGACCTGGTTGTGTTAGTTTGTTTATGACATGGAAATGCTGATCAACGTTTCCCGTCGATCGAGAGGGATGGTGAATTTGCCAGGAAATTGAACAGCACCTCGGATTAATCACAGTTTAACTTGTTATTTTTCATCGATTAGGCTTGTACCGTAATCATCGTTCAAGTGCTTGAGGACCATTCTTACGTAACCCAATAATTTTAAAGATAACCATAGTACCAAGTCGCCCAGGAGAGTAGTACGTGATACAATTACGTGTACGTAGTTTTAAGACTAAATAGTTTTAGAGGAATCTTTCTCATCTGAATATTTACTCACCCTCTCTCTTTCTCTCTCTCTTTGTCTCTCACACACACACGCTTATATATATATGTATCTATAGATATGTATATGTACATATATATATATATATATATATATATATATATATATATATATATATATATATATGTATGTATATATATATATATATATGTATGTGTATATATATGCATGTATATATATATAGGTATATATATGTAAGTATATATATTGGTATATATATATGTATGTATATATATATATATATGTATGCATATATATGTATATATATATATATATATGTATGTATATATATACATATATATGTATATGTATCTATGTATGAATATATCTATATATGTATATATATGTATGCATATATATATGTATATATATATATGTACGTATGTATATACGTATGTATGTATATATATATATGTAAATATATATGTATGTATATATATATATGTATATGTATATATATGTGTGTGTGTATATATATATATATATATATATATATATATATATATATATCGATTCCCTCACAGTTGCAAAATGATTAATTAAGTAGCTCCTCTTTATTTTAATGGATTCTTACAAATAATGGTATTGCCATCAACGTTCGGTTTTTAAGTCTCACCGACCGTCAGTTTATTGCTCATCGTTGATGCTTCACCATATGTTCTGGGAATTGCTAACTTTTCGTTAAAATTATGAGGTTGTATTATCTTAAGTAGCCACGAAAATCTAGGCGACTTATAAACAGGTCATATAATGGTTAACGAATTTTTGGCCCAGAAACAAAGATCAATATTTACATGATACAGATTTATACACGACTGTATACGATATTATGGTTAAAACTAAATTAACATTTTCTTCATTCCCCCATCTTTTTATTTCATCTAGAATATTCTTCATATTTTCCAAGTTTGTACGACACAAAACTCATTGGAGAAAAATTAATTCGTCACATTGTACTGAGCCAATCCTCTGAGTGTGAATACCCTGCCAGCCTTAAAAATCGGAAATTTGGTTTTTTGCCTTACCTTGAAAATTACCTCTACCGTCCTACACTTTTAACTTCTATATTCGTATGTTTAATTCAAATCTTAGTCCAACATATTCATTTCGTATTTCGTTTTCTTTAACCATTTCGACTCCGATGTCACGAACCAGCTCAGCTGATATCAATCTAACTATTCGTTGGATAATGAATGGAGATAGATATCTGCATCACTCCCAGCAAATATATTCATTTATTTTGTGGTACTTATACGTAACAGCACAGAGTAGGATTTGACAACATTCCAGAATACAACAGAGACCCGAAGATGACTTGAGCGAACACAACCAAAACGCAATACAGAAAGGAAACAATAGACGCAAGGAAATTAGTAAGAAACAACCCTTTAAAAAAATGAAAGATAAGGGATTTCTTTTGAAGAATCAGATTTAAGACCATTTTTCACCAAAGCTGATCGGGTTTTACCTCATGCGGTGTGGTATCACTCTGTGTAAACAAATCCTTAGTCATCACTCCCAAAGACCAGTGCTTCATGACAGTCGTTGCAATGAGTGTTTTTGAGACGATCCTACCCACAAGCTAGCGTATTCGGCATTTCCAGATTAATCCAACCTCATGACAGCCTTTTCATGCAAGGGTTTCGGTGAATAGGAACTAACCCACAAAAAAAGGATTTATAAAAAGCAATTCAAAAAACGCTCCCCGAAAGCTTCGAGTAATAAGAGAAAAAAGTTTGGGGTTTTTTTTTCTCACCTCTTGTTCTTCAGAATCCAGCTATTTTTTTCCCGGACATTCTTATTCCCTGAACTTATCAGCTAATATATACCCCTGTTCGGTAATTTTGTTTATCCAACATTTCTGTTATCCAAATAATTTCTTTTTCTCTCTCACTCTCTCTTTTTGCCACAAAAGGTTTCGTAAAGTCTTGTGCACTGTAAGCCGGTTTGATTCAGACGATATGCACCTCACGCAAGTACGTTGTTTATTTGATTACCTTATCTTCGATGGGATTCCCTAATTATGCCACATAAGACTCGAAGGCATGCCGGATATAATTGGAGTGGTTGGTTGCGAAAATAAGAAAAAAATAACAACACAACAAGGAGCATCATTCTGTTATTTACGGAATAATATCCGACAGTTTTATAATAAATCTCATATATATATATATATATATATATATATATATATATATATATATATATATATATATATATATATATATAATAATAATAATTGTAATGTCGGATATATATATATATATATATATATATATATATGTGTGTGCATATGTTTGTGTGTGTGTGTATATAAATATATATGTGTGTGTGTATATATATATATATATATATATATATATATATATATATATATATATAAATCATTTTGCTTCGACAACATGGATATGATAAACAATTTTTAAAAAATGGGATGAGAGCAGAAATCGATCCTGCGACTGATCGAGAGGCTGTTTCGACGTAGTATTGCTCCTGCTACAGAGCTAAAAGCCGCTGGTAATTCAAAGGCCCAAATAACTGCTTTAACTCCAAATTCTCATTTTGTTCATTCACGGTTCATGTTTACTCTGTTTTGTTTTCTTTCAACATGGACAAATGTATATTATCTATATTATATGATCGAACATGTCTTTTGTTAAAAAAAGAAAAAAAGAAGAAAATCGTGATTTCCGGTATTAAGTTACCCTCTTGTTTTATTTTTTTTTTTCTTGTTGTTTCTTCACTCTCTTACTTTCTTCGCTTCTTTCGTTCTTCATTTTTTTCATGGACCTCCTATTTTTGTTATTAATGTTTCTTTCCAAATCTTCCTTCTTTCTGTACTTTTTTCCTACTTTTCTTCCAGTTTTTGTTTTTTTATGCCCTGTCTATTTTTCTTTGCCCCCCCCCCCGCTCAAAACTGCGACAATCCTTTTGCCTCAGCCTTCCATAATTTTTTTCCAGCTAACTGGCCCGAATTACGCCTCCCCATAGCAAAAACAAGCTAACATTTGCTCACCTTTATCAACATTGAAAACTTTAAAAACCTTTCCCATTGTTATAAAAACAGCCTCTAGCGTTGGTAACTTTACTTTCCATCAATTAGATCTTTTTAAAAATGCAATTGTTCTCTTTAAATACGAAACCCTTTGACTAATTACCAGCCTGCAAGAAATAAGAAGACAAGAATCACCTGAAAATCTTCACAATGCTCTTCGAAAATCTTTTCCTGAGGCCCCTTTTTAAAGGAATCCATAGACCATTCATGAACAACTAACTACGCTCAGCTGTTATCAATATTTAATATCATTTGAAATCATGTACAATACAATCAAGGCCAAATTAAAAACTATGCGCAATTATGAATGGACATTCGCAGAGAAGACCTAAAAAATCTAACTTTTTGGCGAGGATGTTATTTTCAATTCAACTGTATTCATCAAAATGAACAGGAAAAGTTATTGTCTGATAAGTTATAAGTTCCAAGATGAAGTTTTGTCGGTATTTTATGAATCATGAGGACTAATATCGCCACCGCTGCTATTACGATCACGATATTTTAGTCGATGGGTTCTGCAATATTCTTAATATTGTCAGAAGTTCTGAAGTGACACATAATCGATATTCGGTGACAGACAGACAAGTATCCCGACAGTTGTTGAATCAATTACTATGTTTCAGCTGGTAGACTCTGTGGCTTTTCTAATATTGCCTGAATAGGTTAGGTCTTGTCGATATTCGATAATTCTTTTGGGCTAGTATACTGTTTTCTATTGATTAGGTCACTATGTACCTGACAAAAATTTCTGGATCCTATCTAAAATTATCAGATTTGTGGTGAAATATTGAGAAAAAAAAGAGGAAAAACATCACCTTTGTTGTTTTGATAATTATAATTTTATCTGTGGGCTCAGTTTCTTCCAAATATTTTCAGCGGTTTTGAAATTTAAAAAAAAATTGATTGAAAATGGTCAAAGAAATCCTCATCGTACAGGAGAATACCGTTGTAATGACATGTTCGGTGGGTTTGCTAAACTTTGCTCAAATGTACCATGTGCTATGTATATTGGTATTTACTAAACTTAGCTAAGTTAGGTGCAAAGATGCAAGCGTAGGTCACCTAGTATGATATGATCTCGCTATAGTGATAATAAATAGACCGCTTTGTATAATCATTGTAACACACTTTTGAGAACGAAATCCGTTACTGACCTCAGATCCCCTGCTTTATTGAACTATTCGAAAACCAATATTTAACATGTAGCTTTGTGATCGGGGATTCATCCCCAAAGACGCAGCTCGAATAGAATTTGACGTCGAGAATCACCCGATGTCTGCAGCGATGGTTCGGTGAAGTTGGCAATTTTTGGATGATTAGGTAATGCAATTTTGGGTCGTATATTGTATTCTTTCGATATTTTCTGCGTACGTTGGCAAATAAATCCCAGTTATAGCAATATTTTCGTCCTATTTCATTCCTTTTCAATTCCTATTGTAACTAAATAGGAAAAGGTGTTTGGAGGGGAACATGAATGATAAAAACAAGAGTAAGAAGAACAAAAACAATAAGAGCAAGAAAAACTAAAAGAAGAAAAAGAAGAAGGAGATGACGACGAAGAAAAAGATGAAAAGAGGAAGAAGGAGAAAAAGATGAGGAAGAAGAAAATGGACAAGTACATGAGAAATAAGAATATAAAGAAAAAAACAAGAACAAGTACAAAAAAAATAAAAACACAAGAACGAAAATAAGACGACAAACAACAATAAAGAGGTAACCGGTGAAGAAATCATGAAAAACATTCGGTATGACATTTGGAGTAGGATGTCATTAATCAGTCTAATAATGTCTTTATCTAAACGATGTTGCCCTTGTTGCTTCTACTTGGCGATAGAAAAAAAAAAGTCTCGGAACCTGTAAATAGACAAACATCCAAATGATACACCTACGCGCATGCGTATTTCATTTAATTATCTGCTGAAGACCTATTAATCACAAGAAAACAAGATTTTCTTGGGGGATAAACGAAGAAAAAGAAAAGAAGTAGACCAGCTCCAGGGAAAGGGACTTAGGTTTTTGGATACAGGGAGAAAATGATAAATTGAAGACGAAGATTTACCAGCGAAAAATTATACCTGCAGGGCAATGAAGACGATATACGTTAAAACCGAAGCCTTGCAAAAACAAACGAGACGGCAAATATTATGCGCACAGAACCACAGACAAAAATTGAAAAAAAAGACGAGTTGCTGAGTTTATTTTTCTCTCACCTTATCACCACTGTTCACTTATCTAAATATGTTTTTCCCTGCTTCATTTTTATTTACACGCACCGGGTTTTCACACCAGTAGTATTCGATGGCTTTTGCAGGAGATCAAGCGACAGCAGGTCACATCAAAACATCTGTATGGTTTCCATTATTCCAGCTTATTTTATCAATACTTTTGTTTGGGTGATCTTAATTTATCATCATTAATATCAATGTCATTATTTACCCTTCGTATCAATAGATTCTGATAGCCTTTGCTGGATCAATTGAAAGAAAGTCTCCTTATCACTTTACCACACGCTTAAGTGTTCTAGCTTGTTTTAGTTACGCTGTTGTCTGAAGAGTATCGGTTTTTTACATCTGCTCAATCGCTCATTATATTATTTCGTCAATTTGTATGATCATATTAGATGCCTGGCAGCTATCCCAGTACATTGGCTGACAAGTTTCCTCAAATTTCCAGCATCTCTCTCAGAATCGTTGTAAACCATAAAACCCAACCCTTCATTTAATCTCAAATTCCTTGAGTCAAATTTCGAGTGTTTTAACAAGGTTTTTCGGGTGCTCTAATCATCATAGTCACCACCTTAACCTTCATGCTTCATAGCTTCTGCAGTCCTTGAACGCAGCCCCTGTATTTTTCAAATGTTTCCTTTTGATCTTTTTCTCAACCTGTAGGCTGAGTGAGCCAAGTTTACCATCTTCTAGATTTATTCCTAGCCTACAATCCGGATGGGCCTTCTTACTGAGATGGGGATGAGGATCTGGATCTCCAGATCCTAGATTATCTTGTTTTTTGTTTGTTTATTTTTTTTTTCAAAGACATCCTATGTTTTGTCCAAACTCCTTCATACCTCCCTTCATAATCAATTGAGACGGTTAAAATGTATTACACTCATTGAGTGTTTACAGTTATGGGAACCGATGGCTTACATTGGAGATTGAGTAATAGCAAACTCCCTTAATACTCTTGGGCTCTCCCTATAACTCTGACTGTTTCAAGCACTACTATCGCCTGTTTGATCTCAACTTCACTTTGGATTTCAAGTTCTTCCAAGTCTCTGGGGGCTGTTCCAATCCCCAAAACAACAACGGTAGGCATTGTTGGTTCGATTTTGATTTTTCTTCACCTTCTTATCTTTCCTTTTGTCTCTTTTTTGATCAAATTTCTCCTTCTTTCTTTCTCTTTGCTCGACTCTAATCTTCCTTCCATTGTACTTCTCTTTCTATATCCTTCTGTCTTTCACTTTCTTGTTCTCTCCCTCTCTCTCCGTTTTTCATTCTCTCTTTGTACTCAATGTTTGCTCTTTCTCTCTCTTTCATTCAGTGGTCCGTTTCTCATTCGTATTGTGAAACGCCCCATTATTTGAGTTTAGGCTTTATTTTCGTATGTCACAGCTATGGCAATGACCTTACCCAAAAAACAGTAACGTCATTCACGTAAAAACTGACGACGAATTCACTATCTTGACTCAGGTCCACTTGTTTTGTTGAAGTTTGCAAATCTCATTCGCAGAAACCACTAATGAAATGAGATGAAATGATACGCGTAATTTTGGAAAAATTTACTATGGAGAACTTAATTCTTATTTTTTCTCAGATTTTAATGAAGCAGGGGAGTTCGACCATAGCGATGCCAAGCTTGTATTACCTTTAATACTGTTTTCCCAGTTATACATTTATACTACTCCATCCCATTGATTCATAAATTCTCATTCGACTTTCTCTTTCTCTCTTGGCACATATTTGAGATATCACCAGATGATTTTACTTTTTTTTTTCATTTATTTAATTACGCAGGAATCAAATTTGCTTGAATCTCATAAACGTCAAGCTGGTGATTTATCATTTTATTAAAATTGCAGAAAACAATGGAAATGACATCATCAAAACCAGTGACGTCATGAACGTTCAGAGAAGTGTTACGTGCGCAAAAACCGATGATGAATTAAATCTTTAAACTCAAGTCGATTTGTTTTATGACAGGAACTACTAATAAAGGGGTTGAAATTGGATAGGCAGTTAGGGAATCATATTGTATGGAGGAATGAATTCTGTTTTGTTTACCTTCCAGATTTAAATGGAGTAAAAGAGTTGGACTCTTTCTCTGCCACGTTTGTTCTGTTGATTTTTTCTCTATATTCCTTCTTTACAATCCTTTGTTTTTCTCTCTTACCCTCACTCTTTGTATTCTCTGGTTTATATTGTGGCTGTTGTTATTATTATCATTATCATTATTATTATCATTATTATCATTATCATCATCCTCATTATTATTATTGTTAATATTATCATTATTGTTTACTACTATTTACTATTACTATTATTATTATTATTATTATTATTATTATTATTATTATTATTATTATTATTATTATTATTATTCCATCCGTTCTTTTTTTTCTTTATTTTTCATAATCGCATTTTTTTCTATCTTCCTTTTTCGTTTATTCAAATGTTTATACGGGTCTTTTTTTCATTTTATTTTGTTTTATATTGATAGGAATCTACCTTTTCTATTGTATTTTATCTAGTACCCCCTCCCCTCTCTCTCTCTTTCTCTTTCTCTCTCTCTCTCTCTAATTGTGAACATCTCTTCTAATAACAGGATTAACTTTACTGCAAAATGTCTGCCTCCGATATCTCGTTGTCTCCGAGACTTGCGAGGAAAACGTGATTATTAACAAAAGCCGTGACAAAAATATATGACATTGTCTCCTCTACGCGCTGGAGAAAAACACAAAGAAAATAAAAGATAATTATCTTTTTTGACAGATTGCACGGGTTATGCGCCTGCGCTGTGATCGAAGGGAAGATAAAATCCCAATGTGGCCGGCTTACATATTTCCCGCTGGTGTTAGAGGTCACTAATCAAAACCAGTTCAAAGTTGGGATTTCGAATACTGATTTCCAAAGAAGACCTCTACGCACTTTTAATCTTGGTGCAGTAAATTTTCCTAATCAATATGACCAATCTATATGAGTACATTTTCCTTTTCTCCATCTATTTCTTCCTCAAGTCATCTAAATTTTTGACATTCGCATAGCTTAGTTTGGTCTCTCAAAAGACCTATAATGGGTTTTTAAAAAAAACGATGTAGCGTCACATTCCCAAGCGGGGATAGCCGTCTTGCCCTGAAGTCAGCATTTGAAATCATGGACTTTACCTGGACTGTATCAACGACCGCTACCACAATGGGATATAAGTACAGGTCAACTTCGCAATCCAAAAATAAAGTTGTCCTTCAGTAAGCCGGAATGGCGTAAAGCAAGGAAGAAATTACCAACCATTTATATGAAAAACATTTTGGAGTGTTTGAATTGAAATTGCATCTTTTTTTCTGTGGCAACAAAGCACCAATTTTGTACACGACAAAATACGATAAACCATTATTGTACCAAACAAGTACATACCAATCAATTACACAACAGAAAACCTTTCTTTTTATGATATTCGCCATGAATCGTCCAGAAATTCGCAGACAGCCATGACTCATCATGTTACCTTTCCAGCGTTCACTAAGATGGCTTCCCGCTGCGTTTGCTATCTCAGGAAAAAAACGTAACAAAGCCATTTGTTATTCCTTGCTCCTTTTCTTTCCTTTATCATTTCTCTTTCTCCTTTTTTTTTCATCGATTAGCGTTGTCAAAAGAAGAAAAAAAATGAAAAGAAAAAAAAACGCTGATATAATATTCGGTCCAAAGGATAAAAGATTTTCAGAGGTTTTTTGTCTAGATTCAAGAGAGAAATTAGGCAGAAAAATGGGAATAGCTTTTAAGGCGTGTTCGCTGTCTCTTAAGAACAGTTAACGTAGGTAGGAACTCGTGGGTCCATAAAAGTAAATATCTGTTCTGTCATGAACATGTACACATGCACGCCCGTACACGCATTGGAATACATGCACACGCTCGAGCACATACGCACGCTCAACCTCACCCGCATCCACACACTCATTTGAACCCAAACGCATACATAGTACCAAATACTCATACAGAGACACACACACATAAATACACATGCAAACCCCAATACACACACTGACCCAAATCCCCCTGTTGTTTTTCCTTTCATACACTCACTGATACGCACGATGGTGAACCAGTGAGTTTCAAGTTATTTGCTGGATTTTTGTTAGAGATTTTCACTGTACGATGTTCGATCTATGTGATTTATGATTGCCTGCGAAGCAAGTGTATTGACTAAGAATAAGACAATATTGAAAATAAGTATTTATTCCTCGAAATGAATTCTTTTTACAACACTAAACAGTTGGTTTACTGATATAACTACGTACATATACATGAGAAAGAATACACATATATCCCCACACGCAGGCTTATATATATATATATATATATATATATATATATATATATATATATATATGTATATATATATATATATATATATATATGTATGTATATATATATATATATATATATATATGTATGTATATATATATATATATATATGTATATATATATATATATATATATATATATATGTATAGATATATATATATATATATATATGTATATATATATATATATATATATATATATATATATATATATATATATATATATATATATATGTACATATTTAGATGCAATGTGACATTCTAATCATATATACGGTCGTCCGAATCTTCCATCGAGTAATACCATCCATAGTATAAATTGCCATGTGCGTGAGTTGTTTGTCATGCTAAAGGGCGCAACGGATGCAGTAAAATGAAATGTTATGTTCTGATGATGTGAAAAAAATGATGCATTGAAATAATAATAAGAAAAAAATGAAAAAAAGTAATGGAAACAAAATCAAATATAATGAAAATCCTTTGTGGTCAATAAAACGTTATTCCCAATGTTCACTGCAATGCCAGTCTCGGTTATCCGCGTATATAAAAGGCAATGTCTATTCATTTCTGCCGTCATCTTTGACAGCATGGGTAGATATATCATGAACATCAGTGCGTATACCATGATGTTTTAATAAACGCCTAAAACTTTCCAGAAATGTCTTTCTATTAACGTTTTAGTCTCTAATTGTTCATCGCTTACAAAACGAATGTCTCCATAATTGATTAAGAACAATTTCCTTTAGCTTTTACTGGCTGCCTTACGTTACTTCTTCCAGATGAGAATTGAAGCAATACTTATTATGTATTCGTTTCCTGGCTGATGTAGTTTACTATCTGTATTGTGCAGCATTAAAATTAAATTATGTTCCGAAATTGAATTAAAAATCCGTTTATAAATATGGAAGTTTGAGAAAACGACTGAGCAAACGTTTTCAAGTAATTAGTGACGTCCACAGTGCTTTGGTGGTTGGGGTATTATCTCATAGGCCATTCTTAGGGAGATAATTCTGGAAAAGTTATCCTGCTACTGCGATCATATACCAGAATTAGCAAAGCTTTGTTTCGTATTATGATATGAACTAAGTTTGGCTTCAGCCGAAGAATACATTGCTTAAAGAGCACTAGACAATTCTCAGTTATCTTTATCCGTCTTCAGAAAAGAAAATCATCCATATCTGACATTTTCAATAATAGAAAAAAACCCATCCCTCTGCACTTTTGTGAAAACGTCTTCCTTAAAAACGGAAATATTTATGTCCATGTATCCAAAAAGTTAGAGGGGTCAAAGACGAATTATTAGAATTGAAAATGATTGGATTCAAATACAGATACATGATTGGAAACATCTATTTTCTTGATTTAATTGTGATATAAACCCTAGAAATATATTCATCCCTGAAACCCTACCATCCAATTTTATATTGTCTGCAGATAAAAGGAAATGCTTTGATTTTCTCTTTCCTGGATGGTATGGAGCTGGTACCCAGACGAGCACCAGTTAAATGGCGGGAATCACAGACTAGCCTTCTCTGATGGAAAAAGTGGTTTGGAAGTTGAAATTGAAGTTTTTCAAACATGATATCTGGAGATTAAATCATGTTATTCCCAAATGTAACTTCCGGCATTATTTGTTCCGAAGGTTATATAGTCGGTGGCTTTATAAAATCTTTTCACTGATCAATTCTGGCATCTGGGAAAAAGTAAAAACGAGAAGATTCTCGTCAAATGCTCAACTAAGTATTTTGCTTTAAATCTGATGCTGAATATAAGATTCAGGGTGCTTCCTAAAGAACTGATGTAAAAATCAAAGTCTTGAGGCCTAGAGAAATCGTGGAATGAAGCTTACTTCAGATAATGACGCATAAAAGAATCCTGCTGGAGAGTGCTCTCACATAAGAGCACGGTAGTTTGCAGAAAAGTCACACTCACACGCGCGCGTGCGCTCACGCTAGAAAATCAATTTAGAAGCAAAAAAAAAAGGAAATGAAAATATTTCTTGCTGATTGAGATGAGTGCATGTGCAAATTTCTAACTTTCTACCATGAACGTTAAGAGTTTGGTGAATTTCGGATAGACTGACAGCAACAGTGATTAAACCGCTTTGTTTTGGGTAGTGGTGATTAAAAGGCACTTCACAATCGAGTAATACTAATAAGTTAGTTTTGTGGATAATTCGAATTTCAGGGGGTTCGGTTCTAACTGGGTATATTGCACCTATGTCCTGAAGTTGTTCTTGGAGCATCAAGAATTAAAATGTGACTCATCAAGTTAGTCCATCCGACCCCTAGTAGTACTTTTAGTCATTTACTGAGTTTTGCTTAGTTTTACTCAAAGTCACAATAGTGGTGTATCTGGAACGATAGCTCCTAGAATGAGGTCGGACTAGTGTCAGAGATTAGCTTACTAACCGATATTCCACGATTAGGCATCACAAGCGTTGTTTGACACATGATCATGGCAATGGAGTACCCAAAATAATCAAACTCATCACTCTAATTAAATTGATCTACGCTAGGCACTCCAAGCAGATGACCAATAAGGCAAGAAAAAAATTGGGTATAGTAAGTGAAATTGGAAAAAAAAATTTAGAATGAAAGATAGAGAAATGAAAAATACTGAAAGAAGGGAAGGTGGAAACGTGGCGGAAAGAAAAACAAGCAGGCAAGAAATAATGAATGAGTGAATGAATGAATGAACGGAATGAAAGAAAATATCAAAAAAAAAAGAAAGAAAAAAGAAATTTAGAGTAAAGAAATGACAGAAAAAGGAAAAAAACAAGATAGAATGACGGAAAAAATATGAAAAAGAGAAAAGATTCCCAAAAATAAATGAAAATTAAAAAAAGGGAAAGAATATTGTTGAGGAAATTCTAAGAGAATTTCAAAGAAAAAATGAGGAAAAAAAGAAGTAAAAGCAACAAATTATGGTAATGTAGAAAAAAAAGAAAGAAAAAGAAAAGAATGAAATAGAACAAGCAAAAGGGAAAATGAGAAAAAAGTGAAAGAAATATAAAAGTGGATAGAAAAAGACAGGAAGACTGTAAAAGGCAGGAGACGGCAACAAGGGAGATATCAAAGACATATGGACATTTGAGGGAAAAAAAGGAAAAAAAGTGAAAAGAAAGAAAGAGGATAGGAACAAAAAAAGGAAGGAAGAGAGAAGACAATACGGATAAAAAAACAAAGGTGTTTATGAAAAAGAAGAAGAGACGGATAGATGAATGACAGAAAGGGAGAAATGCGAAGGAAAAAAAACGAGAAATACACGGAAGAATAAACAAAAGGAAGAATGAAGGTACGATATAAACATAGAAGACAGGGAAATACTGTTAAAGAAAATATAGGCAAATTTAAGAATGAACAAAGATGACAAAAAATATGAACATTAAAAAGAGAAGAAAAAACAGACAGAAGTAATGAATGAATGAGGGGGCGAAAAAAGCTTCTGGGGAATTTTTTAATAAATGAATAATGCGAAAACTGCTTCACAAAGAATTCCTGGAATTATTGTTAAGTATTACCTGTTCAACAGATTCATCTTATCAGAATGTATGATCTATCGACTTTGGTTTGTCACCAGTAGAATCACATTTATGTATCATCTAATTAAGCCAGATAAATAATGTCGGTATTATTTCGCAAAATCTTACAAATTTCCATTATATATATATATATATATATATATATATATATATATATATATATATATATATATATATATATATATATATGGTGCAAAGATACAATATCAGCTGCAGCAGAAGCTTTTTAACTCTTCTCAAGCCAGATAGATAATGTCAATAATATTTCATGAATTCTTGCAATGTTCCTATATATATATATATTTATATATATATATATATATATATATATATATACATATATATATATATATGTATATAAATTTACATATATATATATATATATATATATATATATATATATATGTGTGTGCGTATGTAAATTTACATATATACATATATATATATATATATATATATATATATATATATATATATATATATATATATATATATATATCCTAATCCTCCAACTAATAAAAACACCCAAGCCTCCTCCATATATATCTAATATTGGAAACTTCAAAGTCACGCAAATCCCTTCGTATCAAAACCTTTGTATAGTATTTCATTAGTACAAATCAGAGGAAACAAACTTTCGATGACCTGTATGAGTAATACCTATGCACAATCCAGTACTAAATCACTACCCTTCAACCCTGACTCCCTATTGTTTCTCTAAGACTTACTACCGCTGCTGTTATCTCATCTTGCCACTGACAAGCACAGACTTCATCAGAGATAGAACAAAGTCTTACACATTAGGATGATCCGGAAGGAATCGATTCCAATTGTGTAGCATCTGATGGAAAATTTATTTTCTACAGAAAACTCTCATACACAGAAAGGTACACGCACGTACACACCACTAAACGCTACTGAAAAAGGGAACACGCCCCGAAACATGTTTCGCATACCGGTTAATTCATTTATCGATCACCAAATTAATAAACAAAAACTCCATACATTCATATTCATGAGTCTATCTCACTTCCTATTGTTCACTTATACATATATATATATATATATATATATATATATATATATATATATATATATATATATATATATATATATATATATATATAGTATTATATATATATATATATATATATATATATATATATATATATATATGTAGTATTATATAAGGATCAAATATACTGCAGCAGCTGTAGCAGCTGTAGCAACAACCTCTCAAAGCCTTTTGGTGGAAACAGATCTTTCTCAGGATTCACGTGTCTCCTGGATCTTTGGCGTTGTGGAGCCTATATCTCTGGAGTTTGTCTAACTTTCTAACACCCACTTTTTCGCATACGATCTCTTGGGATCACTGTTGTGAGTCGTGATGTCCAGCAGTTATCTTACATTTTTTGCAACATGGTCTACCCATTGCCATTTGATTTTTCTAAATTTTGAATATTCTATATCTCAGACTTTTTCTCAAATATGTAGTGCTGACTCGTAATCTTTCCGTGGTTGACTCCTCAGCACGTTGCATGATTCTCGGTTTGAGAGCCAAATCATCATAACCATTCTTTCAAATAGCAGGGACGATTATCTAAATTTACCTTCATGCCATAATCCAATCGATTTCTTCCAGTTCCCTCACGCAGCAGAGACACTACACGAATCAAAGATACCACGATGCCTCACCTGACACCCAATGTTCTTGGTGACGTTTGTACACTCGTACACGATTCGCTTTGTCCGTGCAGGAGGCTAGTAAGATCTTGTTGGGCGTAGGGGACACGACATCTCCTTGAAAACTATGCCGCAGGGGGCAAGCCTATGGTCAAAGACCTTGCTGAACTAATGTCTCTGTTCCAAGATCTGATCAATACAGCCTCGGCCTAGCCTGAAAAAAAAACGGGGTTAGTTCTCATGTGTGGTCTCTTCAGGTGCTGCTACGATACATCTCACGGTAATTACTGGTACGATTCTGACCTTTATGCTGATCAGGGTAACACCATTATATTATTGTTGCAGCTGTTTCGTTTTCCTTATTTATAGTAAGGTGACACAGTGGCAGAAGCCTAATCTCAGTGAACCTCAATTGAAACCGAACTGCAATGGTCAGGTTAGTGCTGGATGGGGATTTCATTTCCTTCCGTATAAATCTGGCGCAATTTCATCTTCTCCGGGTGTTTTCAAACCGCTCATGTCCATGGTTGTCGGTGGTTATAACCTGAAAAGTAAAAACTTTCATAGTAAAGAATTACTGTTCTAATAGACACCACTTATTTTTGTCTTGTGTAATTGTGCGATATTCCACTTGAAGAAATAATAACATTGTTTATCAGCTTTTAATTTTGTAAATATCTTTTTAGTGAACATTTTTCTATATCAAATATCAACTAAATATAAACAAACCAGGTGTTTTTCCCTAATTCACTTATGCAACGAGTTTGATACGCTTTGTGTTTCCCTTTATTGCGACTTAATGTCAGACAATGTTGAATTTGCTAAATGATAAATTTGCTAATAATAATAATAATAATAATAATGATAATAATAATAATAGAATATTATAAAAAAAATGGACACGCAAGCAGTATCGGTAGTAAGATACACAAGACCATTCTTCTTTGGACGAAGGGAGAGTTGACCGGCGAACGAGGAAGCTCATGACAATGCACAAAGCTTTATACCCCAGAGAAGACACGGATAGACGGCAAGTGAAGAGGAAAGAAGGCGGCTGATGACTCATCAACATAAAAGACCGTGTCCAAAGGGTCAAAACGGGTCTGGAAAAGTGTGTGCAAGCAGACAATGACAACGTCATAAAGAGTGCCCTAAAGCTGTGAAACAACATCAACAAAATAGAAAACAATGGAGCAGCATAACAAACAAGGAAATAGAAACAGAAACAGAAACAGAAAGAACCACACAGAGAATCAAAGACATAAAAACAGGATGTGGCAGACGAGAGATCATGGACATGGCTACGAAAAGGAAACCTGGAGAGAGAAATAGAATTGCTCATCACGGCAGACCAAAACAAATTTATCAGAAGAAACCATGTCAAAACAAAAATCGACAGAATACACTCAAACAGCGAGTGCCACCTATGTGACGAAAGGGATGAAACCACATAAACTAATGAAAGTATGCAACTGGTCCAGAAGGAGTATCAGTACAGATACGATTGAGTAACAATAGAGATACACTGTGAACTGGATAAATCAATGAGTTTTCACCATGCAGAAAAGTGGTACCAGTACAAACCAGAGACACCACTTGAGAATAGAAACCATAAATTACTTTGGGATCTGGACATTCAAAATAATCACACCATCCGAGCAAGAAGACCAGACCAAGTAATCGTGGACAAGAAGAGGAGAATCTACCAAATAACTGATGTGGCTGTGCCTAGAGCCCACAGAGTAAATAGGAAAGAGAGTAAAAAACTGGACAAATACTAGGACCGGGCCAGAGAACCAAAGAGGGTGTGTAACATGAAAGTAAGGATAGTACAATAATTAGACACTGAAGGCAAGTTTAGAGGAACTAGTAGAAGAATGGATTTAGACTGAGCAGACCAAAGCTAGGGACTGCACAAATACTGAGGAAAATTCCAGAAATATTAGATCTACGACCCAGGCTGTTAGCAGTGGCCTAAGAAGGGAGGAGGTAAAGATAAAAAAACACGAATGTTAGTGGAGATACGAACCACAGCACTGCTGTGACAAGTGAAGGAGTTGTGATTAGAGGAGGGCGGAAGACTTGAGGAGACTTACTGTCACTCAACCTTCAGTGATAACCACCGGGCAACTGTAAACCATAGCACTGCTGTGGACTATGAGAGTGTGGACAGAACGGCTGGAGACTTAGGGCGACTTGCTGTCACACTGCTTTTGGTGGTAACCACCAAGTAACTGGGGTGAAAATGCAAATAATAATGATAATGATAAAGGGGAAGTATCCCTGCACTTTGGCCTTTCTGATGGGTTTTTTTTTTCTAAAATTATATATATATATATATAAAAAAGCATCATATAGCAGTAGGCTGGCCATGTTGCAAGAATGGCAGACAACCGATGGACATCATGACTCATGACATTGATCTCCCGAGATAACATGCGCAATCGAAGCCGACAGAGTATCAGATGGAGAGACGAGCTAGACAAATTCAGAAAGTACTGGCTCTGCGACGCCCATGATAGACAAGTGTGGCGAATCTTGGGGAAGGTCTATTTCCAACAACGGACGTTAAAACACCAATGATGATGATGATGATGATGATGATGAAATACGGGCATATAATTATTAGTTTCAGCCTGGTATTCTGATTATTGTAATTTCAAATGATTTCTATCGTAAACAACTAGACTGTCAGTCAACAACCTTTAATACGAAGCACATTTTTGGACTGAAGAATAAACTTTCGTAGAATCTCGAATTCACACACTGTTTTGGAGGGATACTTGGTTAATCGTACAAGCTGCTCTTACCGATTGAGCTACGAGACTGATAAAATATTGTTTTTTTTTTATCTGTATAAACATTGAATGGTTTGACGTCTCCGCTTTATATTCATTCTCTTTTCTTGAACATTTTCTAAGCATTCAAGTGCATGTACACATTTTAGGGACACCTTATATATATATATATATATATATATATATATATATATATATATATACATATGTATGTATGTATGTATCTATATGTTTGTGTGTGTGTGTGTATATATATATATATATATATATATATATAAGATCTTACAATGTATAAATCTGTGAGTCCATATCAATAGGTGTATTGTCGTACATTGTCTGGCGAGCTGAGAAAAGTTTTATCGCAAATCATCTTTTACGTTTTTTACGCAAAAAACCTGATTAACGTAATCACAGAACAGAAAATGCTACAAACCGTCACAAAATAACTACACAGAATAAGTCCCTTTATTTTCTTTACATACTTACATTTTCCCTTCGCCTCATTTCTCACAAATATCATAAATTTGAATAATTCTTCCTGCTCTTCGTCAATATTTGTTCAGGGCAGTATCTGGTTAAATCCTCCCCTTACGACTCTGGGATTCCTTACCCATTTAGAATTATCAAGTACTTTTCTGTAGTTATCCTTCCCATGATAAGTTTCTTCCGATGGCTGGATCTACTCTCCATGCCCTGGGTACATTCACCCCCCTAGGAGCAAAGTGCCTCCTATTAGATAATCGATAGGCAAGAAACTTCGAGGCAACTCCAAACAACTCATTAGCTTGGTGCATAAGAAAGTACCGCCATATTCCAAAAATTTGCTCACTTTTCTGACAAGATCCTAACGAGTATTCAACTTTCGATTACCTTCGGCATCATACTGAGATCTACAAAAATGGTTACATCCAATATCGAAAAATTGCTTCAAATTGTGATGTCTGGGCAAGTACTTTATATATATATATATATATATATATATATATATATATATATATATATATATATATATATGTGTGTGTGTGAGTGTGTGTGTGTGTGTGTGTGTGTGTGTGTGTGTGTGTGTGTGTGTGTGTATGTACATTTGAAAAAAGTCTTACAGTGATTTTATAAACAGATATTTGGAAATGATTGATTGAAATAACATGAATTTTAAGAAAAATTTCTCCATAAAATTGTAAATGCTTCAAGGTTATGAATATATATATATATATATATATATATATATATATATATATATATATATATATATAATGAAGTAAGGATTAGCTGCTCAAACACGTTTATGTTTCAGGATTCAAAAAGCCTATCATGTTTGTTATTACGGCCCGATGTGTAAATTTTCTTTTGTTTACCTAGTAATCGTTTAAAAACATATCACTCCAGCAGTGTTGATCAAATACCACTCCCAGTTCAGCTGATATTTTAATACACAGCCTATGTCATACATGTGATTTTTCATTCTATACAGGGTATTAGCATACACATCATTTCATCTTTTGAAACAGGGCTCACTTACGAAGGTTACCCAAAAAACGTATTTGGCAATGATGGATCGATATGTATAACAACAGACGTGACTTTCTCTTCGTGTCAACTCTATTGCATGTTCATCCACGAGAATATCAAGTACTTTGTGTCTGTTTTAATCTCAGACTGCATGCAAACTAACTTGAAATATCATCCTTGGAATTATCAATTACACACAAAAAGACTTCTTCGAGTTGATTGTCTACCAAAATATTCAACCGAAGAATTTCACATTTTTTTCTAACTTTAAAATTGGTTTTTCTGCGTCATATAACATCTAGCTTCGATTAATTGTTTTTTTCCCTTCCAAATACTAGAGGAAATATCTTTATGTACATAGGTGGAACGAAACAAGACCTTTCGCAGCGGGTAATAACACATAGAAACATCTGCAAAGTTATATATATATATATATATGTGTGTGTGTGTGTGCGTGTGTGTGTGTGTGTGTGCGTGCGTGTGTGTGTGTGTGTCCAATCTAATGATATACACATACAACAAAATGTGAACATCCGTGTATATATATGTAAATATTCATGTCCACGGCTGCAGAGTAGAGAGATGGGAAGTTCAAGTGCAGCATTTCAAACTCCTGCTTAACGGAAGCACTTGGCGCGCACGCGCATTTGAGTGTGTGTTTGTGTACGTGTCTGTATGCGTATGTGTGCATGTGTGCGTGGGAGGGGCTTGTTTTTGTTTTTCTCTACTTCTTATCCCGCCATCAATTCATTAACTCTGCTTCCCACCAACACTTCAACGAATGTCTTCTTCTCTCCCAAACCCTTTAATTTCAAAATAATTTTGCACTGTAACCACTTCATCAAGTCTTTTCTCCCTTCTCTGTTGCTCTCCCTCCTTTGATTTCTTCCTCATTTTTGACCCTCTTCCTCTCGTTTGCCTTTCCTTCTCATTCCTTTGGTTCTTCTTCCGTCTATTCCCTTTCTTTCTATGCTTCCCACCATTTTTCACATCTTCTTCGGTGTCTGTTGTTTCCTTACTTTCTTCTTCCAAGACCCTCTCCCTCTGTCTCTCTTCTCTTTTCTAACTTTCTTCAACGTTTTTTGTTCCTGTTTTTTTTTATTGATATCCGTTCGTTCTTCTTTTTCTTTTTCTATTTTCTATTTTGTTACCAAGTATCTTTCTTTGTTTTTTCTCTTCCACGTGTCCAGTCTTCTTCTTCTTCTTCTTCTTCTTCTTCTTCTTCTTCTTTTCTTCTTCTTCTTCTTCTTCTTCTTCTTATGACAACATTTTCTTCTTCCTATTGATTCGTTCCATCTTTTGTTTCACTATTCATTTTATCATTCTCTTTTTTCTCCGCTTTTACTGTATTTCGATTCCTCTCCTTCTCTGTATACTCTGTCATTCCATTATTCCTCTCCGTTCCTCCCTTCTTCTTCTTCTTCTTCTTCTTCTTCTTCTTCTTCTTCTTCTTCTTCCCCTCCTCCTCCCTCCGATTTTCCATCCTCCTCCCTTTCCCTCTTGTGTATCGCATCTGCTAGATATCCAAATGAAAAAAAAAAAATCTCCAACCTTAATTGCATCCTCAATAATCGAATCACAGGATTACTCTGAAAATGATGCTAGGTTTTCTCCATGGAATGTGGCTCATCTATGTAATCATGTCTTCAAGAAAAATGGATTTACTCTCTACGTCAGTTTATTTTTTCTTACATTAGCAGAATTTAATCATCAGCAGCAGCAGCCTTTTAACGTCTGTCGATGGACATAGACCTTCTCCGAGATTTGCCAGATCTCTCTATCACTGGCGCCACGGTGCCAATGTCTCCTGAATCTATCTAAGCCGTCACCTATCTTATTTTCTGTCGTTTATAATTTTGCATATTGTCTCTTGGGATCCACGCTGTGACTTGTTATGTCCAGCGGTTGTCTCACATTCTTGCAACATGTCCTTATTGAACTGAGCCTAGTTTTCTGGGGATATTTGGGTGCCGATTTCTTGTTCATTCCATACATAACGTTTCATGACATGCAAAGAAAATCTGATATGAACAAACTGAAATTGAGTGTTGGGTTTCACATCTTTTCAAGTCCTTTGGTCCCCTCAGGAGATGAAGAAAATAATGATGTTCCAAATGTTTACGGGGAAAAAAACGCTTGCTGCTATGGAAAAAATATTTGAAAAGGTAAATTTACTGATAGGTAAATAGATGTGGAATAGATTTTTTTAAGAAACTGGAATAGATATGACAAAAAACACATAGAACTGTTTTGTAGTTTTTATGAGTACAATGGGGTGAAAAAAAATTACAACATGCTTTACTAGTCGTCTAAGCGAAATGCAATTGATTTCAATGAAAATAAACTTTCGTAATCTGAATGATATATATATATATATATATATATATATATATATATATATATATATATATACACACACACACATATATATATATATATATATATATATATATATATATATATATATATATGTTGGCACTTCTCGATAAACGCCGTTTTGTTATGATGTCTTTTCAGATTTTTTTTTTTGCAAGAGTTACTTCCTTTGATTTAGGGGAAAATTAGTTTTTTTTTAGAGTGAATAAAATTAAGTCTCATGTTGAAATTTTGCATATCTAAAATTCAAATAGCTGAAATGAATGAGAATAGGAAAGTAAAATGTCACTGTATATTGATATATTTCAAATACCCTATCATGTTAGTAGTGTGTAGCACTCGTCAGTATCCATTTAAAGAATTTGGTGACTATATTCAATATGACCATCTATGTAATAGAATGGACTCTTTGTAACGTCATTTTTTTTTCAAATTTTTCTATTGATTCAGGTTATTATTCTGGTAGTATTAAACATAAGAGAAGGTTTTTTTTTTCTATATCATTTAATTGCGAAATTGCGTTCACATCACTTTTCAGTGGCAAGGGTGAAAAACTAAAACCAATGAATATGTTGTTGATAGTATAACCAATGAATTTATCTTTCTGAATAGACTAGTTTTAAAAAGGTTTGGAGCAGTATTCTTCCATTTTTTTAATAGAGATGTTCTTTCCTTTTCATAATTTCTTACCGCAAAATGTGTACTTTACAGAATCTATTTCTCAAAAATTTTTGTTGCCGTAGAAACACTTTTGAGTTGTCAGCTAAGGGAGAAGTGTAGAGAGGAAACTAATGTAGCGTGTTAGACATTGGAAACATGAAATTCAGGATTTACTCTTTCATGATTGGACATATTAATTTTGACTTCTCTTCAACGGGTGAATTTGTGAAATCTTGAAATGGATCTCCAAAATGGATGAGAGTTTTGTATACAACCGTCTTGTTCTGGCAGGCCAAAGAAAAAAAATTAGCTGGCTTGAACATTTTGACCACTTATTAGCGTCTTCTTGACTATTTGGTGCGTTTTGGCTATTTTAGGCGTTATGGGGCTTCTTTTTTCATTTGAAAAACCATAACATTGAGTGAACATAACCTCTCTAACAGTTTCAGTGGTGAAATCTGTTCCACATAAGATTGTTTCTGTTAGAGTCGCTACTTTCAGAGACATATCTGCAACGTCTTCTTTATATATATATATATATATATATATATATATATATATATATATATATATATATATATATGTATGTATATATGTATATAATTACCTCCTGTTATTACATGGATAATGAATGAATAAAGCTTGAATAAAATGAGCAATTAAAGATAATGAGGCTGCAGCAGAAATCATACCAAATAATATAAGGTACTCATTATTATGAATATATATACTCTATACAAAAGAAGATCTAATCAAAGATTTGAATCTAATAATACACTTGGCATTTGCAGGAGGTAATGGTAAATATTTTGGATTTACAAACTGTAAAGCTTTTTGGTGTAAAGGAAAACAAAGCAAGACTTACTTTACGTGCTCTACCCTTAAGACGATTGTTAGTCATCTTATTGAGGAATGTTACTTTAGTATAGGAAATAAAATATTTTATCAGATCATATACATCCCAATCGAGATCGATCCTGCCCCCAAATTGGCAAATTTGAGTTTACATAAACACGAATACGTATTCATGTCATCTGTAATAGAAAGTAATGTAAAACGGGCTCGTTCCTTTTTAGGTAGTATCCATTACATCCATAAATTTCATTGGCAGACATTGGAAAATAAGTAATTGAACTGACACAGAGATTTTTTAATGCTTAAATCTGTAAAGCTTTCTAGAATATGTATATATATATATATATATATATATATATATATATATATATATATATATATATATATATATATATATATATATATAGAGAGAGAGAGAGAGAGAGAGAGAGAGAGAGAGAGAGAGAGAGATGGATCGAGATAGGAAGATAGATAGCCGACCATCTTTAACAGGTCGAAATACACAATTGTCTCATCATAAAATATTATCATTTTGCATCAGCTAAACTTAGTTTCGTATGTCACGAGTCTAGTGTGGCAGATCACTGCCTACACAGAGTGGTGATATTCAAATGGGAAGGGCTTGCCGTCCTTGAAAAAGAGCATTCCAAGTCATGACTTTTTGTAGGATCGAACACTGACCACCAATGCCAAGGCAATCAAGAATATTTTTACTTTGAAGAAGAATGTTAAAATTTTCGTTCTTTCGCTACTTCTAGCTCCCATCTTTCTCTCGATTCTTATTTTCTTCTTTCTTTTAACTCTCTAGTTAATTCAGTCCTTTATTTTCTTCTTTTTGTTCTTTCCAATAGCTTCTTCCTTTTGCTATTATTTTCTCCTTTGCTTTCTTTTCTCTTTTAATTTTCATTTATCTTCTCATTATTCTGTTTTTAATTACCTTTCTGCATTTTTCTTGATTTTCCTTGGAATTTTTCTTCTCTTTCTCTATCTTTCTTTTCAAACTCTCTTTTCTATTTTTTTTCTTTTTTCTTAATTGTCTACCATCCATTCTCAAACAGAAATTCATTCATTTCATTTTTACTTTTTACAATCCCTGCCATGATTTTCCTTCTCTTTTCATTCATTTGATTCTCGTCCTTTCCTCCACTTTCCATTTTCTCTCTTTTTATTTTTCATTCTCAGCCCGTTTATTTTCCTATATCGTTCCTCTTTTATGAATTTCTTTTTTACTTTTACGAATATTTTTCCTTCTTCCGTTTTCCTTCTTTTCTCCTTCATCTTAGTCCTTCCACTTTATTTTCCAGAACCCCCATTCAATCAACATTTACTCCCCTCCTTCCCATTTGGTCTTCACGCCTTGTTCATAGCTGAATGTGTTTTCTTATTTATTCAGTTCCCTACTTTGAATCGATCGGATTTCTTTCTTGTCAAGATCTGCACAATGTCAAAAATCGATATCAACTCAAACTACACACCCAATGCTGCAATCTTTTTTTTTCTTCTGAAACATTAATAGCCATAAAATGCACTCTCTTCACCATTCTCTCTATGCAGTCTCCCGGCGTTTTGTCTTAATTTTTCTCTTCGAGAATCCACACCTTCTCACAAATGACACATCAATTCCTTCCCAGTTGAAGGGAATCTTTCCATTAATCGACTTATATTGTACTTGTAAAACTTCCCGAATAAAGACATTGTACGTATGCACATATAGACACAGAGACATACACACACTCACACGCACACACACACACACACACACACACACACACACACACAAACGTATATATGCACGTATATAAAAAACACATATAAGAGGACTGTTCAAAACGAAATTGAACTTTTAAACTGTGAACCAGTGAGATGTGGTCGTGTGGTAGTGATCTGACTTACTGTATGAAAAAATACTGCATCAAGCCACGTTGGCTAGTAATTAAGCTGCACATGATAGAATGAACGTGTTTATAGTGAATTATGTGATTTGTTTCATTCTGAGTTCACCGACTAAAAAACTATGTTCCATGATTTGTGAAAGTCGTCGTCTGACTCTCTGTAGAGTTTTCGAAGAGGTACGAATTTTTAAAGGGTCAGACAGCGATTTAAATGGATAATGTGATCATCGTCCCTTTTACTTGGAAAGTGGAAATATTGAACCAGATACAATTCCATGATAGTAAATAATAAAACTCTTCCCTGATGTTGACAACGGTAAGTTGTACTTCTGGAATCTTTTGGACAATACTTATACTCATTGGAAACAAAGATTTGTTGACTTGTTTGAAAACAAGAGAAATCTTCTAAAAAATTAAAAGCATGTTCCTTATCTGTCATTTCTCGTTTGATGCTGCAATGGAGACCTTTTTTGTTGGACTCCGATAGTACTAGATCTGTAGTATAGGGAAATGGGACAGAGTCTCGTAGTCGCAGGAGCTTGTTTCCATTCGTGCGACTATGGAGATGTGTACTTGTATTTTATCTTACAATATCCGGACATATTTGCAGTGAATACAGCATCTATGGGTTTTGGTAACTCCTCCAAATTTCATGGATCATAATACGTTCTTGTAATATGGTTTATTTTCCTTGGAGATCTATTAGTACTGCCTCGTTTTGGTTTCAGAAGACTGTGAGCATCACATTGCGTGCCTTTTGGGTTGATGGAGAATCACCGTGCCTCCATTGTTTGAACTGTGTCTCCAGGTCAATGTATTAAACCTATGTTTTATCTTGTATACCTTGTTGGGCGAAAATCATGGCCAAAAGATCACTGGTGCAATCGACTGCGTTTTGTTTTTTTTATTTCAAAATTAAACATTATATTCCTTGTATGACATCAATAATCAAATATTTATCAATGAAAGATTGCGACCTAAATAAACACACACACAAACACACACACACACACATATATATATATATATATATATATAGAGAGAGAGAGAGAGATGAATTGAAAATATGTACAACAAATCATGTGTATGTTACGCTGATTTCTTCATTGCTAGAATGCTAGTTATCTGTCATTGTGGTGGAAGGAAGGGAAATAGGGATTACCCATAACAGTCTCAATTCTTAAGCTAAAAACAAAGCAATTCTTTTACTCTACGAGAATGAAATGCTAACCTTAATACACTGTCTACTTGAAAAGCTAACACAGCGAAACAGACATTAACCATTGTCATAGACCAAATTTCTTCATTTCGTTTACATATATGTATGTATCAATAAATAATTAATAATTCATGCACAGAAATGTGTATATATAAGTTATAGATAACGTTATGATACATAGAAACTTATTTGTGATGATTCCCCTTGGTAATACGGTTAATGTATCATTCGCCTGAAACAATGTAAACAGAATAAACAATTACGACGGGAAATAATATCAAATAAGTTTCTGTATATTATAACGTAATTTATGATTCAATTTGTCGGACCAAATATGTTCATTTCTCAATTCACACACATATATAAGTATACATGATTATCAATTGAGTTATATTACATTGAAACTCTATTTGAAATGATTTTCAGTAATTATAATATATCATTTGGCCTAGACAACGTTAATCGAATGAAAAAAATAAAAGAAATTTAAGCTGCTGCAGAGTCAAACCTGCGACTGATAGGGAAGCCGCTTCAACATAGCGTTGCTCTTACCATTGAGCTGAACGGCTACCGGCTTTTCAACTCAATATTTTGTTTTTTCACGGTTTATATCTGCTCCATCGTCTGTCTATCTGTCTGTGATAGCTGTAGAGATAATTTATCTGGAAACATATTTCGTTCCGCACCGGGATTAATCAAGTAACAATTCAAACCACCAATCATGAAAATGTTCGATTTGTTAAGTGGTTAATTGGAACAAAATATCTTTACAAATGAATTTTCTGTATCACATTTTGTCGGGCATGAACTGTCCGATCTAATGGTATGTATATATGCAAGTTTGATCGAACACAACTGACAAGGGATGTCGTCTTGATCCTTCAGGATTTTCCTAAATTTTTTTTGTTTATTTTTGTTTTGTTTTGTTTTTTCAAAACAGAAATCAAATAACATCCAACTACTACATTGTTTAGATGTCTTACCTGTCACTTCTCCGATCACAGTACAACAAAAGATCAATCGAACAAACACGAAGCATTTGGAAGAGCTTGTTGCCAACTTTTGATCAACGTGCAAACACTCAAAATCTCGTCTTACTTGACACCATTTTGATAGAAGTAAAAAGAAAAAATAACCTTCAATAAGATCTGCTGTCGCCATTGGCAGAGATTGCTTCCACTGATTGATAACATAGCCTCCCTCATTATCATCATCAGTCTTTTAGGGTCCGTCTTTGGACATAGACCTTCCCCAGGATTTGCCACACTTCCCTATCATGGGCGTTGCAGAGCCAGTACTTCCTGAACTAGCTCGTCTCTCCATCTAACATTTTGCCGGCCTCAGTTGCGTATGTGGTCTCGGGGAATCCATGTTGTGAGTCGTGATCCATCGATTGTCCGCCATTCTTGCAACATGGCCAGCCCACCGCCATTTGAGATTTTTAATGGATTCTATGATGACCCTAACTCTTGTGTTTTCTCAGATGTACGGTGCTGTCTTGTGGTCTCTCCATGTGAGGCCCAGCATTATTCTTTCATGTGCACGTTGCATGGTTCTCAATTTACGGGTCTGTCTCTTGGTTAAGTTCCAAGTTTCAGCTCCATAAGTGACTAATGGGAGGATGCATTGGTTATACACCCTTCTCTTTAGGATTAATGAGATCTTCTTATTTTTGAAGGATGGGCCAGCTCTGCCAAAGGCTTGCCATCCTTGTGTGATTCTTCGCTTGATTTCTTCTTCTTTTGAGGGTCTCATGGAGATTCGTTGTCCTACGTAGATGTAGTGGTCTACTTCCTCCAGTTGTGTGTCTTCGATTTTGATCTTAGTGTTTTTATCCCCGATGTGGTTGTTGCACATGATCTTCATCTTGCTGAAGTTCATGTGTAGGCTGACTTTTTTGCTGTCTTCATTTAGTTCATCTATCATTACTTGGAGGTCGTGTAAGTTCTCTGCGAAAAGGGCTATGTCGTCTGCAAACCAACGAATATTGATAAAATCTTTACCATTCTCTGTCTCTCAACTGGCGACTTTATGACTTTGAGAATGACTGACGCATCCATTCAAAGTGCTTGATCCTCTGAATTATCATTTGAATAATTTCTACATTGGTTTGACTCGGAAATTTCATCCCTCATGACGAAACAGGAGATAATGCAGAAAAAGTTATTACAACATACTTTGTTGGTCGTGTTCAACCAAACTTATATAAATGAAGGATTGCTGCTCAATTATACAATACACACTATATACACACGCACACATGAATACACACACACACACACACACATATATATATATATATATATATATATATATATATATATATATATATATATATATATATATATATATATAAGTGTATGTATCATTATGCCAGTATTACAAAAAAGATAATTCAATTAATCCTCGAATTAATTGCGATATGACTTTTCAAAAATAATCTGTTTACAACTTTCTTTCCTAAAGGGAAATTCATCGTCACTTGACAAGAAATATTTCTCCTATTTCCTTCACAATAACACATAGATATCCTCTTTTGTGTTCGTCTTCACAAGTTGAAAACATCAACGCATTGCACATCAGACTTTTTAAAACATAGATAAGGGAATTATGAAGACAGCAAACAGATTTTTTTTCTGGTTTTTAGATTAGAAATTATTCATGAACCTATCCTTATTAAAGAGTTGACAAGATTTCTTTTCTTTTTTTTTAATTTCATAATATAAGAATATGTAAGTTGATTCAAACCATAGAACGTAAACAAGAAAAGTTAATTAATTAAAATTGATGGAAAAAAAAACATACCTCGTCCGTCGTCTTAACTCTATTAATCGAAGATTACTGCGTAAATGAATACATACACACACATACTCATACACACATATACATATACGCATGCACACACACACACAAACATATATATATATATATATATATATATATATATATATTGTATGCATGCACATATACTCAGGTATATCAGTAAGTTGGGAGCCTAATGATTAGAAGGTATTCATCTCAGCCAGCAAAAATTTATTTTCAGCATAATATCCTCCTCGTCAATGCCCCGATTCCAAAGTTGTCTCCGTTAGCCTCATACATCGTGTCTTATAATTTATTTTTCGACCGAATCTTCCTATTTGCAGCATTTTTTTTTTTACTTGAATCTATCCCCATTGAGAAAATGGCAAACTCCACCTTCGAAGTGAAACTTGAACAGAAACATTGTTTTGAGAAGATCTCCAAGTTGATGTATGTGTTCCTATTGCCGTGTTTGACGGGTAATTTCCCGTTGTCTCCATTGGCAGGTATTCGAGTACAAGTTTGAAAAATCGGATGGCAATTGAAAACTTTATGGTAGGTAGTTCCCTGCTATTTGGAAGAATGGTTATACGACCCTCTTACTTCATCAACCCTCCAAACATTTGAGTAATTTTAAGCCATTTCTGCAGATTCACCTATTTCACCATCATTCATGACGTTCCATCTCCCAAAGTCGTATGACTAAAAAGGTACCTTCTAGAATTGTAATTCCTGAAAGATTAGGTATATATTTGTTTTAGGTTCGTAATATAATCAACCAATTCAATTTTTCAAGGGTTGATTATCAACAACGCTGACTTGTACAGCTGTTGCGAGGTTTGATATATTCCGGATGCTTACAGTTTAGCTTTTACGAACATATTCCATCGAATCTGGGGTTAACATTAGAGTTAGGAGTAGAGTTAGTGTTAAGATTAGGATTATGGTTTGTGTTACGATAATAGTTGTGGTTGTGTTTACAAACCAACAAGAAAGGAGATCAAAAATGTTCTTCATACTAAATCAAGTAATAAAAAATTGTAACTAATGAAAACATTTTTCTTTCTTTTTTTTCTTCTGCTATTCTTTTTTGCAGAGTGATTCAAAAATTCTCAATCGTCGGTGTAATTTGCGCTTCAATACCAACCATTGGTTATCTCCCTTTTGAACAAGTTGAGTCTGATAAAGTTTACAAATTTGGAACAAGTATTTACCAGATTGCTATTACAACGATTCCAATCCGTCAATCTGAGGTCCCTAAAATTACTTTAGCGGGGGAGAGAATTCCCATATTCTTGAGAACCTGACCTGAGCAGTTCAATGATAATCTATCCTTGCAATTAGCACTGTCTTTTTTTCCGTTCATTTATCAATGTATTGAATGACTATAAAAAAAAATGCTAAAAATGTATATTGACATGTAAAATATAGAATCACCTGTGTTACACGAGTGGATGGATTGGTCTCATTGGTATGTTTGCCATCGTCACTTTTCTATTTCCTATTCATTATCTGTCTGTGAAATGGATGACGCAAGAGAATTCAATATTATCTGAGACTAATTTCAAAAGATCTACATTAGAAAGTATCATAGACGGCAATTCTGTGATAAACAACTACATAATTGAAGCGAAATCAATTGACGTTGTAAAAAATCTTTCACAAAACCTTGGACTGTTCTATCATATGGCTGTAGACTTTCTGAAGTCAATTCTCTGGTCTATCACTGCCAACGTTGTGAGAAGTATATATATATATATATATACATATATATATATATATATATATATATATATATATATATATATATATATATTCACTCATGTTTCTGTATGTCTATCTCTCTGTCTATCAGTCTGCCTCTAAAATAATATCTCAAAAATAAATTTCAATTTTAATCACACTTTATCTGATGGTGTGCCGAGAAGTAATTATACGTAAGGGCATATCCAAGATTTTTTCCTTCTGATTAAGTGATATTTTTCATATATTAAGATAATAGTCCCAGATTTGAAAAAATGGAAAGATTTCTAGTTAGCTCTAGTTACCTACACCTGATTTCCTGTTAGCTTTTAGTAAGTGACTAGGTTTGCAGAGTTATGCATTGCCTGAGTACTTTCTAGTCAAGAATGTCTTTATTTCTTTCTTCTTCTGTGTATTCATGTTGAATCTTCCAACATATTCTTATTTTCGGGAATTAAGGAAATCCCTGTCGCCCCTATGAGAATGGATAGTGAATAAGTTCTAATCTCAAAGCCAGAATAAATCTCTTTGCCTTCTTAAGAATTTCCTTATCTATAATTTATTAAGTTTCGCGTGAACTGTGTTGGAGTTTTCATATTGTGAACACATGAACAAAAGAAAATATCCATTTGTTATAGAAAAGCCAATGGGAGAAACGTTTCTTGTGAAGTATAGACGAAAATCCCATATGAAAAGATACTCTTGAACAGATTATTCTTGAAAGAGACTAATAATTCATTCAAGAAATAATTGAATCGTCTTTTTTCTGAAATACAGACGTCACGATTAGGGAAAGAATGGTGAATATATATATATATATATATATATATATATATGTGTGTGTGTGTGTGTGTGTGTGTATATGTGTGTTTTTGTGTGTGTGTGCATGTGTGTGTATTTGTATACATGTGTGTATGTGCGTGTGTGAACGTGTGTTTATAAGGATGCAACAACAAATCTGTATGAAATATGAATAGATGTTAAATATTGTTAAGCAAAATTCGTCTGAAAAGTACATCTATGCCAAGTTCTGGCTTTTCATATGAACAGGAACGTAAATGCAATTATATATATATATATATATATATATATATATGTATATATATATGTATGTATGTGTGTGTGTGTGTGTCTATGTGTGTCTATGTGTCTATGTGTGTGTGTACACAATACAAATCATGGATGCAATATGACATAATATAATATGATATCCGGGGTATGAAAGGTTTTTTCCATGTTGTGCACGCTAAATTCAACATTAAACATTAAGTTGATTTTGAGTAGAGCTTGAAATTTAATAGAAAGAGGATTCGCTACACAAATACGTTCATGTTTCTACCATTTTGGGGCTTCTTCGGGCGATTGATCAGATTTATTTTAGATTCTAATTTAGGATACCAGTGCATATTTTTCTTTCTGGTAAGATCTCACTTTCATTTTGTACATATATATTTTTGTTTAGTACTTGGTCATTGCTTTTTGTGTTTTTTGTTTTTGTTTTATTCGATTGGGTACTAAGCTGAGGTGAAGAAGCACAAACAGGGCAGAAACATGCACGTGTTTGTGTTGCAAATCCTTACTCCATTTTACTTATATATATTTTTTGTGTTTACAATGTGTGTGTACATATTTATTCATTCGATCAAGCATGAGTTTATTTGAAGAATAACCAGAAAAAATTAACCATTCTACAATATATATTGTTATATATAAGATATTTGATGAAGTTTGCTTTGATTCTTGTGCCCACATATTTCCAAATGTAAGTAAGTTGCGATGTGATGCATTCTAATCGACTTTTATTCCGTGAGTCAGAACCCTGTTCTCGCCTGACTAGTGCAAAATGGAGGTGCTTGATGTTTGCAAGGTTTCTATTCTTGCAATCATTATAATATTCGTTTCCAGGAACAAACAACCGGAATTCCTCAGCTAGTTCAATGTGTGTGTGTGTATGTGTGTTTGTTTGTTTGTGTATGTGTGTGTGTTTGTGTGCGTGTGTGTGTGTGTAGAAATATATGTGCATATTTATACAGAGAGACACACTCACACACAGTGTACAGTGTCGGTCAAAAAGGTTGTCATTCGAACATGTTGAATAATTCTGCTCAGAGAATAAAATCACCATTCGAACCGAGTCTTGTAATTCTTCTATGTATCATGACACAATGGAACAAAGCAAGTAGCTTGAACATAATTTTTCAGTCAAGTTGTCACACGAAACGTACACTCATTTTTTACTAACCAATAAGTGTAATGTGAATTAATATCTATTCGTTAAGTGGTAGCTAAACTATTAGACATTACTTGAAATGAGCTGTCAAATACTTCAAAGGGTAATTTCAAAATTGCTGGCTGTGCTTAATTGCCTCCAGATATATCTCCTGCCTTAGATTTTGATGATCACACCATCTGCAGAATCATTGGAAAAACATTTTGACATTGGTACCATGTATACTCCAAAGCGTTGTGGCCGACCAAAGAAATTTTGCAAATGTTTTGACATGAGGATAATATCATTACTGCTCCCTAAACAGCTTCCAAGGTCCTGGAGAAAATTTGCAAAGGCAAGGAATCTCCTGTTTCATCTCGAACTGACAGACTTTCACTTCTTTAAATTACTTTGTATGGCTCCTTTGGACTGTTTTCAGGGCTCGGAGAACCCTTTTTCCATGAGTTTGTTTTCCTCCCCGGCGATTGTTACCTTTTCACTATTTTCAGTTGCGAATCTATCAATGTGGTTACGCGTTTGCTGCTTCGATTTGTTTTGTAATTAATTTACATAACTTAAATCCTAACACTAACTCTAACACTAACCCTAAACAATGTTTAGTACACACAAACCTCAAACTTAACCCAAAACCTAATGACCTAAGGTAAACATTGAAACCAACTTGTACGTGCATGTAAATATAATAAAATGCAGTTTTTAATAATCAAGTTTCCCGCTGTTGTTTGAAAATGAATTTTTCAATATCAATCCACCGATCCAGTTGGAGAAAAAAGGTTGTAGTGCCCACCTTTTCCAGCAGAAGAAAAAATATACATAAACAAAGTTATCTGCCCTTAGCAGGGATCTACTTGCTATCCCCTACATCTCTATAGAAATGGTAAATTCATTGTCGCTTCTTCTTTGACGTCACACAGAACTACTAATAAGATGACTGATCGTTATCTTTACGGTATTTAAACTGTGGTCGTAAACTCTCTCTCACTCTCTCTTTCTCTTTCTCTCTCTCTCTCTCTCTCTTTCTCTCTCTCTCTCTCTCTCTCTGTTCTGACGGCCTCGAGGTAAGCTCTTTCTCTTGTCTCTCTCTTTAATTGGGATAGTTAATATAATTTTCATACACACTTACCTTTTACACACGCATCATCACATATTCATTTAAAGAGCACTTCCTAGCTGAGTTCAGCAATCTCACTGTAGTTGAGTCGGACGCCCAAAGATAACTCCATAGTGGCTACAACTAAGATGACCAAACTGACGGACATTCTATGGACTTTATCTTGCTTTTACTTAGCGAAATTCCTTTCTTTTCATTCTTCCTATTTCTACATCCTTATCCTGGTAGATCCCTCCAACATATCCGTGTCGACAGAAACTTCAGTCTACTTTTATTTTAATTCACAACTGAATTAAAACTTACCACTGTTGTTAACCTATTCATTTGTTCTTATTTCCGCATCTTGTTAACAATCCAACTAACTGTGCACTAACCTTGTTTTTGTGCTCAAGCAGTGAACACGCCACTTGCCAGGATCTATCTCCTTATATTATTTCTGGTAGTTTATATTTTGGGGTGCTAATATAATTAGCAGCCCTAAAAAGTGAAAGAAAAAAAGAAAATTTCGAGATTTCCCCTCAAAAAAGTACTGATGTGAGGTAGTCAGACGGATATAGTGAAACGAAATCTAACAGAGAAAGGCTTTGAATTCAACGCAGAGAGAGTTACAATCATCCCTTTTTCAGTTTTTGCCCCCCCCCCTTTTTTTTGTTGTCCTACCGGTTTTATTACAACTTTTCGTCGTCGTGATCAATCTTCCATTTGTCTGCATGATATACGTTTGCCTTGAACTAAACCAGCTATTTCGAACACCCGGAGAACATATTGCATAGCCTTGATAAAACTTGCAAACAAATCACATCGGACAATATCGAGAATTGGTGAACAGACCTTTGCAGTTAATCAGTCAACTGTCAGACGCCACTGAGTTATCGTATGTAATGTGCAACCGTCACAGTCACTATGACCAAGTAGGTCAATCTTTGCTTGCTTGGTATTCACGCAAAACATCCAGGTATTTCAGCACCTCTAATGTCCGGATATTCGACATCTGGCTTTTCTCAAAGATATTTCTGATAGTGGACAATATTAAGATGAGAGGGTAGAGGCTGCTGATGACAATTCCAACTCTGCAGAATATTTTTGAAAGCTGAAAAGGACTCTGGAATAAGTGTATGAAAAGCCCAGAAGGGACACTTGGAAGTGGACTAAGACACCACATTCCAAGATATATTATTTCATCGTGAGTACTGAAGGGTTGGATAGTTTCCGGACACACCTCGTATTTTTATTCCCAGTCGCGACCTACTGGCTGACATATCGTTCTTGATATTATTAAAATAAACTAAAAACCAATTATAATTTTCATTATAGCTGTCACAGTTTATTTTCAATTTCATTCTTTGAATTACTTCTGTCTGGCGTAGTTTTCTCACACACACACACACACACACACACACACACATATATATATATATATATATATATATATATATATATATATATATATATATATATATATATCCAATTTAAATATTTGATATGTATTTAATACTTAATATTTTCCAATTTTATTTTTGGAATTACTTGTCTCCCGTAGCTTTCTCACACACACATATATATATATATATATATATATATATATATATATATATATATATATATATATATATATATGTGTGTGTGTGTGTGTGTGTGTGTGTGTGTGTGTGTGTGTATAGAGAGAGGGGGAGAGAGAGAAAGAGACAGACAGACAGAGACAGAGAGACAAAGACAGAGACAGAGACACAGAGATACAGAGATAGATTGTGAGAATGAAAAGAGAGATAGAGAGAGAGAAAAAGGGAGAGCGAGAGAGAATGAGAGATAAATAAATATATAGATGTGTACGCCCACACATATATATATTCAATTCCAATATCATATACATGTATTCGATTTGCAAAATTTTCTATCTTATTTTTAGAATAACATCTATCTTGCATGACTTTCTCATTTTATTATCTATTCATATATATGTGTGTGTGTTTGTGTGTGATTATGTATATAAATATATATATATACACACAGAAACACGCACACACACACACACACATATATATATATGTGTGTGTGTGTGTCTGTGAGTGTATGTGTGTGCGTGAGAGAGAGGGTATTTTGTGTGAGTGTGTTAAATGTGAGTGAAAAGTTTGCCAACGGAAAGAAAGAATTGATTAACGAATAGATAATTACAAACTTTTCTCGATGGATCAGAAAAAAATACATAAATCAAACCCACGTAAAATTGAAAAATTGACGGTGAAATTGCATCAATTCTGCCCTGTGGGAAACTCAGGTCAACAACCTGCAGGTATACAACAAAATTAATTAGTTGTATTTGTCAATAATATCTTTTGCCGCCTTAGAAACACGGAGCAAGGTATTTTTCTTAATATAGAAAAGATATTTTTTCTTCCACGTTCATAAAGAGAAGAGAATCGTTGAAGTTTTAGTAAAGTTTTCCGAATGTTTGAAATCAAAATTGTTGAAACTTTAGGGGAAAATTGTAAAAATTAATTAGATCTTAAAAAAAAAAGATTCATTGTTTAAAATCTGTTTCAGTTAGCAAATATTTTTTTGTTTGCAAAATTGTTTGAAATATCAGGGCAAAGAAGGTAAAAAAAGATTTTTCTTTCCAGATTAAATCCTAATTAGGGAAATTCATAATTAATTTACCCCTGGAATATGATTATTTGTTCCACACATAGACACACACACACTCACACACATTATATATGCGAATATCTTATCTCCTGGCAAATCAGATAATTGGCATAAACCATTTTTACAGTTTTAGTCTGAGCTGTAGTAATGGGAAGTGGTTTGCTCAAATGTTTACTTGTTCACATTTTTGTCTGACAAAAATCGTTGCATGAACGGGCATTTTTGTCAATATGTCTTCTTTTTGGAAAAAGGTGCAGGGAGGATATGATTCCTACCTCCCCAAAGGTCATTCATATAAAATGAATGTGTGTCATCATCATCATCATCATCATCATCATCATCATCATCAGTCTTTTAACGTTCATAGCTGGACATATACCTTCCCCAGGATTCGCCACAATTCTTTATCATGGGCGTCGCTGAGCCAGTATTTCCTGAATCTGTCTAGTTCATCTCTCCATCTTGTGTTCTGTCGGCCTCAGTTTGTATCATGTGATCTCTGGGGATCCATGTTGTGAGATGATGTCAATCGGTTGTCTTTCGTTCTTGCAACATAGTGTTCCCATTGCCATTTGAGTTTTTAATAGTTTCTATGTTGTCACGGACACCCGTTCACTTCCTTATATACTGTGCTGTCTTGTGATCTCTCCATGTAAGGTTGAGCATGATTCTCTCATCTGCACGTTGTATACTTCTCAGCTTGCAGGTCCGTCTCTTGGTTAGGTTCCATGTTTCACCTCAATGAGTGACTATTGGGTGAATGCATTGGTTGTATACTCTTCTTTTTAGGATTGTTGGGATCATCTGGTTCTTGAAAGTTGAGCTTGCTCGACTAAATAACAAACGCTTTTGCCAATACCCTTTTCCGTGCTTCTAACGGGTCAAATCTACATATGTATCTATCAGCAGAGGGATTTTTTTGTTTGTTCCTCCGTCTGTAGCAATGAACTCTTCCACTTTAGTTTTGCTAATAAAAATATATAATATTAACCAAATGAGACAATGAACACTTTTGAATGAGTTCAGTAGTTTCTTTTCAAGAGAAAATCATCACGAAAAAGTGGTGTGTGCTG
The DNA here is from genome assembly GCA_963457665.1 of Thysanoteuthis rhombus. NCBI lineage: Eukaryota > Metazoa > Mollusca > Cephalopoda > Oegopsida > Thysanoteuthidae > Thysanoteuthis > Thysanoteuthis major. Next base: position 38,200,343 of record OY735215.1, read on the forward strand.
TGATCCATGGAAATCTTCGCCTCACTGTGCGTGAAGTTTACGAAGTAGGAATCCGTGAGAGTTTATGCCTCATAATTTTAGAAGGAAAATTTATGATATATCATGTTACACAATTTTTTTGCTATGCCTGCTGATGGATGACTGAAATCTTTTGCAAAGCAGACGGCAACTCTCCTTTTGAAATCCCTAATCTCTAAGACTGGATTACGCTCTGCAAACTATATTGTTCTCAAGATAAGTCGTCGATGTCAGACAACAGAAGAGATGAAGTCAAATTCACTGCATTATCCCTTTTAAAATATATCTTGAAAAAGAAGAAGAAGAAGAAGAAGAAGAAGAAGAAGAAGAAGAAGAAGAAGAAGAAGAAGAAGAAGAAGAAGCTAAAAAGCAAAAGCAAATGACCTCTGTACATGTTTACGAACATGTTCACCTGCATAAAGCTTGCTTGACGATGTCGTGTTAATGTTGGGTCTCAAAGTGATTCGATTCGATCTTTCTGACGGCGTAGAAGTAAGCTGTGTGGTCTTTTCCGGCGCTGAGTTCACTGTGGAGAATCTGTCGGGAAAATTAGTTAACTCTCATTCGACACATCTGGCCTGTCCATCGTAGCCCATGTTTGATGGAACCTAACCAAAAAAATTGTCCGTCACATCGAGAACTATGCAACGTTCACAGGAGACAGGAGAGAATCATCCTCTGAATAACATGGAGAGATGACAACATATAAGAGGAAAAATATGAGTCTACGATATCATAAAAACCATTAATTGAAGTCAGATGTAAATGAGATGGTCATGTTGCGAAAATGGTAGACAACCACAGGACATCACGACTTACAACGTGGATCCCCAGAAATCACATGCGAAACCGTAGCCAACAAAATATGAGATGGCGAGGTGAACTAGACAAGTTCACTTATCTCAGCTTCTCTTTTCCCACTTCAAAACAATCAGCAACGCTCATTTCCGGGATTGTCATCAACTGAATCCTCACGTCACCGTTGATCTTGTCTACAGTCCTAAGGAATTGGTTCGTTACGCCCATGATAGAGAAGTCTGATTCTTGGGGAAAATCTATGTCCAACAATAGACATAAAAGGCTGATAATAATGATGCTTTGATGCAACTGGATTTTGCTTCCTTAAAAACTGCGAGGATGGTAATTAAGTTCTCCTATTCGCTGTTTATGATTGGTTGAAGCGTTTGTTGGTTAAAGCGTTCAAATTTCTCGGTGCCTCGACAATACAGGATCTATGTTCCCCATCCATAAATTATGGTGTGCTTAATAAGTACTTTCATCCAAGACTTATAACGATTAATGAAAATATGTCCATCTTTATTTCAAATATACGTATAATTTTGTTAAAAGCCGAAGTACTTCGATCAAAATTCATTAGCATTTACTTCAAAATTTTTGAGTCATATTGATGTTGAAAAGGCTTGGTTATTCGCTTGAGAGAAACTGACACGAAACCAACGAATATATGTGTGTGTGTGTGTGTGTATGTGTGTGTATTATGTTACTTTGAAACTCTGTTTGAAATGATCCGCCGTTATAACACGGGGAATATTCTAGCTCACCCAAATCCTTTACAAGCTGCCTTGAGGTGATCATAAAAAAACTTAAGCTGGAAACGTAAAGGAATTAGGAGAAACGGCCAATACCCAAGTAACTTCAGATTTGCTGACGACATCATCCTCTTTGTAAAAACCTCTATGATCTTAAAATACTGTTAAACGAGCTAAATGAAGCAAGCAAGAGAGTTGGCCTCTACATGATTTTCGGCAAAACAAATGTCATTTACAACAAACATGTTGGCGACAAAAACGCAACGATCGTAATCTAAAATGCAGAGCTGGAAAGACTACTACATCTACCTAGGATAGCCAGTCTCCATAAAAGTTATCAAAAGAAGATAAAAATAAAGTGAAGAATCATGCAAGGTTGGCTACCTTTCGGTAAAGCAAGCTCGACTTTCAAGAAAATCCTACTAGTCCTAAGAAGAAGTGTATACAGCCAATGTATCCTTACCGATAGTCACACATGGAGCTTAAACATGGAACGTAAGCAAAAGATTGACCCTTAAACTGAGAATCTTTTAACTTACATACCTCACATGGAGAGATCATATAACGGCACTATATATTGGGAAAAAGACAGGAGTCCAAGACATCGAAGAATGTTGCAAGAATGTCCGTCAACTGCTGACACACAGCGTGGATCCCCAGAAATCAGGTGCAAGTCAGTGGCCGACAGAAAGAGGTCTTGGAATCTTGGGGGACATTTATATCTAACAACGGACGCTAACTGGCTGCTGATGATGATGATGAATATATCATTTGGCTTTGACTGCATAAATTAAAATAAACAATTGAAGAGATTGGAATCGCTGCTGGAATCGAACCTGCGGGTAATGGAATGCTGCTTTAACGTAATGTTGCTTTTACCATCGAGCTAAACACCCAACGGTAATATAAAATCCATGATAGCTAAATGGTGAGGGCAACGCTAGATTAAAGCAGTTATCTATTCATCACAGGTTTGATTCATAGAGAGAAAAGAAGAAATATCCTTGTATTCAAATTTAATGATTTAATATCTCGACCAGTTTCATGATGATCTTCTCGAGAGTGGAAATGTCCGTGTGGATGTGTCAGCATTCTACATATCAACGAGTGTGGTTGGGTCTGGTTATTTTCAAACTTCTATGTTTCAGTGCACCAGGACAAATTCCTTCCTCACCCTCTCTCTCCCTTACTCCAAGATTGTATGACTTTTCTTTATTCTTCCATTGTTAGTATCGCAAGTTGGATTATGTGTACACTGTGTTTGAATAACTAAGGTTGAAAATTGAAGTATTAGTCAACTTGTCAATATCATTTGGCTAACTGCTCATCGTATTGGTGGCAATCACTCAATAAAAAAAAACAATGTCTAAACGTGCATTTGACTGTCCAAATGTAAACTTGGGTGGCAGTTGATAAGTGAAAATCAATCACATAAATAATAAGTGATTTACTCAAAGAAATGCAACGTAGCAAACTCCCAGAAGAGCTTTTTATTTGGTCGAGCTACTGGGTGGAGTAAGTAGCTTTTACTGGGTGGAGTCAGTAGTTCCCACTGGATTGAATAGTTAGCCCAAGTAAAGGTTTCATGGCAGAGTAACTGCTCTGATTTTACCCATAGTTGAAGGTAGAAGTGGAAACATCCCTTCCCGAAAGGCATTAGTGCTAAAAGCAAGCAAGCAAACAACCACGACACTGAACTCAGATTCGATCCTTCAATTCCGTTTTCGCTGCTGGTAATCGTTACACCACTCCCGATCTCAGATATGGAACAATAGGAGATAGAAACATATCAATTGATATCTTTGTAACAAATGATAAAATTTCGAAACAGTGTAATTTGTTTTTGACATTTCCATAGATTCCCTCGTGAGTTATATGTTTTTTTCCCACGCCTCCTCTTCTGCGTACCCCACAGAGCTTAAGTCAGACCATTTCCATCACAGTGTATAATTATTAACTATATTCAATCGATTACTTCATCTTGTGGGACAACAGCCAGAACAGACCGTATGTTTTTAATTGTGCCTTCATTAGATTAGTTACTCGAAAATGCAGGCTGTTCATTCATTCGAAGTTTCGTCTCGGTCTGCTAGAGTTGATATCGGAAAGAAGAGTCGATATCTAGTTTATATGATACCCGGGCGTTTGAATGTTTTTGTCGATTTAGAGAAAAAACAATGTAAATTGTTGCAATTCTATATCATTTACTTAGTGTTATCAACTGAATATTATTATCTAGAAGACCCTTACCAAAGTCATCACAATAAGCGGGTTCCTTTGTATCAAGTTATGGGAAAATTCCCCAAGCACCACTGGTAACCACTCAACCATTATAGATACGATCTTTGAGATGCCTCCTCTTGTTTTATATATATATATATATATATATATATATATATATATATATATATATACATATATATATATATATATATATATATATATATATATATATATATATACATATATATATACGAGAACATTAATTAACTATACAGCAAAGTTTGTGCATAAATTAATGTAAGAAGTAGATTAAACTTTTATTAGTGTGCTCAATACCATTAGTAGAGCGGTTATAAGATGGGTATTCAATGGTTCATTACCGGTTTTTAAAGTGAATTAAAATGTACAATCAGTAATAAGCCATTGAAATAATCATTCACTCATTTTTTTATGAAGATACTCGAAAATGTAAGTACTTTCAAACACAAAATCAACGACTTTTATTACAAAAGATCATTCATACATTTTTTGACTTACTTTTTTTTTACTTTCACTAAAGGGACTATACGAAAATTTTTAATCCTCTCCCCAACATCGTTAATCATATATTTTATCTTTATATCTTCATTTTATAAGTAGATTTATAGGATAATATTGCGATTAGTTTTCAACCTTGCCCTTGTGAATCCTTACCAATGATGACGAGTTGATATTTACTTATTAACATAAATGAGATAAGTCTTGAAGGTATTTTACCATTCTGAATATCTTCAAGAGCAATTGCACCGCCTTTATGTAACTTGGCAACCAATTATAGGGGACTTTACTGTAAATGTGTGAACAGATAATATCCCGTTGGGTTATTTAGTCGACTCTTGGACTGCATTGAGTGAGATACTGTACTCTTTGACTCAGAACTGTCCATATTCAGCTATGTGTGACTCTGTCGGAGATTTGAGACATACTGGACGAAATCAGGGAGAACCAGGAATCAGTCGATGATAACACCGAAAAAAAGACGTGGCTGACTGGAGAGGAATGTTGAGATAAGTGCATGAAATCCCAAGGAGAGTACTTTGAAGGAGAGTACTTTGAATGAGAGTACAGAAAATATCCATATGTATATACGCATTCCTAATTTTGTACGTTTGCATTAATTTCAGTACAATGTGTGTGCTTATGTATATTCATACATTTGTGAGTACATGTGTGCATATATCATCATAGTCGGCTAACGAGCCACAGTCAATGAACTTGTGTAATCGCTTCAGAAAACACGCTGTTTATGCAAGTCATTTATAGCCTGTTCAGTTCGCGTGATATGAATGAGGTCTAGCTCTAGACTTGATATAATTCAGGTGGGAAGGAACCCAGTCAGTATAATTTGTGAAATAATGTTACCACTTCTCCTTGGAACTTACATGATTTAGACCCTTTTTTTTCTACGTATGTATACGTGATTTAGAGTAGAGATAAGTAAATACATCATAAATGATAAGTACACAGGTCGGTCTAGGCCTTCTCTTCTGGAACGGCTCTCCACTATTGACTCATTCTGAACAAATAGGAAGATAAATTAAGTTCGTTCCGTTTCCACAAATCAGATCAAATAGAATATAAATCCGAATTGACTGTCTGTAGATATATTTTTTCTACCCACAGCGGCTTCGGGACATACACCAAGGATTCAGACCAGTAAATATTAACGGATAATTAAAAATGAATTAATATTCACGATAAAACGCTTCCCATCGGTGATGGGCTTTTTTCCCCATTCTTTTTTTATCCTTTCACTTGTTGGTTCTCCCTTCCCTTCTCATTCTTTCTTTCAATCTCTATTTGGTAATCTACTAATCCCACAGAATCTGTTGAAAAACTCTCCCCTTCTTCGCTTTCTCTCTCTCTCTCTCTCTCTCTCTCTCTCTGTATATATATATATATATATATATATATATATATATATATATGATTAAAATGATATCTAAAATAATAATGATTAAAATATGGACATATATATATATATATATATATATATATATATATATATATATATATATACATTTATACCTTCTGCGGCGAATCTATCCAAAATCCCCCGTTGCCCCCCTCTTCTCCTCCGTTATTTTTCCATTAGTCCATCCCTCTCTTCTCTCTCCTTTTCTTGATATATCTAGTAATCTTTCCCAGCGAATCTGACCAATATGTCTCGAAATAGAAAAGGGAGATAGAGACAGAGACAGAGACAGAGGCTTGACTGATAGCTACTGCTGCTACTATAAGTGTTACCGAAACGGTAAGAATGTAGGGGGAAGAATAAGGTAGTTTTAAAAGACAGTTGAAAAGGAGAGGAGAGAAAAGAAAGTTAGGTAGTTCAATAAGAGGGTGGGATGATAGAAAGAGGGGGTTGATAGATGCTACTGATATCATAAGTCTGATGGACATGACTCTGATTTCATATATTTCACAAAAGCAACAAAGAAGTCATTGCTGTCACAGTACGTTCTTTGTAAGCATAAACAAAATCAAAATTTAAAATCTTTGAGGTCAACTGATTGAACTCTTTGAAGTGTCAAGTAACAAAAAAAAAGCGTCGTTACGGTGCGTGACATTGAAGCGAAGTTCGAATCAAAAACATCCGCATTCTCCAATTGTAATGACCTATTGATAAGCTGGATTGATTCACAATGAGATCCAGGAAAAAGTGTACTCTGACAACGATGCACGGATTCACCTTATGTGTATCCTAATCCTAACCAAGGAGTTTATGTACGCGAAAAGGGAACGAACTACCGCGGATTAGCATAAAAACAATTCGTGAAGAGAATCTGAAAATCTCAGTTAATAAGAAGATAAATAGTTTACAGCGGATATTTCGTTATTGCAAGTTGTTTCTTCGCCTTTGTCAGTGCGTTCTTTCCAATCGGAAAATCGATATGGGCTTTGAGATAATCGAATTTTCCTTAACTTGATTGCAGCCAGAGATTATAATCTACGATCTTTTCTTTTTTCCATTTTTTATCGTAAGAATTCGAGGGATATATCGATAACCTACACTATTGTACGGTAGAAAGAGAGGGGAAAAATTCTCCATCACATGCTTCTGTTACTCGTGTATGTAGCTATCATTAGAGTGGTGCAAATACGTGCATGTTGATACGTGTGCCCATGCACACATGTGCGCGCATGCAAATACATATGCACACACACACACACACACACATACTTACACACACAAAGGCATAGCATACACACCCACACATTCATATATATATATATATATATATATATACATACGTGTGTACGATATCAGTCTGTAAAGTATGAAGCCATTTTAAATGTCTCGATAAGTGGTTGCACAGTTTGTTGTGATTGACAATCAATCAGAAGAGACCTTATATGCAAGGAAGGCTACTCTCACATGATAGTGTGTGTGTGTGGTTGCACATTGTCAATATATATGCATATTATGTCGTCTTTCGTTGATTAGAGAAGGAGGTTGGGTGGAGCAGGAGAAAAGTACCTGAGAAACCTTTCAAGAAGCTACATGCTCATGATGAAAGTCGAAGGATCTATCAACCGCGACATTCTGATAAAACCAACAAAGCGCTGTAAATTATTTATCATTATTTAAAAAAACAAAAACAGATGTCATGTTTATATAATATCATACTGTTAAGCCCCCATCGTTGATTCTAAAACGAGTCGTAATCATCTCGAGTGCTATTCGGAGGTATTTGATAATTGAAAGAGGTTGCCCACACAAGGCTAGCGTAAGACTGAAAAAAAGTCTGAGGTGAAATTCGTTGCTTAGTGAGGAATGGATTGGACAGCGAACCAGTGTATCAACTCCTCAACCGCCTGCCACACGTAAACAGAGTTCGTTCGAATTTTCAGTGGGCAAAAATCTTGCAGTAACAAAAGTATGTGCTCACTGAATACCTGTGCAAATATGAACTTGAAATTGTTTCATGGTATTTTCAGCTCGCCTCATCTTTTGTTGCAAATAAAGATGTACAACAAGGTTTTGATATATTACGAATATGATAACATTAACAAAGACTACATTCTATACCTTGAACAGCCTTGTTTGGTGTTCAATTGAACTTCGTTAAGTGTATCTTCATAATGTAAAAATGAATTACTAACAACGACACAGACTAATTGTAATATCATTATTATTATTATTATTATTATTATTATTATTATTATTATTATTATTATTATTTGAAATCTCACAGTAGTTGCCTGGTGGTAACCGCTGGAGTTTGAGTGACAGCAAGTATCCTCAAGTCTCCAGCCCTCCTCTCCTAGTACTCATACGTCGCAGAAATTCTGCGATTTACAGTTTCACACCGGTTGCCCAGTGGTTATCGCTGGAGGCTGAGTGACAATAAGTCTCCTCAGGTCTTCAGCTAACGTCTCCTCTCTCTTTCACCTATCATGTCAGGGCTACAATTCGTTACAGTTCTTATATCTCTAGCACCTTCCTCACTATCCGTGCAGTTCCCAGTAGTGCAGTGGTCTGTACGGTCTCGATCCTTCCCCTTATCCCGATTTCCTCCAGTCTCACCCTAAGCGTTTTGGGGACAGTTCCTAGTGCGCCCACTATTATTATTATTACCATTATTATTCTTATATTATCATTATTATCATTGATGTTATTATCATCATTATTATTATTATTATTATTATTATTATTATTATTATTATTATTATTATTATTATTATTATTATTATTATTATACAGATTGACTACCTTGGTAAAGGCAAAGAACCGATCCGTTGAAAAGCTTTGATAACAACGAGATGAATAAGATGAATAAGACATTTATCCACTGATATACAAATAAAAAGTGTGAACAGAGTTCTTACACAATTCCTTCCTTAGCCAGAATGGCGTAAAATGCATTACCATTATTGTTTTTGAGTCCTCCAAAGCCCAAAAGATGGTATGTTAAGCTGAGTCGTCGAATGCTGGGTTTAATGGAGGTACAGACGACAATGATATAAGAAAGAAAGGAAGAAGGTTCGCAATACCCCAGTAAGGGCTCGTTGCAAAACAAATGCTGAACACTATTTTCACGTCTTGCAAAAATGAATCTGACGTAAGAGGGTACTTATAAAGAGTGGGCAGTACCCGTATTAGTCTGAACAAATATCGGAATTGTTAAGTTTCCCTCCTGCGGAGACTCAGACATTGAGTCTATTAATACTGAACATAGTAACACTGAATGAGTTCAGCCGCGCCTCGCTTCAAGTAATTCCCCCTTTTTCCATTAAATCTTAAATAACTAGAACAACATCTACAACAAAAGGAATCGTATGTGTAGAGACAGTGAATGTGTATTTCCAAGCTATTATTGAATTGAAGCCAACAAAAGACCAAGACCAATTAGTAGTTCTCCTTTTGTCTTCTCTGGTTTCCAAAATCAAATTTCGACACGCATAAATAAAAAATGAGGCTCTCGCATTGTACAAAGGTTCATTGAGCAAAGAAGAATTGCCAAGATAATTGAAATGGCGAATATCTCCCTGAATTGAGTACAGAAAGAGTATTGGATATATAATAAGTTGTGAACAAGATTGGTGTTGGCCCCTGAGATTTTGAATTTTGGAAAGTTTTAAAGCAAATGTTCGAGACTTTTCGCAGAGACGAAATCTCATGTTATGTTCGTCCTTCGTATTAGAAGTAGACCATGGCTTCAGTTCCGATCAGTGCAGCAGCTGCAATGAACTGAAAAGTGTTAAATCATGACATGCGCTTGATCAATAAATAATAAGGTGCAAGTATGATTGCATTAGTCAAGACTTTACTCAATACTTTGAACTATTTTGTTCAGTTTCCGGTTCCGTTGAACAAAATATTAATGGGTATTTTTATGTGATGTGAAGTAAAAATAAATCAATAACGATCCTCCTCCCCCTCCTAATCATCATCATCATCATCATCATCATCATCATCATCATCATCAACAACAGCCTTTTTCGCTAGACATATCCATCGTGGGTGTCACGGGTCAGTACTATCTAAACTTATCTAGTTCATCGTCAAGCCATCTTATATTTCGTCAGCCCTGGTTTTGCATATGATTAATTGAATCTACCTTATGAATCGTGATGTCCTGCAGTTGTCTGCCTTTCTTGTAACATGACCAGCCCATTGCCATTCAAGTTCTCTTATTGAGTCTATAATATCTCAGACTCCTGTCTTTCCTCTGTGTTGTTTTGCAATCTCCCCATGAGAGGTTGAGCATGGTTTTCGGTTGTGCACGCTTCATGATTCTCATTTTGAAGGGTACTCTCAGTTATTTTTCATGTATCAGCTCCACGGGTGACTATCTGGAGGGTGCATCGGTTGTATACTATTCTTTTTAGCGCTGACGTAATTTCTTCTTCTTGAAGTTTGAGCTTGCCCAGCCGAAAAGTTGCCAACCTTGTGAGATTCTCTTTTTGATTTCTTCTTCTCTGAAGATTTCATGGAGATTTGTTTAATAGATATTTTTTAATGTGATGTAATGAAAAAACAAATCAATAGCAATACACTAATCAATCACAATTATAATGATCCAAGTGACTGGAAACGTTTTGAAAAACAACCAATTAACCTTTTCGTTACCTCATTGTATCAGGTAACCAATATTTTGTACGCATTCATGGATTAGAGTGAAGGATGGTTACGCCCGTCGTATGTCTCCCTATCCCTCTCTCTGAATGGGTCCAGTGGAAATACATAGTAGGACAAATGGAGACAGACAAAAAAGCAGTGAATGGCCAGGGTGATATGCAAGTCTTACTGCACTCATCACGTTTAGGTAAGGGGGAAGAAATGGGTCCATGCCTTCCCCAAGGGCATTAGTGTTCCAGTAGGAATTTGAATCCAGTTTTCCGATTCCTTTGTCTGTGCTGCTACCGTTAGCTGTCAAGCGAGCTGTAATATTTTTACTACGAATCTAAAAACTTCCATTGATTCAATTTGAATAAAGAGAAGGAGCATTATATGCACACCGGGAGTAATTGACGGTTATTGCCGAGTATGGGACAGAAATCAGAAAATTCTGCTCAGTAAATCTTATGTTTTAAATGGAAAAATAGTTTTATATCAATAATTGAGCAACCGTAGCATGAATGTTTGAAGTCATGAACAGAGATTCCATCAAATAATGGATATGCTCTGAATAGATATAATTTATAGCATCACTGGGTTTTTTCCGACGAAGACATCGGAAATATAGTGAAAAAATAGTTTTAAAATACCCATAATTTAGATGATCCAGATATTTTTGATACACCCGTCAAAATAAGGTCACATAAAGATTATAAAAAGCTTTTTCTCAAAAAGTTAGATAGAAATATCTTAGAATGGGTCCAGTGGCGTACTGATGCCGAATTTCGCGTCTGTTGTCAAAACAGTGTTGCCAGGAGCACTGGACCACGCAATCAAGCACATAAACACATACACATATTAATAAAGATACAACCTTGGCTTAAGTTTTTCTATGTGAACGTATGGAAATTAACTCTTGCCGAAAACGAGAACTAACTGCATTTATAGTATATAGCTGTAATTCTTTTTTGGTTTTTGTTCTCGGAAAATGCAGAGAATTTTTTTTGTTTTGGGTCCACGAGGCTGCTATATATGTTCTAGCTGTGTTCATCACCGAAAAAGAATTTCCATTGGAATTCCGACTGGATGTAGAGATTCATGAAATCCTTTGCAGAAGTGATCCGACTCTATTTCTTCATGAATGAATGGCATCCATCAATAAACACAATTTTATGTACATTTTGAGTAAATGTTTTGGCAGCCAAAAAAAAAAAAAAGAAGGAACAGGATCCTCTCTGCCTTAAAAATCAGCATTTCAAATATTAAGTTCTACTTATCTTCGAAGGTTGGTCTCTGGTAATGGGTAAAATCAAGGTGAGTATTCCAGGTATGAGGAGAACTACTGAGCCAATCTCAGTTCTCTGAAGAGTCCATATATTCATTACACCTTTCATCTTCTATCAATTTCTGTTTTTTACCATTACCATTGAATATCTTCCTCTCCCATTTGTACATAAGTCTTTTTTTATTATATTGAAAGTCTGCCGTCTGATCCCAATCTCCAAGCAAACATTTCTATTTAATAACAGGCATAAAAAATTTATTTATTTTCCTCTTCGATGAAAACTGCCTTGCCAAGAAGGATGTCATTAGAACAGTTGATATGATAAAAGAACCATTAAACAGATCCAAAATATTTGGGGATCGAATCCAACTGGGGGTAAAACTTTTCTTTCTCTTTTCATCGCTCTCGAGGACAATAGCCGATCAACCATTACGCTGAGTAGGTATTACCTTTTTTTTTATTTCAACGCTAATGATGGATTAAGTATTAGGTTGAGTAGCCCTCTTCTATCTTTCGCTTGTTTAACCCTTATTGAGCGACGATTTTATTTTCCTATGACGGATGACACAATGACCAGGAGAAAAACGAATGAAGCCATGCGCAGATTACGGCAGCACGGCGACAGACGTTAAAACTGATGTCAAATTCACTGTCATTTCTAATGCCCAACCTGGATCTAAAAATCTAGATATAAAATATCTAAATTGACTTCACAGAAAAGAAACAATTGAAATACGTTGAAGCTGTTGTTGAAATATTGATTAAATAACATTTCCCTTCCGTTGATTTGAAATCAAGACGAAGTGATTGATGGCCAGTTCCATTATCGACGGGGTTAAACAGACAAGTTTTACATATATAGATACATTTATTTGACTGATACGTGAAAGGGCCAATTTCATTTTGATAAATACATTTTTTTCTAATTCTTAAAAGTAATTTTGTATTGTTATATATTCAGTGTAAAGGTTGCAGTAATAAGTCCGAATTGAAGTAGTAGTTGGATTTGACTAAACAGCAGCCAAGCTTGACGAGCATTTATGTTACTTCGGTGGATTTAATTCATTATTAACTAAATCAAAGACTCTCATCTTCTGGCTGTACGACCAACGCTCACTAAGGGAGAATGGTTTTAATGTGATTGTGACTTATGGTCATTGGGAAAAAAGAGCAGAAGCATAAGTCTATTTAATGTGCGACTGTCTCAATTGCAGAGAGAAAGAGAAACGGGGTCTGTTGTGTGGCTACAAAGGTAAGTATTCCCAAGATATCATATCGAATAATTCAATAATTTTATTACTTCTTTCTCTTACTGTATTTTCTCCTTTTTTTCTTCCTTCCTGCAGTAATGAATTCTTTTCTTCCTCTTTTTCTTTTTTCATTTGTTATTTCATTCGTTCTTTCTTTTTTCCTCTTTTTCTTTCTTCATTTTTTTTGGAGTCTGCTTTTTGGCGCCTCTTCTTTATTTTCAAGTTTTTCTTTATTCCTCTATTTGATAATTTCTCGATGTTTCTTTCTTTCCTTGCTGGAAAGACATTTTTCGTTTCTTTTTTTCATCCCTCAGGATCGTTTTATTCTTTCCATTTCCTCTAACAGAGTCTCGTTCTTTCTTTCATTATTATTTCTTCTCTCTATCTCTCTCATCTTTCTTGCTCTTTCTTGGGTTATTCCTTTCCTCTTTCTCTGTCATCCTATGCTTCTCCCTTCTTTCTCTTGCCTGGCGCATTTTTCTTTGTCTTTTTTTTTTCTTTTTTTCTTTAAGACTTTTCTCCTTTCATCATTTTTTCTTTTACTCTCTTTCTCTCGATTCTTTTGAATGGTGCTTCTTCCTTTCTTTCATTTTCATAAAGAGTCCTTCATTCTTTTACAGTTCTCTTATTACTGTTTCTAAATTTGCTCGATCCCTTTTCTTTCTTTCATTCATTTATCCTTCTTTTTGCTTTGTTTTCGTTCCGATGTTTTTTCCATTTTTATTTTTATTTTTCAATTTCTTTCCCTATGTGCTGCTTCCATTTCGTCCGGGCCTTTATCAATTTTTTCCTTCCCTTTTTGTTTCTTTCTCTTCCTTGTCTTTCTCTCTTCCTTTCTTTCTCTCTTCCGGTTTCATTTTTTGTTCTAAAAACTTTAAATCTTCTTCCTTTTTTTTTCTATTCCTTCACAATTCTTCATTATTCTCTCTATTACGCACTCTTTCGTTGTTCTTTACTCTCAATCGTTTTTTTTTCTTCATTCCTTCCGTTATTGTTTTCCCATATGCATTTCAAACATTGAGCCCAGCACACACTTCCTAACCCGATACTATTCTTAAGAGTTTCTCCTCTCAAGAACTATCTCTGAAACATTTCGAATTACCAAATTGGAATTTTTCTTTTTTTTTTTGTAAACTAGAGAAAGAAATTACTCTTTTAAAGTTGAAAGTAAAAGAAAATTTTAAAAATTTAACCAAGAGGAGGATAAACGAAGACAAAGCATTGTTCCCGCGCGAATAGTCACGTGACGAGTCGATACACGATTTTCAACGAGCTGATTCAGCAGACGCAATTTCGTTTCCACTTCTACTGCGTTTCTGAACAGTTAGTCCATAGGAAAGCGAACGTCTTAATTGCTCTTGAGTTTGCAAACATTATCGGAAGGAAAGGGCGTCATTATTCGCATGGCTGTTCTCGTTGTTATCCTTTCCTACTTAAGCTGACAAAGTCGGAGACGTATACCTAATAGCCCGTGTTCCTCTGACTGTCTCTGTGTCTGCACGATATCTCCAAAAGTTACATATTAAATTTTGTGGAAGGGTGGCCTATGGGCTACGAGAGAGGATGATTGTAAATCAGACGGACCCCACCCCGCACGCACACATAAACGTCCTAGCGATATGTCTGCATTTCACTGGATCTCCAATGTCTGTCCACACAATGTTTTCAAAAGTTTTATAAAATTTTGTAAAATGATTGTAATCAGCTATGAAAGGAGCGAATGAATTTTGGGATAATTCCATGCGTAATATCCTCCCATGCACCGTTGTTACCAATTTACATTACACATAGTTTCAAAAAGTCCTTTGTCTACACAATATTTTCAAAACTTCGAAATGTATTCCGATTGATTTTCGTGGAAGGGTGGTCGATTGGTCATATGAAAAAAAGTGATTATATTTTTAACGGGATTGATAAACAGTTACTTCCCCTATACATTCAGTTTTTTGGGTTTGTTTGTTTTTTGTTTTTTGCTGGATGCACTCTCTAGATGCTTCCTAGTTCCGATCATGCTCCTATCATCGTTCATTTCTCGACGAATTCCAATAATAGCCACAAGTACAAACATCATCGTTTCCACCATTAATAACAGTTTGTTTTTTTCTTACTTCCATGTCTCTCCGCAAAGTACTCCACACAAGCACTAAGATTGTGCACCTTCTCCCCGAGGCTAAAGATCTTACGGCCAAAGTCAGTTGTGTACAACAGATCTTGTTAAATCACGTGAGTTGAGCAACATCGAGCCTGGTAACCAAAATATCACAAGTCAGGCGACCAGCTCTCCAGATATTGAAATATACTCTCGTGACAAAGTTCTTGCGAGGAAAACGAAAGCAGGCTGTTTATTTAACCGGAACTCCGACAAAGTTTGTAAGTCAAGAGTTACCGATTTCCAGACAAACAGAAGAGTGGTTTTCTATCGGGTGTAGCCATCGGTACTAGACAAAGAATAACTTCTGCTGTTGATTATAGAACTCGGTAGTGAAAACAATGTCATAGAAAAGAAAACTATTTGTGTCTTCAGGACTAGATTGAGTGCTATACTCCCGGTCACGATTCCGATTCCTACGACTTCAGAAAGCAGGAAAAGAGAACATCAGACATATATATATATGTACATTGTATCATCCTCCGACAGTTTCGTTGTATTACAACTCTTCAGTGTGGCTATAGACTTCCCATTATCACATCTAGTGCCACAAAGCAGGATTGAAACCTTCACTTGGGACCTGGAGGCCGATATTTACCTATGAGCTACGGAACTAGACGGTCAGTAAAGCTGAATTTGAGCGATTTATTTATTATAGGTTAAATTCCCCGTCTATCAGATGCTTTATTCCTATGGAAGAGTATATATATATATATATATATATATATATATATATATATATATTATTACTTGAAGGTTCCTCTTGTGATGCTGAAAAATGACAATTTTCTCTTGACTTTTCCCAAAGTTCCGGATTATCCACGACCTTTTGTCACAGAAAACACTTTTAATCTGTTTCGTGCAATTTCAGCGTGATGTCTTATAACTTTTTATTAGATACTTTTAGGTTCTTGTTACATGCAATTCAGTTTCATTTGTTTTTGTGATTTCATTATTCAATGTAATGTTCGTCATTTGTTTTACCATACTCTTTTCGGAAGAAAATATATACATATATACATATAAATACATATATATGGTATTAACAACCCCATCTTTAGGGTTAAGCACTTTTAAGTAAGGCACAAAACTGCAAAAAGCAATAATGCATCCCTCTTCTAACTTTTGCATTGAGCACAGTAGTAGATGATGAATTATGCGTAAAAAACATGTCGCTTAATTTAGTCCTAGTGACAATCCAGTTCTGCGTAAGACAGGGGTAGAATACCAGACTTTGGGTCGAGAACGAAGGTTTCAATCCTGCCTAGTTGCACTGGAGTGGATATTTAGTCTATATTCATACTGGAATTCGTAATATGACAAAACAGCTGTCTGTGGGTGACATTAGTATTAATTGAAATATTTGTATGTGTGTGTTTGTATGTAATAGGAATTATAAGGATATAAAATCAGTGAATGTTAACATTTCATGCATGATGCACTCACCAGCATTCTGTAATATGCTTTATCTTGTAAATATAAAAACAAAAAGCCCCTTAAAAACTGAATGACGTATTTTCATTATCAAATCAGGTTTGATTAATTTTGAAAACCCAACTATTCTAACCAATAAAAACTATTCTATATGATGACGACCCATAAAGCTTACCTCCTTCCTGCTAAATTACAATATATATATATATATATATATATATATATATATATATATATATATATATATATATATATATATATATTCAATAATGGAAGCTTCAAAGTCACCTAGACCCATAGGAAAAACTTCACCTTAGCCTGTTATAACCCCTGTCCAAATCATAGCCAAAACATTTTCAGTAACTTTTATGGTTGATACCTGTGTAACTCCTTGACCTAACCACCCTCCTTCCACACTACCCCAAACATACCAAAAAATCCTACTCCACATCACTACCCCCTACCATGACACACTCTGCCCTCCCCAAGACCAACTGCTGCTACTCTACCAAAGTCCTGACACCTGCTGGTCATTCTTCCATTCAGCAGGAGGCTTCTAATAGCCCTGACAACAAAACTTACCCACAATGCATAGCCCCTGGCAGTGGACTCTGGTTCCACATGGTACATTTTAATACACACTCACACAGCACACACCACTGATGATGGGAAGAATCCCGAAACATGTATGGACTATTGACATATAAGGATTAATAAACCTTACCACCAAAAACTTCACTCCCGAGTCTGTCTCACTCTCTAAAGTACACAATATATATATATATATATATATATATATATATATATATCAATAAATATATCATCTGAAAACCAACCCTTCTGACAGGTTTTCAGCTACTTTATGAGAATATACTGAACGGGGCTTCCGGCATTATCAAGAGATCAAAACTTCTTTTAATAATACAATTATTCAATACTACATACAAATACACAGATAGATGGGAACCAGGGCATTACTATTCTATAATATTACTATTTAGTTGCAAAACGTTCATTGAGTTGGAGTTTTTGAGAGATACTTCAATCCAAATACCTCTGGCAATGATAAACCAGTCGATTATTCGATTATTTGGATGTCACGTACAGATGAACAGAATTACCAATATATATATATATATATATATATGTGTGTGTGTGTGTGTGTGTGTGTGGAGAGAGAGAAAGAGAGAGAGAGAGAGGAGAGGATAGAGAGATTAGAATCAAGTCCCAAATACATGAAATATATTTTTTGTTCAGGAAGTTTTTACTATATTTTCAATGAAATATAGTGAAGCTGTCTTCTTGATTTCGCAAAAACATAACAGCTCTCTCTCTCTCTCTTTCTCTCACTCTCTCTCTCTCTCTTCTTTTTTCATGATTCACAAATGCATACAATAGACTAATTTTTTAAAAAACTTTTTCAATTACGAAACTTCTCCATTATTAATCATCTTGAAAATAAACACTTTCAGAAAAGGGATAAGTTTAGACAGAAAATCATAGAATTATTAAATTTAAACGACGTTTTATTTCAAGTCTTCAAAAATGCAAACAAAAAATGGTAAAAAATTAAAAGCTATCGAACTGTGCAAATGATTTTAGTGCATATATTTTAAAATCTTGGACAATTATTAAACAATTTTAAGAGAAATCCTACTTTATATTTATAACATTCTTAATTACTTCTGAAAACTAAGTTATGAGTGCCCAAACCATGGAACATGTTGAATCTATTTCAATATCTATAACTGTCATAAGTAAATCGTGTACTCGAAACAGACAAAAAGATGTTCCCACATGAAATGTTGTTTACACTACAGCGAACCGTTGTAACTTAAAAATTTGCATTATAAAATTTTCCCGCCCCAAAACACTCGCAACGTGCTCATTTCAATTCTGCCTCAATTATACTTGATACTTTTCATAACAAAACCCATTCATATGATATCTGAATGAATTAGCACTTTGAAAAAAAAAAAAAAGATAGATAGATTAAATAGAAAATAATGAAATAATTACACAGTGAATAGAATGTTGTTTGTCAGTTATGGGGAAGTTAAACACGTTATCATCTGAGATAACGACCTACGTGTATTCACATAGATATATAATTACTTGTGTGTGTGTGTGTGTGTGTGTTGCAACTTTTAAAACTTAGACAATACACAATCATGACATCACTATGACGTTTTTGTTTACATTTTTCAAGCGGGTATAAAATTGGACAGGAAATGATGTAGTCCGACGTCATAGTAATAGCCCAATGGGTATGATATTGGAGTAAAAACGTTGAGGTCCTCCTGCATTGAAATAGTTCAGTGGTTATAACATTAGACTTAAATTGATCTTACCTTTTTTTTTCATTTTGCTCGGCCTCATATTCCAATTGTGCTTTTGTAAATTTTTGTGTCAAATGTGAATGTGGACATTTACCCCTTTCAGCAGTTGAGATTTGGGGAAATCTTTACTCTCTCAAGGGTCAAAAGTATGGGAGTATTTTTTTTCTTGTGAGGGCTAAAAGTAAAGGAGAGAATTTTATAGCAAAATTTGTATACAGAGATGAAGGGGTCATCAATGCTTTTCACAAGAGCAATAGCGCAAGTAGAAACAGAACTCTATTCGCCGATTCTGTTTCCCAACTGTGAATCAATAAAGCCAGTTGAGACTAGATTGAATTTTGTCTTTATTTTGATCACTGTGGAAAACTAAGAACCATATGACATGTTTCTTGGTATTGATAATTCAAAAAAAAGGGAGGAAAGGAGGAACATTTTAAGGACACAGAAATCCCTTTCAGCGCTTCTAAGAAACGAAATAATTATTTTGATGTGCGGAAATTTATTCTTCATTGAGTAATAACTACATATTTTCCTCTCTGCGGTAGGGGCAAATACAGCACAAGCGTATGATTGCAGAGAGGGTTGTATGCAATGAATCGAAAAAGACGCTATGAAATTTTCTTTTTAAACAGTGTGTACAATAGTAATCCGATACATTACAAAACGTGTTTCTTGACTTATTTACACGGTTTCAAAATTGATGAAACTTCTGTTTGATACATTGCATGCAAAAGTTATCCCATACAAAATGTTTACTTGGTTTCAAAATCAATGAAATTTTGAACAAAGATCAATATAATTACACCAGATACATAAAAATCATCCATCAGAACAAGATTGAACCATACCGGATACTTTTTGTACTTGAAGTAATTGCCTTGTTTTTTCGATTTAAGACGACATCGATGGAATAAAAAGTATTGAATTTTGACAACTTCTGTTTTGAAGAATATATCCTACCCGATTAACTCATTCTGTTATTTACTTAGGAGGAACAAGTGAAAAGACTCAAAAATGGCTGATCGAGTCATGATTTACGTATTGCATGGAACGAAATCCGATGTTCAATTAACAATTTGCATATTGAATAGGAAAATATTTTTCCATGATCTCTTCTTAACAATTTACATATTGAATATGAAAATATTTTTCCATGATTTCTTACGCACATTTGCTCCGAGGAATCTTAACCTTTATTTTCATCGTTTTAATATCATATGCTCTTTTTTTTATTATTAAAAAAAGGTTTTCAGTAAATGGAATACAATGTTAGTATTTAAAATACAATGAGAAGAACAAAAGCATGTAGTGTTGGGAGGTTCGGATTAAGCCAAAGAAAACCCGACAGGAGACATACTGGTAAATTTTCCTGAGAGATACAAAACGGATATAACTGATAGATTCAAGTACAAGAAGATTGTAAATGGACTCGGAGAAACCCCAAAACGAAATTGATTTCATAATCGCTGATTATGAATAACGTTGAGGTTGTCACTATATTAAAGTATATCTAAGAATCGATCATAGAACTGCAGCATTAATAGTTAAATTCAACTTTAAAACCGAAAAGAACAAAATGGAAGTATAAGTAGATAGCAATAGAGACCATTACCAACTTCGAGGTAGTGATAGGAAACATATTTCAGGCTTTTTCGAATAGCAGAGGTGGCTGAGAAAAAAGGGAAAATGTCTGAAAAGTATAATTGAGGCAACAGCTGAGATATGAGGTACGATAAATGAAAGAGGGGAAATACTCGGAAACAGCATTAGAACTAATCAAAAAAGGGATGGGTATAGAGATAAAAATACGAAAGACGAAGCCAGAATAACGACATTGCATAAACTGATAGATAAAAAAATGAGAGAAAGAAAAGAGGAAAAACAAAATAAAGAGGATAGAAGAGGCTATCAGAAAAAGGAAAGGATTTTTTTCTAAAAAATGGCGGAGCCTCCGGTCGAACCGACGAAAAGTACGTACTAGCACTAAAAAAAAAGGAAAAGCACCTATCAATTTCAAGGATAAAATGTAAAGATTAACAGAAGAGCATTATGAAAATCTGCACGATTCAAAAATAGAAGTACCAGAAACTGATACTCCACTAAATACTAGTGATGTCCTGGATATAACAGAAGTTGAAGTAGTGTCTACATTTCTAAGTATGAAACGGTGGAAAAGATCAATAGAAAGAGAGAGCAGAAAAACAACAGACCATATGGAAGATGAGAGAGAGAGGTATTTTACATATGACTAGCGCAGCTATTCTCACTGCTAACAAGAAAGAAAGGCATCTCAAAATTATCGTCTATGAAATGTGATTCTACATCTCAAGAAAGTAGATAATCAGGACCTAACCCTCTACTGATATTACAGTCTTGCTTAACATATATAAACAATTTACCAATAGATACTCATAAACAGACTAAGAGGTACCCTGTGATGAAAATTAACAGGAGAGGTTAGGAGAGGTTATTGAACAAGAAACTGCCTACACACAGTAAAACAACTGATCAAAAAAGCAATACGATACAACACATCGTTTGACTCTTGACGATTATGAACAAACATTGGCTTAGTAGAACACAAGACAGCTTTCAGCCGCATTAGAGAACAAAGTGTTCACAAGAATAAAATACAAGTCATTTAGAACATATACAAAAAAATTATCTGCATCAATTAGACTACATAACTGCACATACACTATTGAGATCGGAGGAGAGCTCGAACAAGAGATTAACTGAACATACACTATTAAGAGAGAGAAGGGATTGAACAAGGGAATACAATATCATATGAATTGTTCACAGGAAGTATTGAAAATCCCTTCCGGAAGACTGACTTCGAGGACGGGAGTAAACATAAACGGTTAAGATCTAAACCATTTGAAATCGCTAATGTTCCAATGACGTCCGAAGCATCGGATGAATCACAAATCAAGTTGAATGATCTAAATAGGGAAAGTAAAAAAATAGGGTAAAAGATGAATAGAACTAAGCCTAAAGTAATGCTCAGCAGAAGAGTCCCGAAATACCATAAGAATAGACGGTGAGGTTTTAGAAGAGGTTGAAGAATATGTTTTCGTAGGTCAGCTAATAAGTAAAAGAAAGACCATATAACGACGAATAATGATTGACTGGGAAGCATTGGGTTTGGATAAAGACACACTGAAAAGCTTTTCGCTAATATGCCTAAAATATAAAGTATACTCTGAATGCATAATATACCAGCTATGATGTACAGGTGCAGAACATGGAAACTGTCGAAGCAAATTGAAAAGCGACTTGAATAGAGAGCCATAGAAAGAGCAATGCAAGGGATTACTCCAAGGGCAAGAAAAAAAACTCAACCTGATGAACCAGGGTGAAGAATATTATACGAATAATCCAGAGTCAAACATTGAGATGGACTGGATACTTGGCTAGAATAAAAGACGCAGCAGGAAAGGACCAGGCACAAGTTTGAGTAAAAAGATGAAGATATTTGTCGTAAAAAGGTGGCCAAAGTTAGCACAATCTTGACCATCGTGGAAGGAAATAGGGAATGCTTCTATCCAGCGTGATGATGGTATAGTTTACGAGGGTGGTTAAATTGAGTCTGTGGCCTGACAGTTATTAGCTGAATTTTGATCTGATATCTTCACTGGATAATATTTGATATATCTGATCAGTGAAGGAGTGCTGGGTTGAGCGCACTGGTACAGGAAGAAGATTATGTTGAAAAAAAATTGTTGCATAAGTTAAATGCTTTTTTCATCAAACTTATTATTGACAAGGTAACTTTCTTCTTTGCATATATATATATATATATATACATATATATATATATATATATATATATATATATATATATACGCGTGTGTACCCCTGTATATATACGAAAGGTGTACAAATCTCTCTAATATGAAAAGAGAATGGACGATACCTTAATTTTTTTAATGAAAAAATCCCTACTGTTATACCTTAATTCAAAAATTCTGTATCTGTTGTCGCTGAAGTGTTTTTTCGGCATGGTGCCAAATAAAAAGAAACGTGGACACATTAGCGGCATCAGATATCGATTTCCTGCGTTCAGCCCCATAAGTCTTTTCTTACTTAACATCTCGGATGAATTATATATATCATATATTATAATAAAAAAATAGCTACTTGGCTGAGCGTTGAGTGGGGGTTGAAATTTCCTTCCCGTGCGTGTCAGTTACGCCCAGGCAGGATGTGTACTGGGGAGGGGGATAAAAGGAAAATTACAAGTGCAGTAAAAAAAAAAAAGAAAAAAAAAGAGAGGTAAGGTAGGTTGCCAAAAAAAAAAAAAAAAGAATACAAAATTCGCTGACAGGAGAGAGCGGCAATGAACCACTGAACAGACACACACACACACACGCAGGTACTCTCACACAAACACACAGAACGTATTCTAAATTGGAACTGAGGTAGGTAAGTCATTTTGCAGCCTGTGCCAGTGGTCGGTATTCAAGCTTTACCTGAAACCAAAATTTCCAATTCTATTATGGATTAGTAGCGAGATTCGTAGCTAACTCCAGGGAAAACTTGAGCGAACTGCAAAGGATCTTTATTTTCCAACACTGGGATACAATTCAATCATCTCATATACATGTGCGATCTAGAATTTTCGAAGAACAATAAGGAAAAAAAAGACTCGGAATTTTGATTAATAAAATCTTAACAAAGGGTTGGCAAACCTCACTCGGAAAAGGAAAAAATGATGTATCCGTAAAATTTAATTCTGTGCTGTAAAGAAGAGGCCTTGATATTCCTAACTAAAGCGTTAAATCCAGCAACTTTAATAAAAGTCGTCTAGAAAACCATTGGTAGTTTTGTGATTTTAAAACTAACTTGATGCCCATAGTTTGAGCCAGGCTCTGAGGGTGCCAAATTTAGAATGATAGTTAAAAGTTGACGTAAATTGACAATTTGTTCTTGTAGTGAGTACAATCCTCATGAAATACTCTGTATTTTTGGTCCTATATCTAATGTTAATGGACGCTTCGCCATCGAACTGGGAGTAGCACGTTCGTTCTACACACGAATACGTCTGGCTTTTAAGCTAAAGTAAACAAATATCAATGAAGAGCACAAAAATGATTGTTTACAATGTAAAATTTCTGTCGGACTGTATATCTATTTCATAATATGATTGTCCACATTAAATATATATATATATATATATATATATATATATATATATATGTGTGTGTTTGTGTGTGTGTGTGTGTGTGTGTATATATATGTATATATATCTAAAGGAGAATTTCCCATACCATATTTATCTTCGTTTGCTTCGACGTATTTGCAACTTGATGACAAGCAGAAAAGTTATCTGGAAATTATAGAATGTAGGGTACATTTTTCATTCAGGTTTTAATAAACTGTTTGTTGAAGAAAACCAATACATTTCAACACATTTAGGGAAGAAAGTTCCCAAGAACATAAAATAGAATCCAGTCAAGGAAGTTGTCTTGGCTCAACTGGTAGTGATGCTTCTTTATAACCAGTCAAGTGATACTCAACTATGAGTTTGTTATTACTGCCCCCACTTGCACACAGATAGCAATACCGATGTATATCTCATCTAACAGTGTTTATTTATGTATGATTGCGACTATAAGCCACTGAACACGTGCGTGTTGTTTTATGTGGTCTTCACTAACGGACTATATCTTTCTCTATGGATTCCGGCCATAAAATGAGGAAGAACATTTTAGTTGATTTAATGGCCATAACAAACCTGATGCCCGTCGAACATGGCTCTAGTTTAGGCGTGTTTGCTTGACCTATGCTAGGACGTATGAACTGGGGTCCTAACAAAAATAACATATACACACTCACACAAATACACACACACGCACACACATACCTATGTATATTTTTTATGCATATATGCCTGCCTACATACATACATACATACATACATACATACATACATACATACATACATACATACATACATACATACATACGTACATACATACATACGGAGTTGAATCAATAAGTCCGTATAAGTACGTACATATCAGTTTTCCTGTCTGATGTTCAATCTATGAGATCAACGTTAATCCCAGGATTGAATGTATTTAAAAAAGAAGGAGATTATGTTGATAATTAAATATTTGTTGTGCAAAACGAATGCCTTGTCATTAGGCTATGGAAATACTTATGTACCTACGTAGTAAAATATTTTGGCAATAGACGTTGGTTATCCGATTGGCTATGCAGCCCCGTAGGAAACAAGGACCGACGATGTACCTGGTGTTTGGATACAGTCCTTTTTATCTCGATGAAAGCTATCTGCAATTAGCGCCACAATAGTAATTCCGTGGGTGCATACTCAACAAGATAACCCTTTGTTCATAGCATGGCCGTACAACTAGCTCCTGGTACTTTCAGGTCTTACTTCGTAAAGCATCAGACATTACTGATATTACAAATACAAAATAGTTCAAAAATTGTATCCTGTCAGTTATTCAAGGATTGGGAACCTGCCTGATTTGCTATTCAGCTTTTCATATGAATTTACTCACTGAAAGAAGCATCGTTGCGAGCATAGTTCATATAAAATATTCGTGACTTATCAATATTCAAGAAACATAACTTGATCTTGTGCAAGGCTAAATTGTTGTAATTTTGGTAGAAAGATTTTGTTCGCCTATCTTACAAGTAGAGAGGGTCTACCTGTCTACCTTAGTAAACCAGCATTTGGAATCCTAGCACCATTCATTGTAACTTCAAGTTAATGAGTATTGTTCATATCGATTTAAATACTGTTCAGTTGATAAATGTGATATTTCTCAATGTCTATCCATAGCTAAGCATCAAACAATAACTAGATATCCTAAGAAACAGCAGCCGAAGTTGAATTCAGAATCAGTATGGAGAAAACGGACATCAAGCGATTTTAAAGAGAGCAAACCAAATAGTTTGTATTGCTCCAGGGCTAGTTGTAGATGTCAGCCAGTTTACTAACTATGAGGTAGATTGTCAATTGCAGACTGGGAACGTTTTCTGGGGTATACCAGTGCCTGAAACATGTTAGCTCAACCAAAATTATTGACATTTCACTCATTATCAAGATACAATATTCTAACAGCAGTCACATCCCCATAGCCATATATGTTAGTGAAACATTGGAAATGATTTCAAGGATCATGAAAAAAAACATCGTCTTCCAGCAGAAAATGCCCCAGGATTCTCAAAATCACATATTGAGAGACGATTACAAATGAAGACGTATCGTAGGGAAAGGAGCATAAACAGCTCACTGATATAATGACAGAAAAATGTATATAGTAAACTTGGAACATCGTATACATACCAGAAAATTGCAACGTTATTGTAGCAATTGGGTAGATTCCTGCAGGAAGGAATACACCAAGAGGCAGACAAAGAAAATATGTAGCATTCAACATCCAGTGAAAACCTTCAGAGACTTGGACTGATCTGAGTGAACATACGGGATGCTGCCTTGGATCGTTCCAACTGGAGACAAACATTGCCCAATATGCTTTGCCACCCAGAAGGCATAATCAAAACCGTGATTATGTTGACATTACAATATCAAGACGATTGTCTTTAATACAACGACTCGTGATAAGGTCCTGATTGCAACAGGTTCCTCAAAAAGGGAACAGTTCGACGATCAAATTCATTATAGCCTACGCAGATGAGGGAAAGCGTATAAGGAAAGATGTAACCATGTTCTCAAAGTCACACAAGAGAAGGTTGAAAAATTGATATAGAAGTCCATATGTGCAGGAATATAATACAGCATCATCCTCATACAGAAAGAAGTCTCAATAATTTATGGCAAACATAGCCAGAGATTGAGAAAATTCGAAAGAAAAAGTATACGACTTTGGCCTGAGTGGATTTTAGAGCGGTACAAAAGGGAAGAAACTGAGAAGTATCCTCGGATAGAAGTTAGAATTTTCCTTTGTTCTCAGGTTGCTGGAAATTGTATTGTCATTGTGGCTCACATTGCTGAGAATGCTTCATTAACCAATGTCTTTTTAGCCATTCATTTCTGTAAAAAAAAAAAGATCATTTTCTTTCCTTACAGATTATGCACGTAAAGATGGCTATAGAACAAATTGATCGGAACAATGGGGTGATAACAAATGCAACACAAAGGAATGAATAGTTCAAACGACACTTCGAAATATACTGACCATTTGATGAACTACAGACGATAAAGATTATTGAGTATTTCATTGATCTAATGTAAAATAGCAGATCTTTTTACTATTTGAAAATGCTACTGATATTGCTATTTTTCATGTCATAATAAACGTATATGGGATAATCTAAATGGTTTTCAAATTCATAGATTAAGAATTTTACTATTAATATTACCTTACTACAATATTTACCCTTCCTTAGTCCAGTTGCTCTTTATCCTAGCATCATAGATAGATCCATTCTTCAACCTCCAGAAAAAATAGCAAAAAATAAAAAATGATTTAACATACCTCGATTCGGATCCGGATCTACCGAATGCCTGCCAGCCTGCCTTGAAAAACTTTCTTCACTCGACGTATTTATAATTTTTGAAATGAATGAAAAAATACAAGAATAGAAAAGGTAATTTTGCCAACCAATTATTGGAGAAAATACCAAGTAGCTCTTGTAGCAAGCTGTGCAACAGGTAGTGAACGTCTTTTTCTCTCCTTCCTTCATACCAGGGCCCTGTACTTACCATAGGTCTAACTTTCAACAAGTTCTATCTTCAAAGGGGCGTTTTCGATCGTCACAAAACGGGTTGGAACAGCGATACACCATGATGTCTTTGGTCAGTACTGAAGGATGCCGGGATAGTCTGGCATCTCGCCAAAAGCAGAAAAAAAAATACACCCAACATCGTATGTTGCATCTGCGGGTGGCAAAATAACAAAAGTTATTTCTGCAAAATGCCTCATAAAAACGAACAACCGGCTTTTTTAATGGCACCATTGAATATATTCTATCGTTCGTTCTATCCTATTAGGGAATGTTGTTAGGGGTCATAAAAATCTGAGTCTGTGCGAACAGCTCCAGATCAATAGACATTTAGAAAATTATACATTACCTTTCATAAGTATTTTGACAAACAGAATTTTTTTCTCTTTTAGGGTATGGTTTTAAGCTCTAAAAAGGAAACTTTACATGAGAAGAGCCGTATTTTATTGCGATCATCACAAAAAAATGAGCACTTTTTTCTTTAGATCTGAACGCTAAATTTCCTGAAATATTTTTAAAGATCATTTTTTTTTTTTCCGGTCAAATTTTTTCCAGACTCAGTCAGGTGTATCAAAAATGCTGACCAATATTGCTATTTGGGAGAATTGCGGAACTAGTCAGTCAAAAATGTTTCAAATAAACCAATGCATGTATGGAAAATATGCAATTATAGACAAGAAACATGGAGATCTTGTTTGTTGAAATACTTATAAGTGGACAGTATTGCTTATAAGTGTTTGAACAAAGAGAAACTTCACCTTACAGCATAGTTTTCAATAGTTTTGATAAAACAAAACAGGAGTTTTACGCGCGAAGAACAAAATTTTGTTGCAATCATCACAAGACATCACAAGTCAGCAATATTTTCTGTATGTTTAATATTGATATGAATCATTTATTTACTTCATATCTATACATCTTTTTCCATGTAAGTTTGAAATGAAGACAAACAATTAAAAAAATAGGCCAGTTTAAAATATATGTCAAGTAATTCAAAATATACTCCAAGCAACTCTAGACGCCAAGAAACTTGAAATATAGGCCAAGTAAGTAAGTAAAAAAGCAGCAACCAGCAAATCTCTCTCTCTCTATCTCTATCTCTCTCTCTATCTCTCTCTCTGTCTCTGTCTCTCTGTCTCTCTCTGTCTCTGTCTCTGTCTCTCTTTCTCTCCTTATATGTACAAATATATAAATATGAATGGTATCCAAAATTTCAGGAAATTTAGTATGAGGGTCTTCAAAATCACTTTTATGGAGAAAAAAATGTAACAAATGCAGTTCTAACATGTCTGGATTATATACGATACTATGAAAAAGACATAAAGCCGTTCAGTTTTCGTTGTCAATGATGAGAAGAACGCCGATAGAATTTAGCGAAATACATCAAGCCTTATAAATCAAGTATTTACGACGATAAAAAAAAACTTTTGAGGTGTAAGATGCTTCTGCTCAAGTATTTCCCTGTCACGTTGTCAAATTAGAACCGCTATATATATATATATGTATATATATATATGTATTCATATATATATATATATATATATATATATATGCACCTCCCACTAACTAAAAGTGAAGCATTCCTAAGAAAAGTATTAGTAAAATGAAGAAATGATCATTGTTAATGTATGTGACTGACATCTTTTAACGTTTGTATATCAAGAACTAGCATCAACTGTGTATTGCCGGAAGTCAGACTTCTGTGTGGGAGAGAAAAAAAGGTCGCTCGCAGCCTCTTTCATGGCTCACTGCAGAAGTAATGCTCAACGATATTTTCACTTTCCGCTTTTTTTCATGAAAGCCAAAATCATGTGTAAAGTAAAACAGTGAATACACACACACACACACACACACACACATATATATATATATATATATATATGTGTGTGTGTGTGTGTGTGTGTGTGTATATACTACTACAGACAGATACTTCTGTCTAGATACGTATGAAGATCTGATAATAAAATCTTCTATTCACACATGCACATACACAAACATACACACACACACACACACACACACATATATATATATATATATATATGTGTGTGTGAATAGAAGATTTTATTATCAGATCTTCATACGTATCTAGACAGAAGTATCTGTCCGTAGTATTTTGACGGTAATACATATGACACAGTTATATATATATATATATATATATATATATATATATATATATATATATATATATATATATATATATATATATTTATATATATATATATATATATATATATATGTATATATATACATATATATGTGTGTGTGTCTGTGTCTGTGTGTCTGTGTGTGTCTGTATATAAAGAGAGTGAAAGAGAGAGATTGAAACCGGTGGACAGACAAACTGAAATATAAGTATACATGGATAGTAGAGGAAAGACTTCGGAAAGAAGGTGCCCACCATTGAGGTCAGCCTTAACGATGTTTCGGGTCATTAACAATCCTTTTTAACGGAAAATAAAGTTCCGGTCGATTCAAGCCATCGGACTATTTCACAGGCATCCAGCGTAGCGCATAACACATATATAAATCAAATCATATAACGTCACACATCGATTCAAATATAACATGTTTTCACCCTTAAAACACAAACACTGCCCTGGTATATACTTTTATACTATTGTATGTACAACACATGAAAAACAGTTCCCAACAATCAATATCAGAAATCAGATGAAAACCCATCGATATTCGATTACATTCAAATCAGCACAAACATATATATTCAAAGAGGACATTCCAATTGGTACGCAATCATTGAAGTTGGAGAAATATATATATATATATAAATATATATATATATATATATATATATATATATATATATATATATATATATATATATATATATATCCGGTCGTGTCCGCTTGCTGTCTTCCCACATGATATATCCAAAAGTGATGAATGTCTAACAGAAAAATTGGATGAATTCAGGGGTGGATCATGGAACATTTTTGTCTGAGTTCCCCTTCGTTTCCCCGTATTTTCCTCATACATTTATGTATACGTTCATGATGTCATCTCAATATCTCAGTGGATTCTCAAGGAATCACAATGAAATTTGGTGGACTACAGACTATGAAAGAAGTAACTTAGTTTTAGGTAGGTTCTATGTACAATCGATTCCCCCCTACGTCTAAAAAATTTCTCAATTCATTCCGAAGACATTTCGTGATGAGTTGACAATATGCTACGGAGGAAGTGATTCAATCTTGGAGTGGGTCCATGTGAAATGACTACCCTTGAGTGTGGCGTGACCAGAGGTATGCGCTCCTTGAGTGCTTCCAGGTACTCGTTAGTGTGTGTAAAATAAGGAGAAAGTAATGAAATGCCTAATTGAAAAGAAAAAAATCTACAAGACGCTATATATAGCCAAACAAATACTAATCGTAACACCGGACTGGCAAAGGGAGTATGACTCGGACCCAGGCTCTAATCTGCAAAGGATGCCATGATATCGGGTTATTCTTCTTCGTCTATAGTCAGCGTATATATGATTCCGTCAGAAAACCTCGGTTCCGTGCTTAACGCTGCACGGATAGCCGTATCCTATTAGAACATTATCGCCAATTCAGATATCTAACATCTACAATTTGTTCATGTCCTGTGGCTAGTTAGATCTGATAGATAGGTAGATAATTGGATAGATATGGACTGCGATAGATATAAGAACAAGCTACATTTGATAAATAGAAAAATAGTTAGTAGACATCCGGCTGTTCAATGTACAATTTCCAGATCTCCCCCCCCCCCCAAAAAAAATACGAAAGAATTCAGGAAAAATCTTTTACTCCATCAAATTACTCCTCCCTGACCCAGTTCTATTCATATCAGCTCGGTGGTTGTCGTTCGTTCCTTCCCTTGAGTAATCTCCATTCAAATACACAATAAACTCATTAAAGTTGTTTTTTTTCAATATGATCCTGATTGGTGGAGCTCTTGCCTCGAGGAAGCGATGTATATCTTTTCCCAAGCAAATTAGAAAGTAAACACACGAATTTAAAATTCTTATACGGATGACTCTGGGTTTATTATGCACCATAACCCAAAAATTTTGTGACGGAAACACTAATAATGAATACGGTTTATCATGCTAGTTCATCATACGAAAAAAAATATGAAAGAAAAGCTTCAGATTCTTGATGCCTTTATAAGATAAAAAGACAATACACGAAAAGATCTTTTTCAATTGAAATGCTGAGATTCTGAATATATTCAACAACCGGTCGATGCATCTGCCGATAGAGGAATACCCCTTTCCATTGTGTTTTGTACATGGAGTGGCATAAACACTATAATGCCGAACTTTGAAACTTGAATTTAAAAGAAATGACTACCATCTATATTCATTGTTCCCATTCAAAAATATTGAGGTCTCAGTCTATATGACAAAAATTATAGGCCTGGAAGATGGCTTAACAAATAACCGGAGTTATCGTATGCACAAAAATCACTGATACTTCTTTCTAATTCCTGTGAACTAATGAGAAATTGTTGCCTAAATACACATCTTTTAAATGCATACACACACATATATACACACACACACACACACACACACATATATATATATATATATATATATATATATATATATATATATATATATATATATATATATATATATATATATATATATATATATGTACCACTGAAGATCAGAATACATCCTGAAACATGTCTGGACCACTAACCAAAAAAAAAAAAACATCTACGGATGAATAAACTCAACTTCAAAACACTTTACTCCCGAGTCTGTCACACAGAGTCAAATATGAAGTTCAAGTTTAAGTGGATATGTTTGCGAAGCCGTGCACCCTCTCCCCCCATATATATATATATATATATATATATATATATATATATATATATATATATATATATATATATATATACACACGTCTGAATTTAAACTTTTATTTGCAATTTTCGGTCTTGAATCCTTATTTATTCCTGAGAATTATAGCATAAAATCAATCGAAGCCCAGAATATTCAGAAACTTCTGTTCTGTCAAATATGACAATCAACTAGATCAGCCACTCAGTTTCCCACAACGAAGGAGCGTTGTAATTATCAAATCTGTATTTTCAAGAAGCCCATGAAACATTAATAAGTTGATATGTTACTCCTGAGAAATGAATTCACATTAAAAACTTGAGTTAGAGGTTTCATCGTCAAATAATCAGTGAAGGGTGGAAACCAATAGCGATTTTTCTCAACTGACGCCGAACTGTCCTATTTCTCTTGTCCTTCTTCTCTCCTTTCTTCCTTTGTTGCTAAATTTCGTATTTCTCTTTTCATCTCTAATTTGGGGGGGGGTGAACTATTGTTAAAAAATTAGGTCCTCCTGTGGAGCCTCTCTGACCGAGAGAATTCTGTCAATCTTTGAAAAAAAATTAATTCTTTATCTGAAGAGGAAGAAATCGAAAACCTTGAATCTAGAACACGGCTTCTATGTTAATCAAATCAATACACAAGAACAAAATGATTGGCCGTATCGATTTAACGTTATTGAATATTTAAATATGAACAAAGGCAGGGTAATTATTAGCTGATTCGGCAGAACGAATGAAAGAAAAATGAAAGAGGTTTTAGACAAAGGTTTTAAAATGGAAGGAAAGAAGGGAAGACAAATAGAAAAAAAAAAAGAAACAGCACGTAAATAAGTTCAATAATAACGGAAAAAAGAGAGAAAAATTTTAAGTGAAACGATAAAAAGAGGGGGAAAAGAGAGAGAAAGAGACTGAATGGAAGGAAGAAAAAAGAGAATGAAAAAATGATCCAAAAGGAATGAATCAGAGGGGAAAAAAAAAGAAAATTTCAAAAAAGAAAGATAAAAAGAAAGAATGAAACGGGAAGAAAAGAAAGGTGATATGAACAAAACACCTCTCAAACTCATTCAAGAAGGTTCTAAGATTGGATTGGATTGAGGTCAGAAGAATTTTCTGGTCACATGCCAACTTGATTTTTTTTAGTAAAAGTCAACCTTTTTCACCCTATGCACAGCGTGAAACTCGGCACACGCAATCCCTTTCATTTTTCATGAGCCAGCCCTCAACTCAGTAGTATAATAGAAATGTTTATTTTTATGCAGAGCTCGCGTGATATAAAAGAGTCCAAAACGTTCCTACAAGAGTTATATGCACATTATTTTCGGCGCAAAATGTCTAACTGTAATAAAAATCGATTTCATTATTAGACGCCCTTTATCATCAAGGTTTTTATTTCAGAGATCATGTCATAAACAAGTTATAACGGTGGAAATCAAAGTGGCCATCGTCTTAATCAGGGAATACGAAACCTTTTCAACAGAGGGGGAAAGAAACATTTTTTTTTTTGTAGAGGTGACTGAATTCATTGCAAAACTATGGTCTTCACAGGAGTTACCAGGATGAGGTTGGAGAAAACGTCGGGCTACCTTTGAGACACCTACTGCTGGTTTTGAATTCAGAGTTGTCTTTCTACAAGACAGGCCTTTCCCCCAGAGCCACTCTTAGGTACCTAATTGTCGCCCCCAGCTATAATATATATTTATAAACACAATCCGTTCAATCAATTTATATTGAATCACCTAGTAATTTAAAAATTTTACACCAGTGAAAGACTTGTCAGTTCAATTTTCCTTCGAAAACAAAATAAAAATAAAATTCTTGTTCTTGTCAATACTGTATGTTTTTACTTCTTATGTGCCTACTCAATCCCCACAATGAATCTTTGCAAACGATTTTGCTTCGTTGAGATCTAATTTTTTTCAGTGTCCATAGTTTCCAACCCTTGCTATGGCTCACCCCCCTAATCTTTATAAAAATGTGACGGATGTTCGAAACCTTGGCAATTGTGCAGCCTAAGACTGAGTTTGAACTCACCCGATCGAGTCCTTTATCTATGCAGTTCATTAAGCCAAAATAACCCTTACATTCATAACAGCAACGGATAAAATATAGACGAGTCGATTACAGAATGCAAGTGATTTGTTTACATCGTCAAACCAGCCCACCTGGACGCGAACCAAGCTCTATCATCTAACCGGAAGCTCATTTGCTATCACCGTGCGAGTATGTTAACATTAATGGCGGACAATCGTTCCTCACTGCGATAGATTTCACGTCTGAATCTTGTCTGCCCGGGGCATAAGCATATGGTTGGTAAACGCAGTCATGAGAACTAATTGGAATATGTGGAGGAATGCTAGAGGTCTAATGAAAGCCATTCCCAACCCAGGGAACACAAGATTCTCTCTGTCTCTCTCTCTCTCTCTCTGAAATAAATCAAATATATTTCCGTCGCAGAACTCCACTTGTAAACAAAGCTCAGCCATATTATTATATTCATATTTGTTCTACGTACTCTCCTACGAAAATTGACGATGGGAAAAATTGATGATTGGTGCAGGCCCAATTAGTCAGCTTCGTATAGACAGGGAAATCAGATGGGAGCTGATAAATAGAAAAGAGAAAAACATTGTTTCAAAGATTCCAAACTTATAAATAGGCCATGTCTCATATAGCAAAGTCTTGACCTGAAATCGTTATTACTAGTTCCGTAGAAGTTGGAAGTTCAATTCCCGCACAAATGATGCTAGCATATTGTTTTTTTGTATCATCATCATCATCATCATCATCATCATCGGTCTTTAAACGTCTGTCGTTGGATATAGACCTCCCCCAGGATTTGCCACAATTCTCTATCATGGGCGTCGCCGAGCCAGTATTTCCTGAATCTGTCCAGTTCATCCCTCCATCTTGTGTTCTCTATCGGCCTCGGGTTTCTTATGTGATCTCTGGGGGTCAATGTTGTGAGACGTGATGTCCATCAGTTGTCTTTCATTCTTGCAACATGGCCTGCCCATTACCATTTGAGTTTTTTAATAGTTTCTATGATGTCACGGACACCCGTTTTCCTCCTTACATACTGGACCGTCTTGTGATCTCTCCAAGTAAGGTTGAGTATGATTCTCTCATGCTCACGTTGCATACCTCTCAGTTTGCAGGTCCGTCTCTTGGTTACGTTCCATGTTTCAGCTCAATAAGTGACTAATCAAAGTAAGAAGCATTTGAATCTACGCATTTAGAGTAGCAAATTGTCGGTAGGGCAAACTCAACCTCCCATAAAAAAGAAAATCCCACTTGCCTTAAAAAAAAAGGATATGCAACCAATTCATCCTCCCAATAGTCGGCCAAGGAGCTGAATATGGAACCCAACCAAATGATTGACCCTCAAACTGAGAACCATGCAACGTGAGCAGAGGAAAATCATGCTCAGTGTAACAAGATCACAAGACAGCGCAATATACAAAAGGAAAAACAAAAGGCTGTAATAAGAATCCATCAAAAAACTGAAATCGTGATGGGCTGGTAATGTTGCAAGAATGGCAGAAAAATCATTAGTAACCACAACTCACAATGTGGTTCCCTTCGGATCCCATGCGACACTGGGGACGACAAAATATAAGATGACGTAATCAATTAAACCAGTTGAGAAAGTATAGGGTCCTTGATAGAGAAATCTCGCATATCTAAAAGACTGCAGCTGCTGCTGCTACTGCTGCTGCTGCTGATGATGAGGAGGAGGAGGAGGAGAATTTTTGCTAACTCTTAATAACCGTATTTATTCCGTTTGCACAGGATTCTGGAGTCATGAAACCAATGAACTCTTCGGAGGCATCTTAAGCTGCTGGAAGATGTCAAAATACTATCGAAAGTGGTAGTCCGTCAGAGAGAGGTTTGGTGAGTTAGCTGGTAAGAGGTAGATTTTCATAGTTCAGACCATTCGATTTCTGCAGATATTTGTGTAGCATCCTGTCGGAAGTCGTCATGGAAAAGAGTTGGTCCTTTTTGACTGACCAATATCGGACATACACATTTCAATACTTGGAGCATTTTTTTTTATTTGATTCCTTGGCAATATTCTTCGTCATAATGGTTCTGCCAGAATTCAAGAAGTTGTAGTGAGTGATTCCACTTGTCAACCAAAACCGTTCTTATGTACTACTTCAGTTTAGGAATGTATTTTGATGTTTCATTTCTCTTCAGCCAAGACGCAAAAGCCTCTCGATTGTTGCCTCAGTGCAATCAAGATATTGGATCGTTTTCGATGTGGAAAAACATCGCAGAGCAGATTTCGTAACTGCAAATTCTTTGATTTTCGTTCAGCTTGTGGGGCGCCTATATGTTGCTTAACTAATTTGATGCAAATGTCAAAGAACCGTTGAATGTTGAAGATTTTGTTTTTCTGTTGTTGTTTGAGATGTCTGCTTGGGTCTGCTTCAGTAATAGGTCGTTATCAATCGGGAAAGATCCCATCCACAGATTTTGAAAACCCTCATCTCTGTCACCAGGCCAAATATTTTGATCAGATTTCGCTATTTTACGTCCTATTTATGTCGTATTTGAACTAATACGATGAAATCGTTTGAATTACCTTTTTTTCCGGCGTGAAATGAATAAGATTAAACAGTGAAACAAAACCTTTCCCATCCATCAGAAGACCGGATATTAGTGTATATATATATATACCTAATCAAAGGTGAAGGGGTAATATATATATATATATATATATATATATATATATATATATATATATTGATTGATTGATTGATTGATTGGTTATATATATACATATATCCTGATAGAGAGGAATAGACTCAAAGAGAGAACAAGAGAAATTCTTAGAGTTCCAATAAGGATGTAGCCACATATAATCATCAGTTGAATGATGATTTAGAGTTTTCACTATAAATGAGTGTGTTTTGAAGATATATCTATCCATTCTTTTGTTTTCTCTCCGTCTATCCCTCTTTATATACATATATATATATATATACATACATACATATATATATATATATATAAATAGATATATATATACATATATATATATATATATATATATACATATATAAATATATATATATGTATATATGTGTATATGTGTGTGAGTGTGGGTGTATGCGCGTGTGGTAATTTGAGAATGTGGAAGTGGAAAAATTGAAAAATAGAAGTGTTCTCTCTCAAAAGCTTCCATCATTACTGATATAACAGTGAAATAAAGAACAAAATTCCAAACTCCTACATAACAGCCATATGATGTCTCACGTTTAATAACATCATGTCTTTTCCTTCCTTCCTTCCTTCCTTCCTTCCATCCTATTTTTATTGTTTAACGTATCTGGGAGAGACCACTAGACCAATTGACCTGAAAAAAAGTTTCAAGATGTGTAGACACATCTAAACCCATCGATTGAATAAACTTTTACAAAAAAGGCAATTACGTCTCGAATCATCATCCGTCGTTGAACATAGACCTTCCCCAAGATTCACCACAATTCTCTATCATGGGCGTAGCTAAGCCAGTATCTCCTGAATCTGGTTGGTTCATCTCTCCATCTTGTGTTCTGTCGGCTTCAGTTTTTTATGTGATCTCTAGGGATACATTTTGTGAGACGTGATGTCCATCAGTTGTCTTTCATTCTTGCAACATGGCCTACCCATTGCCATTTGAATTTTTTTAATAGTTTCTATGATGTTAAAGACACCCACATCCTTCCTGATATACTGTGCTACCTTGTGATATCTCCATGTAAGGTGGAGCATCATTCTCTCATGCGCACGTTGCATACTTCTCAGTTTTATAGGTCTGCCTCTAGGGTCTCGAAAATGGGACCCAATGCCTCTCTACAAAGTACTCAGCCCTGGTACTTTGATTGAAGAATGTCTATTTAAGGCTAAGGGGTTACAACCAAATCACGTTGGATCCCTGATTCTCGTAAGATCAGCAAGGTCAAGCCTGGTATCTCGATGGTTGACCATAGGGGGATACCAGTTTCCCCAAGCAAAACTAAGCAGGCCAAGGAAGCGAGAAGTTTGTCATATTATCAATTGTACGTGTTTACCTAACCCCGTGATACCCTCGATTTCAGTGAAATTGATGAAAGATGATACATACATAAATACATATATATTACGGCTAGTTTTGTTCTAACACTGTCCATACCTTTATTCTGTTCGAAAACTTCAACCGAAACTGTCAACAAACTGTCAACACAGATTCCTCTCAGTTTTTAAGTTGGTCTAGCTATCCGTCTATCCGGCTGGCTGGCTGGCCGGCTGGCTGGCTGGCTGGTTGATTAGTCAGGAATATATCACGCATACAGGTCGCTTCAATGGACTGTTAGTTTAAATATTCACAGCTTATCACGTAGAGAAAAGACAATCTTTCTGAAATTCTCTCTAACCGCAAGTAAGTGTATAAGCGGGGTTCAATTTACAAAGTAGATTAATGCTAAATTGATCCCTTGATTTTTGTACCCACCTGTTGTGTTTCTTTTTTTTTTTTAATTGACTTTTTTAGTGCTCACTGCCACCAAATAGCGAGAGAAAAAACATACTCATTGATCAGCTTTTCTTTTTTTTTCTACAATTTTTAAATAATCCCCCACAACATGACACGTCGTCAAAATACATCCGTTGCATGACGGTTTCTACTAGATGTTTTTCTTTTTCTTTTTTTTTTCATTCGAAAGGAATGAATGAAGTAAAAGAAAAACGATGTTACGAGTTGATAAAAGTTGCTAGTATCTAATTGCAAAATGACAAGAGAAGATGAGATTTTGACAAAAAGTAGTTTAACTGGATTTTTTTGTTCAGCGCAACAAGAGACTGATCGTATCTGGCATAATCGAATCTGAAGAAATCTAATTTAAAAGAAACGAAAGATCTTGATTTGGAAACGGGAAGATAAAAAAGAAATTTCTATCAAGATATGATGCAAGTAACCAAAAATATCTGCGTACGTAGATGTACAGGAAATACAGTTCTATGTATTATACTATAGTTTTCTCTCTCTCTCTCTCTCTCTCTCTCTCTCTCTCTCTCTCTCTCTCTCTCTCTCTCTCTCTCTCTCTCTCTCTCTCTGTGCTTGTATCGATATCCTCCATGTATATCCTGATCAATATGCAAATATGTATATGTATATATACATAAACTTTGTTGGATACTATATATATATATATATATATATATATATATATACATATATATATATATATATGTATATATATGTATATATATATATATATATATATATATATATTAATATATATGCTGTTTCTATGCATGCATAAGATGCATATTGTTTGTTTGTACACACACACACACACACAAACACACACACACACAAACACACACACATATATATATATATATATGTAAACACATGCACATGCAAAATATAAGTTTTCACTGATACATTAAATCAGTTAGACACACAAGCATACACATACACACACACACACATACACAGACACACACACACACACACACACTTACACACGCACACATATATATATATATATATATATATATATATATATATATATATAATTATCAGGAAATGGATATATGATCCGACAGGATGATTACAAATTGTGTTATATTATATTGAAACTTATTTAGAATGATCTCGTTATTACACAGTGAATGCATCATTTGGCCAAGGCAAGTGGAATTGAATAAGAAAAACAAGTTGGATCATATATCCATTTGTTATTTAACATAATCATCATGTTTGAGAAACAAATGTAGCAGATATAGACTGTGAATAAACGTGATGATTATTTGGAGTTGAAACAGTTATTTGGGTGTTTGCATTACCTGTGGCTGTTTAGCTCAATGGTTGCAGGTCTGATTCTTGCAACAGCCCTATTTTCTTTAGGCGTTCATGCTATTTACGCTGTCTAGGCCGTATGATACATT
Organism: Thysanoteuthis rhombus; assembly: GCA_963457665.1. NCBI lineage: Eukaryota > Metazoa > Mollusca > Cephalopoda > Oegopsida > Thysanoteuthidae > Thysanoteuthis > Thysanoteuthis major. Next base: position 38,240,675 of record OY735215.1, read on the forward strand.
TACTGTTCTACAATGAAAAAACCATATCAAAGGAGAGTTTCAATATAACATAACACAATTTATAATCACAGGCACACACACACACACACACAAACACATACACATATATATATATATATATATATATATATATATATATATATATATATATATATATATATATATATACACATTTAAATTTGCATTTGTGTATAGTCAACTATGGAGCTGAAACATGGAACCTAACCAAGAGACTGCCCCACAAACTGAGAACCATGGTACGTAGACATGAGACAATCATGCTCAACATCACCAAGAGAGACCACAGGATAGCACAGTATATTTTGGGAAAAACAAGAGTCTGAGACATCATAGAAACCATTAGGAAACACAAGTGGCAATGGGCTGGTCATATTGCAATAATGGCAGACAACCGATGTACATCACAAATGCGGACCCGAGTCCACCAAAATATATAATGGTAAGACGAACCTGACAGGTTCAGAAAATATTGTCTCCACGACGCCCACGATAGAGAGGTGTTGCGAACCCTGGGGAGGTCTATGTCCAACGGTGGACAATAACAGATTGATGCTAATGATGATACAGATATGATACATTGAAATAGTGAAAGTTGTGATTCTGTGAAATCCCTATAGTGGCCTTGTGTCAAGCTAAGCAGCATAAACTGTAAATATTGACGAAGAATATTCTAGATATTCACGAGATTCAGCTTAGTTCGACACAGGCCACAGTGTCTGGGCACTCGACGATCGAACTCATAGCAGTAGAGAGGGTCAGGATCACAAGCTTGTTATAAAGTGCTCTGATTATGAAACTACTGAAATGTTCCGAGATTTCACGAGATTCCTAGAGATTTCACGAGAACCCCAGTCTCACTGTAAAAGACATATGGGTATTAATCTCTGCTTAGATTGAACCAGGTCAACAGTGGTTTATTTTGGCTTCAAGTTGGATGTTCAATTATATGTAACAGTTGGACGCTGAAAAGCCCGGGGGCAGACAAAAGAACACCAATGAATCTGGAACTGAATTTCACACACATGCACTCACTCGCATACATACATACATACATACATACATACGTACATACGTACATACGCACAAAACGTGTAAATACGTATGCAATACGTATTGGTCTAAATTAGGTTCTATGCAAACATTATTGCACAGACGATTTAACGTCTGTATACTCACATTTTCATTAATTGTATATGCAACCATATTGCTGGACATGGATTTGTTACTTTGAGAGTGGTATGTCTATGTCATCCTTCACAGAACCATTTCCCCCGTCAACCATCGTGCCATGTCAGTGACGAGACATTTCTTTCAATTTTCCCTGGTGCAACATTGACATTATGACTGTTTTTTTTTTAATTCCGTGAATTGGAATTTTTTCAAAAAGTCTCCCGAGGACATGAGAGAAAAATACACTTGATGATATATAAGTTCAACGTGCATATGTACATTCTTTAGTCAAGCAGAGACTATTGCGAAAACATTTTTATTACGCTTTTTTAAATCAAAGTACCTTCATATATATAATAATAATAATAATAATAATAATGATAATAGTAATAATAACAACAACAACAACAATTTTGTGAATAATGTGAATCTCGTATGCCATGAGATATGGCAATTGAGAAAATGAATATCGTATATTTTTGCGTATGAGTTGAATTTCAGTATAAAACAATGTCAAATTTGAGTAGAAATCAAATGACTCCGATATAAACCATTGAACACCGGGTAAATTTTGCAAAAAAATTAATTACTACTTTTAAAAAATAAATATACATCTAAACGAGAAAAAAAAGAAAAAGATATAGAAATAATTATAGACATTGTATTGGAAAACATATTTGTGCAAGAATAAAAAAAGCTAGTTCAATGACGAGAATTATAGGAATAACGTTCCTACACATAGAGAAAAAAAAATCCTACCCTGTACAAGTTCTTAGTTCGATCTTAACAAGAGCATGCAAGTTTTATCTAGGCATTATACGAAACAAAATGCATTGAATTATTAGGGAGAGCTCAATGAGAGGCAACGAAACAAACACCCAGCCATGGGACATAACGTTCAGATGTGGATTCGTGATTTTCCAAACTATGTTAATGCTAAGTGAATATAAGCATGTTCGGTTAAAGTTCGAACTTTGTTTGGTTTGCCATATGCATTTTCCGTTCTGACAAACGTTACACTACCTTACCACCGATGGCTTTATTATCATCGAAGCGAGCGTGCTTCATCGATCGTTCTCTTGAATCGACGCCATTGCTTCCGGGTAGGTGGACACAAGTTGGCCAATCGTCACAGGGCTTCCGTCATGAAAGCCTCGCCGGCCGAAATCTCATAAGAAAAGGCGCCAACACCTCTTTGTACCCAGCACCATATCCTGGAGACCTTTTGCTACTCTCTTACAGGATTCGTGTTCAACTAGATTGTGGAAGGCCCAATATTATTGTCACTTGCGAAAAGCACCTTTGGCCCAGGTCACAAAGGTCGTGCTTTTAACAGAACCAAAGCTAGGAGATATTTGTACTGGATCGGGAAGAAGCGGATAAAGTGCCAAGATTCTCTGTTGGTATTTCTGGTGAGAAGGCGGGAAATGGTTATGGAGACACTTGAGATTGAACAGAGTAAAATATGAAGGGCAAGTTTAAGTGCATATGTTTGCAAAGCCGCTCACCTTATCATATATATATATATATATATATATATATATATATATATTGAGTAGTAAACTAAAGTAGAAATATTTGTTTTTAAGATTTAACATTTATTACCCGACCCTGATGGACTGTATTTCATAACTTGCTCTAAATCAAAAACAATTTTAATATTGCTTTCACCATTACTACTAAAATATTAGAAATAATAACAATGAAAATGTGAATAAGAACATAAGGTTGGCTGTTGTACCTATCAATACTAGAGCACCGAGATAAACCTTTCAAATTGCGATACTAAAATAATCTAGAATATCAGTGTAAGTGATGGAATGTTGAGGATCCTGTCATCATCTAACTTTTTCAAGAGAAGTATCATATGGCTCTTGCGTGGGATCAAGTGACAGCAGACCGCGTTATAACTTTGCTATTCTTCCCTATTTACAATGATGTAGGCTGAATTAGATTAAATTTCTTATCTCTAATTTCGAATTATTCTAGCCTTTTCACAAGAATGATTTAGTCTCTAAGCAAGGATTGATTCAATTGTCACCTTCATTTTGGATATATCTTGATTCTTTGGTCAGGTTCATACATATATATACATAATACATATGGTATAGATCAGGCTAGCAGTATAGCATAATATAATACTATATTAATAATATAAAGCAACTTTTGATATGTGATGGATTTATTTCATAGAGTACTTGATACATTCAACTTTATACGATGGAAGTTAAGTTGTTTTAGATTAGAGTTGGAAATAAGTCGTAGAATGTGGATTTGCATTCTACTATATATATATATATATATATATATATATATATATATATATACATACATATATATATATATATATATATATATGTATATATATATATATATATATAGTGTAGAAAGTTTTACAGCCTAACCTTACTTTCATCTAAATTGTGTCACTTCTGTCACTTATTTGGTAATATCAATCAATGTAATTTATGTAATGCTGTTGTTACCCTGTTTTACATATACTTCGTTAGAATGGTGCAATGTGTAAATATCCTCGTATTGATTTCATCAGTTGTTTACCATGTAACCCTTTCGGGGATTTCAAAAACAAAACAGTTATATTGACATGGCACCCCAGCAGCGTTGATCAAACGACACCTACCTTTCAGCTATGTCTAAGTATATAGCTTGTTATACATGTACTATGTTATGTTATATTATATATATATATATATGTGTGTGTGTGTGGGTGTGTGTGTGTGTGTGTGTATATCACTTTGAATGATTGACAATGTTGACCTAATGGTAAACGGTAGGGACAAAGGAATCAGCGGATGTACTTCACACCTATGTTTTCAGTGGTGTAAATTCCAGGTGAGGTCAAAGGTGCTATAGGGAGAGAGACATACATTTATATGAAATTTATATATATATATATATATATATATATATATATATATATATATATGTGTGTGTGTGTGTATGTATATATATATATATATATATCAACACTAAAGAGTTATAATACAACGAAACAGCTGTCTGTGGATGACACAATTATCAATTAGAATTAGCGCAACTTTCTTCAGGATTGAGCACTATCAGGTAGGGCATTTGTCTACTACGGCTACTATGCAATGCACTTCAAACTCTGAAATGGAGCACTCTTGTAGATAGGGAATTATGCATAAGTAGATATATCGCTTGATTCGGTCCTACTGATCGTCCAGTTCTGCGTAGGGCATCGGTAGAGCATCTGCCCTACTGACTAAAGTGGAGGTTCTGACCTTACCTAGCGGTACTGGAAGGGATATCAAGTATGGCCACACAGAAAAGTTGTAATACAACAAAACAGTTGTATTTGGATGATACGATTATCAATTATGCATATATCTATATCTATATCTATCTATCTATATATATATATATATATATATATATATACATATATATATATATATATATATATATATATATATATATATATATATATATATATGTTTAATTAGAAACCAGGAACTCAATATTTGAGGTTTGATGGGTTTATTTCATAAAGGGCTTTATTCAGTCAACATTTAGCTTAATTAAAGCTCCATGTACACACACACACACACACACACATACATATATATATATATATATATATACAAATGTGTGTGTGTGTGGCTGTGTGTATATATATCATAGAATGTTATTGATTCAAAGCAAAGTTAACGTTTTCCTCTATCAACAATTGTAAGTCAAATGAGTCTTTTTGACTAATCATGTAAATGGTCTCTTAATGTTAACTTTCCTATGAGTCAATGATATTTTGTAATTATTGTATCATTATTCTGCATCTTTGAATTGGGAATTCCAACTCTGTCAAACTTTTCTTGTGGCTGACCTGCATTGAGGAGTAATTGGCTTTTCTGTTGCATGCTATGGGATTTATAAAGGGGTGAGGAGAGGTTAAAAGTCAGACATCTTCAAGTATTGAAATGTTAGTATAATTCAAAATCCTTTATTTATCCTGATTAATTTGATTCATTCTATTTTGAGACTGAAGTTATTTTTCGACTCTTTTTAATGATTTTTTGTGAATTTGTGTTTCTACATATTTTTTGCAATTAGTATTTATCTATATTTTTATATTAGATAATGTTACATATTAAAAAACCTTTCAATTTATTGTTATTATGAATGTTTTAATTCATTCTTGATTCTTACAATTTAGTTTTTGTTACTGATTGACCTGAATGCCCACTTACGTTTACTCATCATTTCCATGATTTAAATTTAGTGTCAGTCCTTAATCACGCCTACTTGTGTGTCGGCTACTACAATACAGGTCATCCATTAACCTACCTTACTCATTTGGTGGTTATCTGAGTGTGTGGATTCAGCTCAGGGACACCGTATGGATATATACATTTTTGGCGTAAAATTATGAATTTGAGTCAAACGTGAGTTATGTCAAACATGTAAGAAGTGTAAAAATGAATATTGTCAGTGGTCAGTGAAGTGAAAGTACAATTACCACCCGATCGGTTCTCATCACGATCCACAAATATTGGCACCATTGCCAAAAGTTTAGAAGGTTGAATTACAGCACCATGGCCCAAGACAACGGTAGCCAATATCACTTTAGATATTGTTGTAAGGCATATTCTATGTCTATACTTCAACCCTTTTTTCGATCTTGGATTTGATTGCTTATTTCTATTTTTATAAGGTACTCCTCCGAATTTTTCTTCTTCATACAAGTTGCATTTCGAATTCAGACCTTCACATATTCAGACTGTTTCTCTAAACTCCAATTAAAACAAGGGTTTTCCTCTTTTTCTTTCAACTTCCAATAGGATGTTGAGTTGTCTCTATGTTTTTATAGTAAAAGAGGCTCTATGGCTTGCAAATCTCGTCTTGAACTATGGTTTAGTAATTCCTAAATATACTTCATTATCTAATGTTGTGCTCTTCGCAACGTACATTATTTCTTCGGTTAGTCATTTATTTTATAGAACACAATCTTCAGGTTGATTTAATTAGAAATTTTTCTCCTGTTTGTGCTTTGGTTGTTTTAATTCATCTTTGTTTTCTGATGTAATTATTATGATTTTTAATGATTTTAAAGTTGCTCGTAGAACCATATCCTAACTCAAACGTTGTTAACGTTTTGCATTTGTGGTAACTTGTAACTTTTGGAGAAGAGTATTTTTCTAATTCAATGAACATTTTTCCAACATCAGATCTTACCTGTTTATTGCAAGGCGAGATGAATCAGATAATTTTTCTATCTTTTTTTCACTCTTTTCATTTTTGCTGTCCTATTTGTTTAAAGGTTCCAGATTACATTCTAGATTGTTCTTCTTATATCCACTCTTCTCTGAAGCGTTTTACTATTCTAGAATGTTTTTTTTAATACATACTTCATTTAGTGAGTTTTGTATCAACCTTGTGTTAACTAATGCAGTAATCTGTTTCAATGACTATACAGGTTGGGTAGATTTTATGTTTCCAAACGGTGGTTTTGAGTGTTTGGATATGCATGGGAAAATTGAATGAATAACTGAATGTATAGAACATTGCATATATATATAAACAGATATATTCGGGTACGAATATCTGGAATGTATTTTACATGTAATATGCATAAATATGTGAGAAAACTGTTGAGATTACAGATAATAAAACGAATATGTTTTCTTTATGCTGCAAACTAACTGTCAGACAATATATATATATATATATATATATATATATATATATATATATATATATATATATATATTGTAAATATTGTAAGAGAAGCATATATATATGTATATATATATATATATATATATATATATATATATATATATAACACTTGTCTAATAATTCTGCGACATAGAAGATTTGGCTAATACCGGAAATAACGCTTACAGATAATCAATATTCGATTAAATCCGACCGTGTTCTTTCTATTATCTCTGTGCTATATTTTTTTATCTACTTCTACAAGACTTTCTCAAGGATTTTTTTTTCTTCGCACACAATTGCCAAATCAAAGAAATTTCTGTGCTTTCCCTTTTTTTCGATTCTCATTGGTCCGTTGGCAAATATAAATCGTCTTTGGGGTACTCAGAGAAAATTGAATGTATTAATAGCCTTCGAGATAAGCACTCTATACAAAAGTAATTTCTTTATGACATTTTTTTTTCTTTTACAGTAAATGCTGTCAAATATTGAACGTTAGGAATTCGTCGTTAGAATCTCCAAGATGGCAACTGATCTTTCGGAACGACGTTATATATTTTTGGTGTATGGAATTATCATTGGACTTTTGTGTATAGAATTTCACTTTTGAATAGTGAGTTGAATGATGGTTTCATCATTATCATCTGTCATTTTAGAGTCTGTTGTTGGACACAGACCTTCCCCATATTTCTCTATTCCAGGCGTTGCAGAGCCAGTATTTTCTGAATATGTCCAGTTCATCTCTCCATCTTGTGTTTTTCGGCCTCGGTTTTGCATGTGGTCTCTGGGGATCCATATTGTGAGTGGAGAGGTCCATTGGTGGTCTTTCATTTTTGCTACATGACAAGGCCATTTTCCGATTGATTTTATGATGTCACTGACTCCCATTTTCTTTCTGATGTATCGTGCTGTCTTGTGATCACTCCTTATGAGGTTGAGCATGATTCTCTCATGCGTACGCTGATTGCTTCTCAGTTTGTGGATCTGTCTCTTGGTTAGGTTCCATGTTTCAGCTCCATAAGTGACTATCGGAGGATGCATTGGTTGTACACTCTTCTTTCAGGATTTTTGGGATTGTCTTGTTTTTGAAGGTTGAGCTTGCTTTGCGTCCTAGGATGATTCTCCGCTTAATTTCTCTTTTTTTTGTAAAATGATAAATACTCAATCCAAATATGACATATTCGAAGCAGTGAACCTTTTTCCAATGATATTACGCAGTTTTAAAAAAAAATACAAGATTCTTCGAGTTTTGCGGTCACAAATTCATGCGAAACACACCAATAATGGCTTTCCTATCACTTGGAATTTTGACATGGATATGAATCTAAAAAGAATGGAAAACATGATAATTTTCAGGAAAATGTTCAGTTAATATGTTGCTTTTTTAGACATGCAACTAGGCCTTCCCAACTTGAGATATTGGCCTAATACTATGCCTCCTTGCATTATTCCCTTGCATCTCATCTCAAGCTGTACTGAACCAAACTTTTTAATTATTGAAAAAGGGATTGATCCTTAGTGGCTTGTGAGAAAATCATATCTTAGCTTTAATAGTGAGCAGTTTTTGAGTTCAGAGATGGTAGTATCTGCAATCATGGTTCTGTGATATCAAAAGAGAGCTTCATACCCCAATCTTATGAGCCTGAACACAGTCGGCTGAATGGATTATCATGCAGAATCTAATTCAGCTCAAAAAATAAATAAGTAAAACTCTGAAATTAAACAGAGGAAAAAGAGAAGATCAATCAAAGAGAGAAAAAAAAGAACTTGGCAGTGAGAAGTAGAGATAAATGATCAAATTTGAAAACAAAAAGATGGGAAAATATTCGAGGAAGAGAAAGATATAATGAAGAAGAGAGAAAATGTAAGAGAATGATGAGAAAAAAAAAGCATCGAAAATAACTGAATTGAATTCAGTAAAGAAGACGAAAAAAAGAAAGATGGGGGTTTAGTTGCACAAAAAAAGGAAGATGAAAGCCGTTACCTGATGCGTATTTTTGAAGCTCTTTGATGTCGAGAAGTGTTTGGGGTTTCAGCGTTGGGGAAAGTTTGAGATGATCAGATCAAAACAGGCTAATTATCTTGGCTTCTGTACTCATTGCTAGATTAAGGATAAGGCACTGTGAAGAAAGGGACATTTACAGGAGGGGGTCTGCCTTAATTTCGGAAATTAGGAACAACACGGAATGATAAAAAAAAGTACAGGAACCTTTCAGTTTTTTTTTTCAATTGAGAGTCATCTAGACGGAGACAGTCAAAGAGGGTAACACGCACAGAACTCAGCGTAAACATTTTCTTACATACACACCAGCAATAAATATACTCGCTATGAATATTTGTGACTCTTAGCCAAGTGATTCAGAACACAGAAGCATATTCGTCTAACCGAGTCTGATGTAGGTGCATTGCTAAATCCACATATATTTTGGTCTGCCTCTTATCGGGAATAATTGAGTAAGTACCAACAGCATAAACGGTCGCTATTTGAACCCACAGGAATTCCAGAATCTCGAATATCGATTTTCGAAGCAAATGTGTCTGGGATGGAAGATTGGCGCCACCCATATTGCGCTTTCTGACGTATATATAAGCTCAGTAAATATCAGTCATGTGGTAACTAGGCCCAAGTTTTCCTTTCAATATATATATATATATATATGTGTGTGTGTGTGTGTGTGTGTATGTGTGTGTGTGTGTGTGTGTGTGTACATCGAGGTACATTATGCCCAATCAGTGAAATTGCCTATCCTGTGAAATATTCAGAATTTTGACTAATTCGTGGAATCGGCAAACTTGCTGCCCAATTCTCTAATTTTGCAAATTTTGGCTATTTTCCAAAATGAACAATAGGACTTGGCCAGTTTTATGTTTTGGGAAGTGACACTATTGCCCTCTATAAACTTGTTGTAGGCAACTGGTTGAGTTTAAAATTCATTTTTCAATGTTTCTTAGAGTGATTACTGTATCAACGTGTGTTATTCATAACTTTGCAATGATACCTGATTTTTGACGTTGATAAAATTAAATTCCAAATTAGGAATTCTGTAAAAAATATCTGAGTAATTTGCTGATACTTTGTAGAAAGACATGTTTTGGATAAACATCAACGCAATAATCAGTACTTATATAAATATTTTGATATTGTTTTATTTTTGTTCTAAACTATATGAACGTATTCAAAAACAATTGTCATTGTTTTGTTCTGAACCAACTATTTGATTACATCGATATGAACCAGAAACTTACTTGAAACGTACATAGTTAATATCTAAAATCCATAAACAAGTAATTCATACTGTCATTGATTCAAATCAAAACATACATAAACGTAATGACTTTGAAGAGAATCATTAATATACAAACTTTTTTTCGGACAATTCCAGAGGAAAACGCCGAAATGATTGACCCTATTCCCTAATGGATATGACGTTTCATATTTTTTTCACGATAAGTTGTTTTGTTTTTTTCTAATAAAGTTATGTGTCAAGTATATCTCTGACGGTTTTTCCTTCACTGTGAATCCTTTTTTCTGTTGCTCCCGTGTGATTTCGTGATGGATTCCTGGTGTTTATCAGAGCCCATCTCAATCCTCTATATCGAGATGAATGACAACTTTAAAAGAAATATGAAAAACTTCAACAAACTGTGCTCAAATGAAGATGAATCAAAAGTGCAAAATGCATTGAAGGTAGATCGTGATACTGTTGTGACTAGTAGATATGTAGCAAGAATTCCACAGAATCCCTGATGATGACTTCAGATTCATCTTATACAACTACGAAGATCTTTCATATTCCAAGATGTCGGTACCCTTTCAATAAAAAAACAGCTAATGAGTTTGCATAGGTCCTGTCACCTATTTTCTTGCAATTCAGTGCCCCTCAGGTGCAGGAATCAGATAACAGTCCTGAATTTACTGCAGACACTACGTTTTCATTCATTTATTTGTTGTAAAAAGTTAAAACCACACATTCACATATATATTTTTTTTTTAAGAAAATGTTTGGCTTCGTTTTGGTTGGAATAATTTTTTAATGTTTGAAGTTTTTTTCCTTGTTTCTGATTAGATGATTTTCGATCGAATTAAAACTACGTATTTTCTTATATTCTGAAAAAAATGGTTCGTTTAACTTTGAAAACCTAAACTTTTGATAGTAAAAATTATTGTTTTTAACTTTGTTTTGAGGGAATAAACTTTTGATCAAATTAAAACAATGCATTTTTTAAAACCTGAAAACTACTTATGTACTCTTGATCGAATTAAAACTACATATTTTTAGTTTTTTGTAAAAAATAGTTAAAACTGCGTATTGACAAATTTTTTGAAAAAAAAAATCAGATTTCATTTTGATTACATGAACCCTTAAAACTTTAAAATAAACTTAATTTTACTTTGATTAGATAAATATTTGATGGTAAAAAATAGTTGTTTTTACCTCTGTTTTGATTGGATAAATTTCAAATCATATCTGGCTTTTCATTTATCAGAATATTTGTCCTTTTCAGTCAAATGATATCCTTTGATCCAATTAAAATTCTATTTTTAGTTTGGCTATTTTTTTTAATTGACTTCATTTTGATGGAATAAAGTTTTATCGTAAAAAAATAGTTGTTATTATCCTCATTTTGATTGAATTAACTACTTTTATTCATCAAAAATATTTGATATTTCGCTGGATTGAAATCTAATGTTCTTATTTTCCACTTGATCCACTTTTATTAAACAAATTATTGAATGACAATTGTCTACTACGTGAAATACGCCAATAAAACTGCTTGGAATTGTCAAGTTCGTGATTTAGGCAGGCACCCTGCTGATTCTACGAATTAGGCAAAACTTTGGCTTCTGGGATGAATATGCAATTTTCCCTGATTCGGCAGAACACACACACACACACACACACACACACACACATATATATATATATATATATATATATATATTGATATTGATATTTATTTTGCTAAAATTAGCATGACATGACTGGATTGAACTCACTGCAATCGCGAATCATAATGAATGAGAAAAATTTGGTAACCAAATAGTGGGTCATGAAATCAGAATCGAATTCACAATACCGACAAACTACCCCCGCCCCTTGTAGACAACTCTTTCGACACAACAGTCGCCAACACAGCTGGTTAGGCTTTATGTCCTCATCCATGTGGGTTTTATCACGATGTTCCGGCTGATGCGTCTGTCGATTGTCCCTATTGTCTGAGATTCTGAGATAAGTCATTAAAATCATTCCACTGGTAGGACACACTAATTATCTCTCTCTTGTTGATTTTTTTCCCATCATGCTTGGCGACAGAAACTTCTGCGGACAGCGTCGACCACGGTGGAAACTGTACACCAAAACTGTCACAAAAACAATCATCATCATCATCATCATCATCATCATCATCATCATCATCATCATCATCATCAGTCTTTCAACTTCCGTCGTTGGATATAGACTTTTCCCAGGATTCGTCACACTTCTCAATCATGAGCGTCAAGGAACCAGTACTTTCTGAATTTGTGGTCACAAATTCATAAGAAACGCACCAATAATGGCTTTCCTATCGCTGGGAATTTTGACATGGATACGAATCTAAAAATAATGGAAAACATGATGATTTTCAGGAAAATGTTCAGTTAATATGTTGCTTTTATAGACATGCAACTAGGCCTTCCAAACTTGAGATATTGGCCTAATACTACGCCTCCTTGCATTAATCCCTTGCATCTCACTGCACGTGATCTCGGGGTATCCATGTCGTGAGTCGTGATGTCCATCGGTTGTCCACCATTCGTGCAACATGGCCAGCCTACTGCCATTTAAGCTTTTTAATGTATTCTATGATGTCCCTGAGTCTTGTTTTTTCTCGGATGTACTGTGCTGTCTTGTGGTCTCTCCATGTGAGGCTCACCATAATTCTTTCATGTGCACGTTGCATAGTTAAAACAGTCAACATTGGTTTATTCACTTTACAAGTCGGTCAAGCAGGTTGGCTGGCTGGCTGGCTGACTATTTATGTATCTCACATACAGGATATCCCCAAAAAAACTAAAAGGCTGAACATTTTATAATGCACTCGTTATTGTGTCTTGAAAAAAAATTGTCTTAAAAGTTTCCTAACTAAATAGATTTTAGCTTGGAGGTTCAATTTATAAAGCAAGTCTATGGTAAATTGGTCCAATAGTTTGTGTCCAGCAGCATTTTTGCTAGTTTACAGAAAAATCAGATGGCTTAGTAGTCAAGGCTAAAGAAAATGTGAGAGGTAACTTATTCACTGATTACAATTTTTCTCAGTGTTTCGATTGATCACCCCAACCCAGCATGTTGCCAAAAGACGTTGGTCACGCGACGAATCCAATTGAGGAACAAGCAGACCTGTTTTGCAATTTATTTTAATTTTCCGGATACTTACACCGAAAGGATCAATACATAAGGTAAATGTTCCCAGTACATTCACATGAAAATTCCCATTGGCTTCCGAGTCTGCTTCCTATTCCTACGATGGTTAATAACAGGCGCCACACTATGTCGAACAAAGAACCCACAAACCTGAATGAGATCGAATGAGAGAGATTTACAAATATCACTGAAGTTAATTTGGTAGACCAATATCACCGCCTGTCGAAGCAAATTGTTTCCTCGGAAAGCATGGCGTTGGGAGAGAACAGTAGGGCGTTTTAAATTTTATATCAACTGTCTTCCAGAGACGGGTCATATGATTCAATAGAATATGGATGGTGCATTGATTTTCTGATTGCTACAGCAGAGTGGATAAATTATTGCTATTACACGTGTGATTAATATATCAGACATATAACTTTAAACTGAAGTGAAAAGTTTTTTCGACTTTGTGAGAAGGGCAGGTAAAATCCTGTGGAAAGGATGTGGGATTCGACAAAGGAGGAAAAAACAGTAAAACGTCCCCTGTAGAGAAAAGTAAATTCTCATTGGTCAGAGTTCATGTACAGACGGTTTTTTCTTTATTATTATATACACGTATTCTCTTGTTTAACAGAATACAGCTCTAAGCCACTGCTTTTTAGCAAACGCTTTCATTAGTAAAAGTTTCTCCCGATATCCAAGTTGCTGCAAATCAAGAACAAGTTACCATTAATATTCTAGCATTCCCAGACCTAAAGAACTACTTTATTTGATATCTGTTTGATCCATTGTCAAAGGCCAATGCTTGTCGTCTGCTGTAACTGATGTGCAAGGCTTCAAATACAAACACTTGCTTGACTGCTTGGCCTCACACATTTTTCTAACATACAGTTATTTGCAGATGCTCAAAAAACTTGCTAACCTGCCCTGAATTTACCCCATGTTTCAAAATTAAAGTCATATTTTTCTGAAGTCATTGCAATACTGTAAATCGCCCGAATCTCATCCCACGGTATTTTTTTTTGGGGGGGGGTCTGAGAAATCAAAAGGCTTTCCTATATGAATAAATAGTGATCGTACCATTGTTTTACGCCATTTCATCTTACAGAAAGTGCGATGGGAACACTCGACACTCAGAGAGCGGGTGAAACCAGTGATTTGATTTTCATTTAGTTGTGTGTTTTTATTACAACATCCAGGTTGTTTTATATTCTACGATTGTTTTTTTTACGCAGAATTAAAAAAGGGCCTCCAACCAGATCTTTTTAATGAGATACCAGCGATGAGACATTTTCAAGACCTGGGACAGAATCCATATATTAGTGGGACCGTGCCTTCCCCAATAGTATTATTGAAAAATTAGCCTAACTGAGCCAGTATTAGAACCTGGTTCTCTGATTCCATTCTCGGTACCAATAACTGTGACGTCAAAACACGGCCTATATGGTCTTATGTATGTCAGCACGCAACTTACCTGGCGAAGAACTTGTATGAAATGCATCGAAAGCGGATTATAAGGAAATCTTCAGTAATCCGACGTCTGGAATGATTTTTTGTCAGTTTAGCTAGGATTAGCGTGGAATAAGAAGCAATTTATGTCCTTACAGGATTAGTTGATTATTGCTCAAATTGGAAATGATGAACTAAAAAGCTTTTCGTATACTTTTTATCTGCAAATGCCAATATAATTTTTTTTCAAATCTCTCTTTTGCACTTGGCCTACCTGTATGTCTCAGTCATGTCGAAACTTCGTCTATGGCGAATTGTTCATATCGCCCTACCTTAGTATATTACTGAGTTAAATCCATAAAACAGTTACATGGTAAACAACTGCTGATCGCAATGAGAAACAATCATGCATAGTACTATAATATTGAATAATGTGTAAAGAATAAAAACTGCAGGGAAAATTACATAATTTACATTAATAGATGTTAGGAAATGATTAACTGAATTGACATAAGCTTTGTGAAAGAAGTTTTATTTATATATTTATTGTTTAAAGACGCAGATCTTTCTAGAATACAACACACACATACACACACAAACACACAAATATATATATATATATATATATATATATATATATATATATATATATATATATATATGCATATAATACAAGATTAAAAATTGTGTCTCTTTATTCTATTTACGTTTTCTAGGCCAAATGATTCATTCACCAAGTAATAACGGGAGATCATTTGAGCATACTAGAACACAATTTATAATCATTTTCTGTTGTATCATATACCCATTTCCTTATAATATGAATTGTCTGTGTTGGAAGAAATGAATAAAGCGAAATAGACCGTGAATAAAAAAAAAATTAGAAATTATAGTAAAAGCAATAATTTGGGCATCTTCATTACCGGCAACTGTTTAGCTCAATGTTAAGAGCAACGCAACGTTGAAGCGACTACCATCTCGGTCTCATGATCGATTCCTGCAATAGCCTCATTTTTTTCATGTTTTCATTCTATTTACTTTGTCTAAGCCAAATGAGACATTCCCCATCAAATAGAGTTAATATAATATAACGCAATCCTTAATCGATTTTGTTGGATTATATATTCATTTCCCTATAACATGTATATAGATATACATTCATATATGTGTGTTTGCTTGTCAGTGTGTTTGTATGTACTTTTGTGCATGTAAGTTTGATTAAAGACTATGTTTTGATTTGACACTTTTTTGTTTATGTTCAACGGAGGGTAAAGGTGGGTCCAACGGTGTAAATTTTGTCCAATCATTTGTGATCAAGCGTTTTCGACCACACTAAGAACCATCATCATGATCTTTTAAAAAAATTGATTTCACTCGTTTTTCAGGTTTGGAATTCGGCATTTAAATTTGACCGTTATTATTTCGAA
>OY735215.1:38261824-38281824 GCA_963457665.1 Thysanoteuthis rhombus
CACTACAAGGGAATACAACCGAATACAAAAAGTGAACTTCTGTAGCATTTATGGACTTCCAGAAAGAATTTGACCCAACGGAAATCCCAAAAGTTGTCAATGCAGTCATGCAACAAGGAGTCGACCCCCTATATGGCAACATACCTACTGACTCAGCAGTTCCTTTATCCGATTATAAAGAGACTAAAGGGTTCTCCAGCTCGAAAAGGGAGTTAGAAAAGGCGGTACTAACTCTTTCAAACTATCCACAGCTTGCATTGGAATGATCTTCCGAAATTTAAACTGGACTTATGAAGGAACAAAAACTGATGAATTATACCTCAGTAGCCTAAGAATTTCTGACGATACCGTTCTCTTTATCGAGAATCTTCATGAACCCCAGATATTGTCAGACGAACTGGTCGAAGAAATCAAGAGAATAAGTGTTCATATGGATTCAGTGAAACCAAAGTCATTTACAGGAAGTTAGTTGAGGACAGAAACACAAAGATCAAAATCGAAAATTCAGAATTAAAGAAAATAGACCATTACATTAATTCCCAATGAAATCCTCAAAAGGAGAGAAACGAGGCGAATTATAGCCCGAGGCTGGCAAGCTTTTGGTACAGCATGCTAAAAATTCAAAAACCCAGGACGTCCAATTAGTCCTGAAAAGATGGGTTTAGAACTAATGAGTGTCCCGGAAAGACATCTATGGTGCTGAAACTTGGAACGTAACCAAAAGATTCATGCAACGTTCACATGAGAAGGGGGGTTGCAAGAAAGCACAGTATATTAGGAATAAAAAACAGGAGCTAGAGATATCGTTGAATCCATTTTGTTCTAAAAATGTCAGACTACACAACTGACGGCGTGAATTCCCAAAGATTGTATGTACCCGACAAAAGAGGAGTTGATGTGACGATAAGGACTGGTTCAGAAGATATTGGCGTCGCCAGCGATGAGCTAGTTGATGTAGTGAATCCACATTCTACTATTTATTTCCAGCTGTACTCTAAAACAACTTAACTTCAAGAGTAAGTAAGAAAAGTTGTAAGTATCGAGCACTCTATAAAATAAATCCATCACATTTCAGAAGTGGCTTTATATTATAGATATATTATTATATTATGTTATCCTGCTAGCCTGATTTGTACCATGCACACTCACACACACACACACACACACACACACACACACATACACACATATATATATATATATAAACAGCAATCCTTCATTAATGCATGTACTATCGAAATGTCGTTTCCTATCAAACACACACACACACACACAAGCACACACACTCACATATATATATGCATATGCATATGCTTATACTTTTTTGTTTTAATGTGTAGGCGCTCTTGCTTGAAGGAAAAGGCAGACTGGAGCAGGAGTTTTAAAAGACCATATATTCAATGTCGACCAGTAACGACCACCCGTGCTTAAACATTTATAGGGAAGTGACTATTCATATGTCAGACGTTGCAATATGGTCGGACATCGTACAAGCAAGTAAACAATAAGTTGGCCGGAAAATATGAATTATTTGGTTGCCCTGCCTTCGAACAGTTGTGCGTTGTAATTTGCGAATGCATTAATTATACATATTTGAATAAGATAACATATTGTTGGAACGGTGTTCAGAGACGGTGGCCCAAGCTAACAAGACCTTATGATGATTCCTATATTGAATGATTAATGAAGAATATTCAATTTGCACGCAGACGCACATACATTAGTAAATATTCAGATATAGATAGTTACCTCTACACGTAGGTGCATATGTTATTAAGAGGAAAGAAGGCAAAACTTCCAGGTTTTAGCTGAAGGGAGAGAAAATGAGTGGGGGGGAGACAGATAAATTGAAAGGAATATGTAGATAGAAAATTATTGTCGGAATTAGGTTATGTATCGATAGAAACTAACTGGAAAATTTAAAATGCCATGGTTATGTGGATCAATACATATATGCCCTGCAGCAGAAACATAGATAGATAGATAGATAGATAGATAGATTGATAGATTGATAGATAGATAGATAGATAGATAGATAGATAGATAGATAGATATACCACATATACTTGTCCATATCAGGTTATCCTATAAGTAATGTTCAAATTGAAGATATTAAAGATTCGTTCAATCAGAATTCATTCATTACCATACATACCATTATAAGTAATATCTTTTGGACAATTCACAAGCTTCATAACACTCTTTCGAGGGAGAAGAATGTAGCAGTAATATCTCCCATCTCTTCGTGCGTTGTAAGGGCAAATTCATTGAGATAGTTCTGCGAACTCTCGATTAGGTGCTAATCAGTTGGAGCAAGATCTAGAGGATAAGAAAAGTCTGGAAGTTTTTGCCTGTTGAGGTTTTCAATCTTATTAGGATGGAAAAGCCCACATTTGCTACGGATCAAACTAGGTCTTTTATCACTCAAACACTTTACCTGTTGGAAATAGGTATCCCCTGTAATAGTAACCTTGATTCGAAGAGGGCCACATCAGCGCAGACCAATTGAACATTCACTAAGACGTTGTTGGGATGAAATTGCGACATTCGTCCACGGAAGAGAAGAGAATTGCAGATGTCTGCTCTTGCTTTATGGTCAGTCTCTCTCAAATCATCATCATAGATACATTTACCATGTTTAGGCATTTCCCAAAGTAATTGCAGCTGGCAGTAAACTGTTGAAGACATTCTGAGTCCTTTATTTCTAGTATCACTATTTCTATCGAGTTCAGGCAAAGGAAAGGTAAAACTTTAGCAAATTTTGAAACCGTCTTTCATGGTTTCTTTTGTTTTAAGAATCTTAGAGGGTCAAGATAGTAATTACTCCAATTGAATCGTTCTGTGAGAACGTAACGTACTTGTTTCAAACCACATGATCATAAATTAGCATATACTGTAATCTTTCAAGAAATTTAGAATACGAAAAATATCATTCAATTTGTCAGACTACATTACGTCACTTGTAGGATGATCAGCAAGGAGTAAAATATGAAACCGACTGCATTAAGTAACATATAAAGAAACCAGATACATGGATAAGTAGATATGACAGACACAGCGACGTTGAGTTAGAAGGGTATATCTACCCTGTATAATCGTGTGTAAGTCTATAATTTACAACCTCTGAAAAAAAGTTGAATGATGTCGTTACAATTTCAGCAAAAACTGTAGTTTATAAATAGTATTTGTTACAGGTATTTGAGCTGTCATTTTGCTTCTTTCTGGTTTTTTTTTTAGGTTAAAAACGTAGACATGTTGCAAGAAGAACCAAATTACAAGCAGCATTACAAGGCATGCATTAGATCCTGTTTTGTGGTTTTGAATGAAAAATACCTGAAACATGTTTCTTCTATCCTAGTATAATATCCAGAACACTCGGAGAAAATAGGAAAGGCGTATCCACCTTACTTTTTGGAAAGGTTGCTAAAACTAGTGAGTTTATTTGGACCCCCTCCCGGTTCGAAATCCTCGATGGCCTCAGCTATCTTCGTCAATGAAAACAGATTGTGTGCGTTTACAAATACTTATGAGCAGTACTTTTCATGTAGACGGTAGTTTGTTTATATAAAGAATATAGCTCATAAGTATCTGAAATCTGTTTTTTACATTTTTATGTAAGTATGTAAGTATAAGACTTTGAACCGTGCAAAAAGTTAGTCGTGGACGTAATTATTTCGGGATCTTGGTTTCTATGATTTTATTATATTTTCAATTATACTTGTGATTTTATCCCTTATTATGGGTTTCAATAGCTCCTCTACCACAGCCCTGTTTTGGGAGCATTCAAAAATAGGATACATTCACTACTATGGCAATCCCCATTATGTTCAAATACGGTTATATGAGTGTAACTATAATTTATTTTTGCTTGGCTTGTTAGAACATGTATTGTTCAACAAGGTTAAAGCAAGATTTTGAACATTTTATCCAGTTTAGAAATAAACTTACATCATTATACATTATTTAAAGTGAAATTCACATTCATGTTTATGCTGTACATAAATAAAATAGTAATTTGTGTTTATGAGGTGCATTATACATATATATATATATATATATATATATATATATATATATATATATATATATATATATATATATATATATATATATATATATATATATATATGAAAGTACTGAATAAACTGACCATTTTGTTTCCTTTGATTCTGTGACAAAAGTTTTAATAGTGAAAGTCACCTACAGCGCACATTTGCAAAAAAATGTCGATTTCTATGCAGTCTGCGTTTGCACTCACATGGAAAACTACTTCTATTGCTTAGGGAAATCAATAGACCAATGTTTAGATACCAAGTAAATACCATTGGCGGGTAAAGTTCAAACTATGCTGGAAGAAATTTTAATGGTTATATATATATATATATATATATACATATATATATATATATATATATATATATATATATATATATATACATATATATATATGTGTGTGTGTTTGTGTTGTGTATTTGAGTGTGTATGTGTATTTGAGTGTGTATGTATGCGTGTGGCAGGGAAGGTGTGCTGACCAGACCAGTGGGTTCTTCTTGAGCGCCTTACTCTCCTTTTTTGATACCAAGAAATCTGTATAAAATATCGTTTGTTTTACCATGTTATTTCATTTGGAGTTGTTTTTTCCAGTTATATATAAATATATATATATATATACATATATATATATATATATATATATATATATATATATATATGTGTGTGTGTGTGTGTGTGTGTATGTATGTGTGTTTGTGTGTGTATTTATATATATATATATATATACATATATTAGGAGTAGACATGCATATAGAAGATAGCGTCAATTCTTGTACTATTTTCAGATCATGTGAAGCAGATGTAGGTAAAACTTCATAGGAGATTCGATGAATTTGAAGCGTACACGTAGTAAACACCTTTGATCTTATATAGTACGACCATAACTTCACGTGAATAATTGTACAAACAGTTGAAAATGCAGCAAGGAAATGATGGAAACTAAGTGTTAGTGTATCATCTATGCGGTGAAATTCCTCAAACATTAAGGTAGCACTTCATGCCTGTGTGTGTGCGTGTGAGTGGTCGTCATTATAACTCCAGTTCATTTCTGTTTTTCTTTCTGGTCAAATCAAATACAGTTTGCAAGTTTTTACCAATCTCCTTTGAATACAGTACAGAGCCTTGGCAATTAATTAATTTATATGAAAGCGGTTTGCGAAACAACAATAATAACTACAATAACTTTCAGCTAAAAAGAACATAAAATTTAATGCATCTGCTACCAACGTCTAATAAATATCCTCCTTTTTTTTCTTTAAACACCGAAAACAGAGAAGAGTAATTACATGGAAGTCAATAAATAAAATAAAATGAAAAGAACCAAAGACGGAGGAAATGATGAGAAACAAAACGACAAACAAATCTCTCAGCACTTGCGTGCTTCCATAGTCACGGTAAAGGTCACGCAATCTTGGCCCGTTAATCTTGAGTGGATGTATGCCAGTCTGACGTAAGCTGTCAACGCATCTGCGCAGGCGCACACACATAAAAACGTGGCCTCTGACGAACTTACATTAATCACATTAGAAACCTCCTGAGTCTTATGCAGGAGGACATGCACGATCGCAGGCTTTTTGAAAAAATGCGCATGCGCACACGATGAACGCCTATATTAAACAAGCATGTATTCACACGAGTAAACATATGCACGTTCAAAATATTACAAAGCATAAATCTGTTTTCAGTAAAATAAGGAAAACTGTTGCTAGTGTCGGAAGTTCGAACATCAGTGTTGTCTTATGCTGAGCTGAAGGATGAAGAAGGACGCTCGTAAGGTGATGGTCAACGAGCTGGGCTTTTGCTTATCAGAATTTCATTTCATTTCTTTTATTTACTGGTGTTTCTTCCAATCGTTCCCTATCTTCAAGACAGAGTCACGAAAACTGTCAACATTGGTTTCTATCGTTTTAAATCAGTATGGCAATGTATGTTTGTATAGGGGATACATACCGCTCTAATCTAACTGGAGGGCTGAAACATTCAATAATTTCTCCTCATCATGTCGAGAAAAAATTGATTATTTTATTATTTGACCCTTCCTAATAGGATTTTATTGGGGGGGGGGGTGCAGTTTTTTTTTTATGAAAGTTAATGCTAAATTAATCCTTTAGTTCTTGTCCAAGTACATTCTGACTTGTTGGTTGAAAATTCAGACTTATCACAACCCAACAAAATGCAAATTAGCTGAATTGTCAGTTTATTTTTCATTTTATGTTATCTTGACTTTGGATTGTTATTTCATTCTTACTGTTCTCTTCATTCTTCGTTTTTTTTCTGCTCCGTCTTTCGTCATCTCTTCTTTTTTTTATTCATTTTATAATACATTTTATTCCTGTCCGTCTTTTTATATATTTCCTTCTCACCTTCTTTCTGTTGTTCATTCGCTTCTTAATCAGTTGTTCTCTTCTAAATCTACGTCTTAATTTTTCATTATCTAATCTCCTTTCTCTCTCTCTCTCTCTCTCTCTCTCTTTCTTTCTCTCTATCTTTCTCTCTTTCTTTCTATCTCTCTTTCTATCTCTCTCCCCTTCTCTTCCTACTTCAGATCATCGTCCAATCCACAAATAACTCCACATTGTTTTTGTCCAAACAGCAACTTCATGAGCGTCATCCCTAGCTAAAACAATCCCGACTCTCTCCCTGTCTCTCACTATCCATCTATTCCATACTCTCTCCTTCCCCTCTCTCTCTCTCCCTCGCTCTCTCTCTCTCTCTCTCTCACACACGCACACACGCACACACATAAATCTTTGCCCGATAGTTAGCAACCGGCTATACGTGGTTTCATTACAAAATATTCGCGCTTCATTAAGTCTTGTATAATTGTAGATTCCCGCCCTTGGATGGTGAAGGCGGGAAAGGAAAGAATGGAAGAAGCAAAACGACGGGTGAGGCATTAAGTGGTCGTTGTTTTCGTGGGAAATAGATTCGGATGTCAGCAGGAATTGTACGCTTCGCCAGTCCGGTGCCCGGGTCCTCGGTAACTATTTGCCGTCAACAGAAATGCTAGCGAGCTGAGAAAGTTAGGAAAAGAAAGAGGGAAGGACGAAAGATCGGTCGATTTTGTGATCAACAAGGAAGAAATAGAAAATGGGAAAACAGTGAGTGAGATTCAAAAGGAAATAGAAATTAGTTAGTGATTCATCAAGAAAAGATAGGGAAATTGGAATAGTAAGAGGACCATGGTTGTATATATATATATATATATATATATATATATATATATATATATATATATATATATATGTATGTAATATATATATATATATATATATATATATATATATATATATATATATATATATATATCAAAGAAAAAAACAGTACTTCAATATCCGATATGTAGTAGGTTTATCTCACTAAGTGCTCTACACATTCAACATTAAGTGAGAATACAGCTTTAAATATGGTAGAATGGATTGTTTGGGGTGTTTGCGTAGATAATCCATTATTTCACAATATGTATATATATATATATATGTGTGTGTGTGTGTGTGTGTGAATGAGTTATATAATATGAAACTTGATTTGAAATCACTTCACATCGTCACACAGAGAACAAGGAGGTGCTGCTGGGATAGGACCTACAGCCGATAGGATTGCTGCTCCAACATAGCGTTGCTCTTAACCATTTAGCTAAACAGTCTGTATTGAAAAGTAAACGCCGAAATGACCGCTTTGTACTCATTTGTCTCATCTTATTCATTTTCTCCCTGTTTGCAATTTCTAACACCGACAAATATCTAAAAGAAACTCATATATAACCCGACAGAATATATATATATATATATATATATATATATATATATATATATTGTGTCATCCATAGACAGCTGTTTCGTTGTATTACAACTCTTCAGTGTGGCTATGGACAATCCATTATCTAGGACCATGAGGCAGGATCAAAACCTTATCTTCAGACCTGGAGGCTGGTATCCCTCTCTACTCCAAGGAACGTGACGGTCAGTAAGGTTGAAATTAAGTGATAAATTTATTTATCACATGTATTCCTCATCCATCAAAGTGCCCCATTCCATGTTGGAAGAGCATTGCATAAGCTTACAATGAACAAGTTACCTCACTTAGAGAGTGATCAATCCTGAATGAAGGGGTGATATATATATATATATATATATATATATATATATATATATATATATATATATATGTATGTATATATATATATATATATATATATATATATATATATATATATATATATTGCTTTCAGTTTTTTCAGTATTTATTCTTTGAGAATTTATAATAAGTGGAGGGGATTGAAAAAAAAGAATTATCGTGAAGATCTTGGAAGTAACTTAAAGAGCAGTCAAAAACTGTCGATCGAAAGGAAATCATTTGGACAATTTCCACATTACTCTGAACCTGATCTTTGTCCTTTTGCAAAAAAAGCGACAACAGCAACTGAAAAAAAAAGAAACGACGTGCCTCGTCTGTTTTGTTTTTTTTAAAAACTTGTATAAACGAAGGATTGTAGCCCAATATCATATGTATACATATATATATATATATATATATATATATATATATATATATATATATATATATATATATATATATATATATATATATATAATTAACTAAAAATCTTGGACAGAAATCACTTAGCACGTGTTTCTTGGTTCATCAATTTGAAAAAAGGGATGAATCATTTTTAGTTTCAATATAATTACTCTCAGAGTTACCGTTAAAATGCATCGCTTAAAATTGACTGAAATATATTTTATCACTTGCACTTTGCTAATGAAAAGAATGACAAAGCAATATTGTCAAGAGAATCACAAAAAATTATGTAATACCACGTTTTCAATTCAGTTTTAAATCATTCCTTTTTTTTGTCATTTTCATGTTTTTTCCTGGCATATACCCCACATCCAGTGTTTTGGTCTGTTTGGCATCTCTGAAATGTCGAAAGTTTGCTGTGAGTCGGTAACTTTGATTAAAGCCTCGATAAGAAGAGATATTTTTCGTCCCCAAAGTTACGCAAGTTATGAATGTGTGAGTGTTGCAATTTTATTGTAACAGTACAATGGAAATGACATACATCTGTTCTCTTGGGGGTTGGGCAAATAGAGACATACGTGTAGCAGTAATTGTCTCCGTTGTGGTTGACCATGAGAAAAGAATAAGGAAGGGTGAGAGTACAACCCATTGCTCATTGCAACCAGGGATCTATTTTCGAGCGGATGGAAAATAATTATTATTCCCTGCATGTGATTTTGTGCCAGAACGACCAAGACATTGTAGATAGATAGATAGATAGATAGATAGATAGATAGATAGATAGATAGATAGATAGATAGATAGAAATGAAATGGGATAGATAGATAGATAGATAGATAGATAGATAGATAGATAGATAGATAGATAGATAGATAGATAGATAGATAGAAATGAAATGAGATAGATAGATAGATAGATAGATAGATAGATAGATAGATAGATAGATAGAAATGAAATGGGATAGATAGATAGATAGATAGATAGATAGATAGATAGATAGATAGATAGATAGATAGATAGATAGATAGATAGATAGATAGATAGATAGATAGATAGATAGATAGATAGATAGATAGATAGATAGATAGATAGATAGATGGATAGATAGATAGATAGATAGATAGATAGATAGATGGATAGATAGATAGATTGTTGAAAGAAGGTAATTAGAAAAATATAAGAAGAATAAATTAAAACTTTCCTGTGAAGATTCTGAAAAAAGAAATGTTCAATGAATGAATACGTACTCTTGGTCAGAAAAGCAACCGAAAACAATGTTCAAATCTACAAAGGATTGACGGTTTTCAAAAAAATATTTGTATACAGGAAAGACACGCTAGGAGTGGTTAAGAAAGTGAGTTACAGTACTAAGAGAGGAAAAAGCAACCAAATTAGAGAAAGTGACCAATAATTTAGAGGAGAAAAAAAGACTGGAGTCCAAGTTTATGGGAAAGAAGAAGAAGAAGAAGAAGAAGAAGAAGAAGAAGAAGAAGAAGAAGAAGAAGAAGAAGAAGAAGAAGAAGAAGAAGAAGAAGAAGAAGAAGAAGAAGAAGAAGAAGAAGAAGAAGAAGAAGAAGAAGAAGAAGAAGAAGAAGAAGAAGAAGAAGAAGAAGAAGAAGAAGAAGAAGAAGAAGAAGAAGAAGAAGAAGAAGAAGAAGAAGAAGAAGAAGAAGAAGAAGAAGAAGAAGAAGAAGAAGAAGAAGAAGAAGAAGAAGAAGAAGAAGAAGAAGAAGAAGAAGAAGAAGAAGGAGGAGGAGGAGGAGGAGGAGGAGGAGGAAAAGAAGGAGGAAAAGAAGAACTACAACAGCAACAAAAAGAAAAAAGGGAAAAAGAATGATAAAAGAAGAAATAAGACAAAAAGCCTGACCGAAGTTGGAAAAGAAGAAGAAAAGGAAAAAAGGTAACAGAAAATACTTTTTAAGAAAATTATAAATTTGAATAAAACAAGAATAAAAAAAAGTACAAGACGAAATGATACAGAAAGAAAATGATAATAGAAGAAGAGAGAAAGTAGAATTCGGAAAGAGAAAACTGTTTTTTAAAGCATAGTATGTAACACAACAACACATTAAAGTTAAACAGTACAGAAAGAAAAGAAAAAAAAAGAATAGAAAAATAAGTCAAAATCTTTGAAGAAAGAGGAAAAAACAAACCATACAATGCATAAAGATAAAATAAAAGCAACGTATTCGTTAATTAGAGATTAAACGAAATAGCAATTCTTTTATTTTTCCCCATTTAGTATTTTTGTTTTGTTTCCATCAAGAATCTCATTCCCATCCTGCGTCTTTGATTCATTCTCTCAAGGCCTCGTTGGAAGATCAGAATAATCGAAAGAAGCCTTCTACCACAAATGATAAGACATCAACGATCTTTTTACATCGTTCTTCCCGAAATGAATAAAAATAAAGGGGGAAAAAAACAAACAAATTATGCGCTTCCATAGTCTAACAATTATTGGGCATGACTGCTCGCCTTATTCTGGATTTCCCGCCTCAAGTAAGACATGGTTCAGCTTTTCTGGTTCACACTTTCAAAACCGAGGCTTATTTTATCTTGTACTTCTTTTCCGCCCTCGACTCGTATTTCTAACATTACTCTTTAGATTTATCTATTGTTTTTTTTTTGGTTTTTTTGTTTTTAAATCAAATCAAAAACAAAACCGTCGAAAAGGTTACGTCGGGTAGCGTTCGTGTTTCTCATTTTGTGGATGCTTGCCTTCATCAGAAGCAATTTAGAGAAGGGTGTCAGTTGTAGAATGATGGTTAGCCTTCCAGACCGCTGGCTAGAGTATTGAGTTCAATCATCAACGCCTTCCAATTCGTGAGACCCTCTGCACGGCTCAGCTGAGTATGATAAATATATACCTCCCCGCATTATATAGAGGATCGTCAAGTTTATTTCGAAGGAAAATGATGCCATAACTTAGAAAATCCTCCATATATAGATAGACTACATGAATAAAGACCAACAACGCCAGAAAAAAAGAGCAATAATATAAACTTTCAAAAAGATAAAGGGTATCGATTACTGCCAAGCTAATAAGTCCTTTACAATAAACAACGGAAACAACGAAAAATATAAAGAACACTGTTTAATGACTGAGAAAAAATCCTCCCTCAAAAGAATCATACACAATTGGGACTCACCAGTACAGCACGACCTAAATATAATAGAAATAAAAATAGTAAATAATTTCAAGGAAAAAACACAATTACACGAAGAGAAAAAAAAACTTCAAAAGAAACAACTTAAATAGAGGCGGGACACAAGACCAAATATATGTATCATTTTTACTGGTAGAAATGTGGTTTATTTTGCTACTTATTGCTACTTGTTTGTGAGTGTGCGAAATTGTAAAAGTCAGGGTTGGGCTGGCCTATCTAACTCTCTTTCAATTCGTCTTGGTACACAAATCTCTTTAATTAAAACGAACCCACAATGGAAACACGCACGTGCTTCATCGTTTTATGTAAGTTGTTCAAGACAATTTCTACTTAGTAAAAACAAAAACTATGACATTGAGATTCAGAATGGAAATGTGATAACTGTAGATGTGCGCACCAGTTGGTCATAGGCTTCTGTGGAATGGTCAAGACGTCGCCTGTGAACGTTCTCGGGAGATAAAATGCAAATTCAGGTCCCATCGAAAGCAATGTTTTTATTCCTCAAGTATGATTGTTGCCTAAATCATTGATGAGGATTAAAAGTACAAGGAATAAAAAAAGGAGAAGACTAGAGAAAAACTATTATTTATTTCATTTTTATCACTTATTGCGTACCCCTGCCTGATTTCTTGTATTATTTCTTTTTGTATTTGTTTCGAAAAGAACTTGGTTTGTTCGATTCCATCTTTTTTCCTTCCTTTCTTTCTTTCTTTCTTTCTTCCTTTGTTGGCATCGTAGATTTTTTTTCTTCACTTTTTCTACATGGGTTTATTTCAAGCTTTCTTTTCTGTTATGACTACTATTCCAACATTTTACTCTCTTTTTTATACTCTCTAGATATATGTCTTTCTTTCAAAGATTCTTTTCTTTATTCTTTGTTTCTCCTTTCTTTTTATTCTCTTCCTTCTCCTGTTACTTCGTAGCTCACTCTTTCATCGTGACTCCTTCATTGAAATTCTTTCGAAATTCAACTATCTTTTATTCTTTCTTGCAACATATTGCATTCTTTCTTGCTTTTTTGCTTTCTCTCTTCCAGGCTTTCCATCAGATTGGCTTTTTTTATTACTTGCTTTTCTCCTTCAGCTTCTAATCTCTTTTTTCATATCTTCTTCAACTTCCTGTCTTCCAGCTGCCTTTCCACATTTCTATTCTTTCATATATTCCCCCTTTTACTATTCTCCCGTTGAGGAATGAAAAATAATTTAACCTATTTGAAATACGTAATGCTTTAACCTATTTTTGGATTCTCCTCAGCGCATCGAAATTTATTTCACACGGTTGTAATCCACATAATTATTCATGATTATCCACAACGTTACAGATCTTCAAAGACAAATCCTACGCAGAAAAAAAAGGCTTTACGTTATCAAACGTGCTTTGAAAAGCATTTTTAGAACAAAGAACGTTGTTTAATGTAGAGAGGGTTTCTGTTTCATTTGTCAAAATGGGACATAATGACTGATGCAGAGGTGAGACGTTGACGCCAATGTTGAATTAGGACGTACAGGTTCCAATAAGATCCTCCTTTTTCAAAGTGCATATAATAATTACCCCAATGTAACCTCTGTGATAAAAGAGACTAAACCCATCATTTAAAATACGTAAACCATATATATATATATATATATATATATATATATATATATATATATATATATATATATATATATATATATATATGTATATACATATATATATATATATATATAATATTTATGGTACAGATCAGGCAAGCAGTGTGACATTGTATAATAATATATTGATAACATAAAGTAACTTCTGATGTGTAATGCATTTATTTCATAGAGTGCTCAATACATACAATTCTTTTACTATTGAAGTCAAGTTGTTTTAGAGTAGAGCTGGGAAAATAGTTGAATGTTTCTACTCTCTTTAGGAGGCCCAGAGAAGGCAAAAACATGAGGTAGTTTGTGTAGCGAATCCAAATTCTGCTATACATATATATCACACAATAGAAATCAGGAATGCAATGATGTAATGAAGTATCCGACGTATTCCATCAAGTGTTCCATACAGTTAATTTATGACCGCCAACAAGTATAATATACCCACGGAATAAAGCAAAAACACATAATAAACGATGACCAACCACTAAACAAAATTATATTAAAAAAATGTAGAATAGAAAAAAAATCTTACCACCAAGAAAAAAAACACTGCCCCACCCAAAAAAGAAATGTCCTACATAGGAATTTAAAATAAACTGGATCACTCGCCTTTAGAAGCCCAACAGTGCAGAAAAATAAACAGACTTGTGTAGCGAAATCTTACTCCATCATATATATATATATATATATGTATATATATATATACATATATATATATATATATATATATATATATATATATATATATATATGGAGGGGCCCCATACCACGAACAACTGTTGGAGCCCCAGATATCAAAGAGGCCTAGTAGGGGCCAGAGGTAGAAATGGGAGAACAAGAATAAATGAAAATTAAAAAACAAGGCAAATAAAGTAAGATAGAAGGAAAAGAAAAAAGAAAAGAAATATACCCATCAGATTATACCAATGGATTCATTGAATAACTTGTAGGTTTCGGTGTTTTCTTGAGAAACTGGAAGCGGAGTATTTGGTCTTTTCTCCCCAAAAGTTCTGGTTGAATTTCGATGAAACTGTCTTGAAGGATAGGGAAATAGCCACAGAAGAGGTGATTTAATTTTGTGGCGGATCACTGCACAATTATCTTTCTTGACGATGTAGTTCAATATAACACAATATCTCAAAAAGCTTTCTATTAATTCCAATGAAGTTTGGTGGAAGGATACGTCGTCAGCTAACAAAGAAGTGAATACATGTATAGGGCGGATCCAAGAATTCTCTCCTGCAAGTAGTGCTTTAGTGACAATGATATTGGCAGAGGTATTCGTTATTTGAGTTCATTCTCATCTATTCTATGTTAATTTATATTTTCTCCTCTTGGTGGGGGACAATTGAGACGAGTGATTATCATCATGAATCGAAAAGTTTTAATCGTTAAGAAAGAGACTGTGTTTAACAAAGGACACACCTCATTCGATTTATTTGTAAAGCGACGTAAAGGTGGAGATTTAACTCAATCACGAGCAAAACTATTCAAAGTCAAAGATTCATAGGAAATTTTGTCCATCGTCTGAAATTCAAAATAAAAACGCCAACTTCATTTCAGACAGTCCACCTGACAATCCAACTGAAATTTTTTTCGACAACAATGAAGTCCTTGAGGTGAATCCTTCAATCATTGTTTCACTATTAACAAATAACTAAACACAGACAGTCATTGGGTAATTTTCAATTCTGACTTCACAGTATTTTTGTGACCTTGGTACGTTTAAGAAAGAAAACACACCAACAACTGACCTTTTAGTAAGCTGAAGCCGGACCTGTATAATCTCTTCCACATACTGACAGTGATGGAACTATTCTCCAAACGACCCGTCAAAACAGTGTCGCTTTTCCGCATATAGTCAAAGTTCGAGGGCATTGTTCTGATTTCTTTGTCAACTTTTCGTCCATAAATCAATAACTGTAAATGTCCTCCCGAAATAAGCTAAACAAAAAGCTTTCAAGTGCCAGTATAACCCAATAAGAAGACATGTAAATAGTAAACGTAAAGACTGCGTCTTTTTTGGGTGAAATTGTGAGCTCTGGATAAAAACAACAATTATTATTGATCATCGAGTTCACAGAAGCCTTAATGTCCAAAGCCAAGAAAGAAGACGTATTCTCAACCGAATTCTTGTGAACTCTTTCAGGTGAAGGAGGCCTGCCATAATGCTGTGATTCAGAAAAGTTTGGAGTTTGGAAATTCACAGATTAGACATCTTTTAAGACCCACCTGGCTCATCTGAAAGTATGACTCCATCTTAAAAAATACGAAACAAGTAATGAAAGTTGAAAAATCCAGAGATGATTTGAAATGGCTACAAACACATTACTTATCAAATGTCTCTCAAAATGAAATCATCTATATGCGTGTCGATAAAATACTGAATGCCGTATTCCCAGAACTTTTTTTCTATATAAAAAATATAATTATTCGATGGTGAATACAACACCACGTGTGAGCAGTAAGCTTTCTCTTTTCGTTATGTTCTCTCAAATGGCAAAGAGTATCCTATTAAGAAGCAATATTTTACTTTTGTCAATGCCAATGAGGAAGACGAGTGGAAATCACTCAACTTAATATTAGATTTCTGAAAAAAATTTCTGTGGAATTAAACGACTGGCAGGGTCAAAGACATGACAATGCAGTTAACATGTGTCAATAATACAACGGGGCTCAGGCTTTTCTCTTCCAAAAGAATCCATTTATATTCAACCCACCATGTGGTTACCTCATTATTTGAATACTGCTGATATATTTGTGCGTATTTCTCTGATGTTATACAGACTTGACCAAACCCAATTGCTCACGCTTTCGTTTAATTTTGATCGTCATATTTTGCTTAGACTCATTTATATTCCAACCTTTCAAAAATTTTCATATCATATTTTTGCTTCGTTATATATCATTAGACGTGGGGAAACTTGGTTGTAATTGTGGAATGTCAAATATAAAAAGATATACCGGATTTTGTACAGAAGAAAAAACAAGGACAAAACGGAGCAAAAAAAATTCACTGCTGCAAAATTTAGGGGTGGGTTCGACGCAAATTCGTTATGGAACCTGAAAGCTCAAGGTCCAATATGTATATGTATGTATGTATGTTTGTATGTATGTATGTATCATACATACCAGAGCTCCCCTAATCCTTCTACCCAATAGCCTTGATTAATAGAAGAGATAGCCTCAACTCTAACTTACTAAGTTCCCTAATAGTCAAACACTAAACCATTAGCCAGCTCCCCAATATCCATGACAACCTTATTTTGAGAATGTCCATTCCCTCTAATCAGCACAACCAATAAAATAAACATAATTGCTGCGACCACTTCCAACAAAATATCCAACAAAACCACACAGATTCCTTCACAGTCCGAGCTAACTATCATGACCTCCGACTAATCCTCATTTTGACTTCCATTATTGCTTTCAAAGCAAAACATCTGATGATAAATTTGTTTTCTACGGAATGCTTTCAACCACAAAGAGGTACACACATACCACTGAAAACAGAACCCCCTAAAAATACATGTATGATATTTACAAATCATTCAATATTAATATAATAATGTTTCAAAATATTCACATATATATATGCATTGAAACTCTGGGACGTTGAAACAGCTACCTTATCGATCGCAGGTTCTCTCTCTATTTTTTTCTATGTATCTATGTATCTATATATATATATATATATATATATATATATATATATATATATATATATATATATATATATATATATAAGTATATCAACTAATAATTTTCAAAGCAGGTTCGCAAGTGTAAAGAAACTGTCCAAAGTGGTCCATCGAACGGTTCTATTCTAATATTTTCAGACCGTCTTTAATCATACCATGATAATGTTATTGATAATGCATACAGATGTACATAGACAAGCATAAAGAAATATACATAGACGTACATAAAGAGACATTAACAACATTGTAATAGATAGATAGATAGATAGATAGATAGATAGATAGATAGATAGATTAATTAAATTGTGCCATCTAGGTAGATAGGGACAAATCTAAAGAGATAGGTGCTGACTGAGATACCTCTATCGATCCATTTCAGTTTGTTCCCATCTCACTTTTACTCTGTATTGCGATTCGTGTTTATATAGCTATTTGTCTTTTAATATATTTTCCTCTATATCGATCTGTTTATATATACACACACAAACACACACATATATATATATATTTCAATCTGTCCCTGTCTTTCTGTAAATGTCTCTTTTTCTCTCTCTCTCTCTCTCTCTCTCTCTCTCTCTATATATATATATATATATATATATATATATATATAGAGAGAGAGAGAGAGAGAGAGAGAGAGAGAGAGAGAAAGGGATAAAGAAACGAAGAAAGAAAGATTGTTCAAGAATTAAAGCCATATGGAACATGACAAAATCCCGAATGTTACCAGTCTGATCCTTTCCATTTTCTTCCTCGGTGGACAATGTT
Organism: Thysanoteuthis rhombus; assembly: GCA_963457665.1. NCBI lineage: Eukaryota > Metazoa > Mollusca > Cephalopoda > Oegopsida > Thysanoteuthidae > Thysanoteuthis > Thysanoteuthis major. The sequence continues at coordinate 38,279,663 of OY735215.1, forward strand.
CAATAAATTTATAAAGACAGTGTTCTAGGCTGACCAATGGCCTGCGGGTGTTTGTGAAAGGACAAAGTTGAAGTTTCTGTCAAAGAAACAATGACTAGAGAAAATTGCGTCCGGCTATATGAATTCAAACAAGAATATGACGGACGAAAACAAGCTTTGTTTTAGGCCATTGTTTTGACATTAAGATTCGGGCTATGTTTAGTTGTCTGCATTGATATCAAGGACACAGAAACGTGAGGAGAACAATATTTTGAAATCTAGGGGAATTTCAAGTGTGTCTAATAAACATTGGCTTTCTCAATAATTCGAGAGTTTTTGTGTTTTTTTTTGGGGGGGGGGGTTCCATCTTGGTTCGGAGTTACAAATCCCTATGTGTACGAGCGAGATATCATTGAAATATTTTCAGATGGCTCAAATCATCATCATCAGTCTTTTAAAGTCCGATGTTGGACATAGACATTCCCCAGGATTCACCACAATTCTCTATCGTGGGCATCACGGAGCCAGTATTTCCTGAATCCGTCCAATTCATCTCTCCATTTTGTGTTCTGTCGGCCTCTGTTTCTTATGTGATCTCTGGGGATCCGTGTTGTGAAACGTAATGTCCATAGGTTGTCTTTCATTCTTGCAACATGGCCTGCCCATCGCCATTTCAGATTTTTAATAGTTTCTATGATGTCACAGACTATCGTTTTCTTCCTTATATACTGTACTGCCTGGTCATCTCTTCATGTAAGGTCGAGCATTATTCTCTCATGCACACGTTGCATACTTCTTGGTTACTGTCTCTTGGTTAGGTTCCATATTTCAGCCCCATAAGTGACTATTTGGAGAATACATTGGTTTTATCCTCTTCTTTTTAGGATTATTGGGATAATCTGGTTCTGAAATCATACAGAATGTTTAGAAATAGTATATTGACTTGTTTTCCATAGATTAGTCAAACATGAAAAATAACAAAAAAAAATGTACTACATTTGAAAACAGTACTTCGAGGAAATTAGTCTGTTTCGTGCACATGATGAGCCGGTTTCTGGTAGATAATTTCTAATATTATGTTATTTTATCTTTGCCTTTTCATCTTCGACCGTTCAATCAGAAACAACATGATATGTTGTTTTTTTTAAGGTAGTATTTTATTTTCCTCTTCATGGTTGGACATTTAATGGAAAACAACACAATGTGCTTTTTAAATGTTGTATTTTTTTTTCTTTTCATCTCCAACGATTCAATGGAAACCAACACAATATGCTGATTTAAAAAGTAGTATTTTATATTTCTCTCCATCTTTGACGATTTAATGGAAAACAACGCAATATGTTGTTTTAGAATGTAGAATTTTATTTTTCTCATCATCTTCGATAATTTAATGGAAGACAACGCAGTACGTTGTTTTGAAGACTATTTATTTTTTGTTCGACTTCATATTTGGATGTTTAATGGAAAACTTCGTAATATGATGCTTTAAAATGTAGCATTTATGTTTGTCTCCATATTCGGATGTTTAATGGAAAACAACGAAATACGCTGTTTCAAAATGAAGTATTTTTTTCTCTCCATCTTCGACGATTTAATGGGAACCAACACAAAATGCTGTTTTAAAAAGGGGTATTTTATATTTCTCTGCAACTTTGACGATTTAATGGAAAACAACGCAATATGCTGTTTTAGAATGTAGTGTTTTATTCTTGCTTTGGCGTTGGACAGTTAATGAGAGACAACACTATTTGCTGAATTTAAAAATGCAAAATATCAGTCTCCCGTCCATCTTGAGCCTTTTAAATGGGAAACAGCACAGAATGCTGTTTTAAAATGAATGTCATTTTCAGCTTCATTATCGGACATTCAATCAGGAACAAATTCTCACTGTGAGCCGAGTAGGGTACAAGGCTTTCTCCACTGAGTATCCACATATTCAGTAATTGGTAAATTGCAAAAAAGTTCTGTAAAGCCGATGACATGCATTCTCCCATGGTTTTTAAATGATCATGGGTGTTTGTTAGCATTATTCATTTCCACATATGGTTCCAGAATAGCGTATATATATATATATATATATATATATATATATATATATATATATATATATATATATATATATATAGGTGCATACAAATACAAGTGCATACAAATCCAATCATATAAATATATATATAGATGTA
>OY735215.1:38286824-38301824 GCA_963457665.1 Thysanoteuthis rhombus
TGTTTGAACACATATGAGCGTGTGTATGCCTCTGTGTTTGTGTGTGTGTATGTGTGTGTGTCTGAACGCTCATGGTCACATTTTTTGGGCGCCAACTGTGAAATCTTACACTACTAGCATCATTAAAATAGTCAGTTTGGACCATGAATGCACATATCGTGTTGTTTTAAATAATTTTAGATAACGTTTCAGATGATTGGTTCTGGTACACGCTCAGGCTATGGTGATTAATTTGTGCAAGGTACAGTTATTCCACTAATAAATAGAAATATGTATTTTTTGAAGTAACAAAATTATCTTGGCATACATTTGTCCCATTCAATATTTTCCAAAGTACAGATAAATAAATCAAAATTAGCAGTTCGCTTTGTTTTTCTGTTTACATTGAATGTATTGGTCACATAACTATCTCATATCTCGGGAACTACAAAAGATAGAAGCATGTAGTTTTCACCATTCGATGACACGTGTTTTGAAGACACATTTAGATTTAAGAAAAAACGACACGCTTCAGCCAGCCCATCATGCTCTTTCAAGCAAAATAATTAGGGAACTACTGGAAATAGAAACATTGGGCTTCCATTAATCGATAGCTCATTCTTTAAGAATTTCGTCTTTTAGTATTAGGGTATTTCTGAAGCGGACTATCCTCGTTTGCACGGACATGAAATTCAGTAGCTGAACATTGCATACAGACAACATTATTTCACATCTGTATAAGCAAAGATTACCTCATCATTTGAGAGACAGAAAAAGATTTCCTGAATCTGTTTTCGCTAAACGGTTGAACAATAAAAAAATGAAGCTCGATAAATCGGGAACTGATGAAGATAGAAACATTGGATTTCCACCAATCAATAGTCCATTATTGTAATATTTTCATGCATGAGATAAATATAACGGTTTTTATGTCATTGAAAATTATGGTGGTTCTTCTGAAGCATGTTATTTTTGGTGCTCCTTGCTTATACGGATGTAAAATGCTGTAGCTGAATACGACGTACAAACAATGGTATTTTATATTTTTCACCTCTGCTAACGTTGTTGGGAGAGTAATTGTATTCCGTTTCTTTCCGTTTGTCCATTTCTCGATGAATTTCAATTAGTTTTTGGGAAAGGTTGAGTAACTAGTTATGCAAGGATTCATTGAATTCTTGAGCAGATACAAAAATTCGTCCTTCATCAGAACCTAGCTATATGTAAAAAAAAAAAAAACTTATTCTGCAAATTCTAAGGGAAACAGTAAATTTCCTGGTCTTCTGAAGCAATTTGATGTCGCAATGACGGTTAGTCGTGTCCATCTATCTGTTTGGGATCGATGCAGTGGTTGTGATAAACATAGTTCGAATCCTGGACACGGCCTCACTTTGACGGATCTTTTTTTTTTTATATTTCTTTCCTCGTCTCAGCCAACAAAATTTTGTGAGGGATATGTTTTTGCTTCCGCCACCAAAAAGGTGTTCATGCATGACTTTTCACTCGTTCACAGAATATCTACAAATGCACTCAATAAATCCCGAAAAAATCGTGTGGGAAGATTGGATTATCGGGTATTGAATTTCGAGCTGATGCTTGTGAATTTACTTCCCAAGAACCATAGTTATTCACCCACACCACACAATATCTCCGGAAGATCTCAACGAATTTCAATAAAACTTTGTGGAAGGTTGGGCAATGAGCCATGGAAAAAGTGATTAGATTTGAGGCCAGTCAATAATTTCTTGATTCCGGACATTGAAGCTATATATCCTCACCAAGCAATAACTGCAGAAGTTTTCAATGGATTCGAATTCTGCTGGTTTCCGAAGTTAGTATTGGCTGTTAGCTGTGACCATCGGCTGTTTAGAATCAAAGCTTACGGTCTTTATTTTAAATGTAGTACCTTGCGTTCGTAAATCTTCCTGTTTGTCAACACAATATCTCCTTGAATTCTCGAGCTATTCCAATAAAACTTCGCGGTAATTTGGCCAATGGGCTATGAAAAAAATCACGTTGTTTCGAGGTGGATCAAGGATATTAACAAACGTTACCAAGTATTAATTCTGCATAATTAAATTTTCTGAATGGATTTCGATCTATTTTTGTGAAAAAGAGGATACGGTTGCAAGGCTTTATCTCATCCTGCATCAAAAAGTTGGTACCATGCAACACAAAATCTTCAAATGTTCTCAATGAATTTAAAATTAAATCTTGCCAAAAGGTGGGACACAGGCTGGGGGGGACTGATTGAATTTTGGGGCGGATACAGGAATTTATTGTCACACTTACCTCTCTTGCATCAGATTTGTTCCATAAACTGACGTTCAATCATCCATCGAAACTGTCCACTACTCGTGGGCATCGAACAAATGTCTTGCGATATTAGTCCTCAAATCTATTTTTTTTACTTGATCATCAGAGCTATGGGAAGGCATAAAGATAAACATAGGCATAAAAGTGTAAAACCCAACTTGCAAGCCAGATTCGAATTCAGTTTGTGCTTACTTGGGTAAAAGTATCAATCAGTAGTTTCTTTATCATTTTCAAAGATATATTTTCAAAAGAATTTATATCTATTTTTCATTGAATTTTACTTACCACAGGAGTTGATATCGACAGTCTTTGCAAAAAGAGAGAAGAATCTGCGCTATTTGCTCGGGGCAGTACATTGATCGTCTGATTATTAGCGACAAAAACCAACTGAATATAAGAAAAATCAAATACTTGACAAAGAACTAAGAATGCTTAATCATTTTACCATGCACTGTACGTTCGTGTGTCAACAAAATCTGCTCCATCCAAATGTTATAAACGTATACATATCGTATCTTATCTCTTCTCCTCTAACCTTATCTGTTATATTTTTAAAGCTTTTCTTTATCTTAATCTATCTTCGTCAGCTTCCTTGGAAAACGTCAAATAAAACCGTTATTAAATTATTGAGAAAGAAAAAATAAAAGACAGTGCTTTCATGCTCATTTGAAAAAAGAAGAGAAAAATACCAAAATGGTTGTGGACCAACAATCTCGTCCGGTCTGCTTTAAAAAATAAGCAAAAATTTTCGCTAAATCTGATTTTCCGAAATGTTATTCGGAGGAAAATTTCTTACAGTGCTTCGATTTTTCTTGGGCGTTTGTCGGTTTTGACAGTTTTATTCCATTATTTAGACAAAGGTTTGTTGCTTTGAGAAGAATCCTTTGATGTTAACCAGCCAACATTATTTAGTTTCTCGTTCAGATCTCGTCTTCCATGTTAATCGCGTTTCTGTCTCTGTGAATCCTCGGACAGGAAAAAAATGGTAAAAAAGATGACATCAAAAAGATAAAAATATAATTTGGAACTTTCATTGGCTTGAATTCAGTTGAGTAGAGGCTCTTTGAATATTAGGAGGAAAAAAAAGGTTTTTTCTTTTCTTTTGTTCCGCTTTATTTACTTTTTGTTGTGTTGAGAGAGGAATAAAATGGAGGACAGTGGCCAGTACCTATTTTAAGCGAAAGTGGGAAGAAGAAAAATTCTAAAGAAATGACAAGAGACACAAAACGGTTCATGGATGAATCAAAGGAGAAAATATTTCATGGCAATAGGGATACAAAGAAAAAAGAAAGATAAGAAGAAAGAAAGAAAAGAAATAGGACAAAGGGAGAAAGAAAGTCTAAGGGATATATAAGAGGGGTGTGCTAGTATTAAGAAAGAAAGAATGAATGAAAAAAAGAACTTTTCAATATGAAAGACGAAAAGGATATTAATTAGGAGGAATAAAACATAAAGAACAAAAGACGAAAGAAAAGGGAAATATCATCTATTTCAAAGGTGATATTTGTTAATAGAGAGGAAAGGGATAAAGAGGACATAAATGACGCCATCATCCGACCACGTTAACTATAACACATTCTAATATGTATAAAACGAGTAATGCATGCGTCTTACTAATTTTTAATTAATTAAATTCCATACTTATTTGGTATCAAGAACGAGTGACGAACTCAGGGTAGCAAAACACGTATTTACACATCAAACAAGGAGAGAGAGGAACTTTACTTTTAGTGGTAATCGGTTGCGAATGTGGATGGGCTAATCTCAGTCACCTTTGCAGTGAGTTTTGAATCGCCTAGCCAATTAGTGTTAAGCCTGAAAGCAGTTATCTGCTCTCATTCGGTACTACTTCAAACAAAGATGCCATGTTGACAGCAGGAGCAGCAGAGAATTTGAAAAGTATTAGTTAGTTGGGAGAAAGACACGGGGGGACAGATTACTCTCAACAGTCGCCGGTTGGTGAGGCAGTGAGGTAGTTGAATTATCTAACAATTGAGTCAAGGTCTATTTCGTTAGACGTTTCAAAAAGTAAGTGAAAGTAGCTAGCGGGCTACTGCTCCAACTACATATATGATGGGTTTCGTTGAGGAGAAAATAATGGTTCAATATTTTATAATTCTCATTTAATTTGAACGCATCATTTCACCTCTTCAAATCTTTTCTCCGGTTTTTGTTTTTGTGTGCTCTTTCCATTCCTTGTTTTTCGAAACTGTTCTTGTAATCTCTACAAACCATTCAGTTCCCATATATTTTCTACGCAGACCTGAAGCCGTGCTGCAAATAGTCTTTCAAGTTTTAGACTAACGAACACGCACGTTTTACAACTTTTGCTAGTTCACTGTACCGAAGTGTGAATAACACTAACGAATCCTCATATCAAACAGATGCTACATATTTAGAAAAACATCCAAAATACAACATTTTTTGAACATAGGTATCCGCTTGGGTGGGGGCAAGAGAAAAAAGTAATGAATGAGAAAAGAAAAAGAAATTACAATACAAAAGAAAAAAACAAAATGTGAGAATTTAGAAAAAGAGACATGGGAGAGATAAGGAGAGGAGAAAATATGAATGAAAAATGAAAGAGAATACCAAAGAGAAAAACGCCTGTAGAGAAAAAAAGAAAACAATAAGAAAAAAATCAGGAGAAGAATTGTGAATTGAAAAAAAGGTCAAATAAAAAGAGAATTACACAGTTAGGCTACAAGATTAAGTTTAAGAGAAAAAAGAAAGTATGAATGGAAAAAAAGTCAGAGAGAAATAGAACCAATGCATCCTCCCGATAGTCACTTATAGAGCTAACACACTGGACCTTACTTAAAAATTGGCGCTCAATCTGAGACCTACGCAACGTGTATCTGAGAATATCATGCTCAACCTCACATGAGTAGATCACAAGGCAGCAGAGTATAATACTAGAGGGACAGGGATAAAATATATGATAAAAACCATTAGGAAACTCGAACAGCAATGGGCTGGCCATATTGCAAGACTGTCAGACAACCACTGGACATCCTCACTCACAATGTGGATCCCCAGACATCATTTGCGGTAATGCTGCCGGCAAAACATGAGATGGCGGGACGAGCTAGATAAGTTCAGAGAGTATTGGCCCCGCCACATCCATGATGGAGAATTTTTGGGAAGGTCTACGTCCAACAACAGACGCATAAAGATTGTTGTTGTTGTTATTGTTGTCGATGATGATGATGATGATGATGGTGGTGGTGGTGGTGGTGGTAAGCAAACACAACGACAGCTCTCTATCATTGGCTAATTATTACCAAGCTGGATTTCTTTATCATCACCTCTGTGGACTGAGTACAATTCTCACTTGGTGCCCCATACTACCATAATTATGTTCTGCATAAAACGATCAGTCATGTCAAAGTGAAAAATTTCAAATTTCAGAAAGTTCAGTTACCCAATGACGTAACATAGTCTTCGTTTTTCATTATGTTGCTCGTAAGTGTGCTTTTTAGTCAGGAACCATGTGACTACATTAGATACGTAAGTTTCCCTTGGTGCAGATGACTACAGTAAATGTCAATCGGCACATAGAACGGAATCGGTGTACTGCATATGATTTCTTAGCTGAAGCTCTTCAATTGGTGATCGAATATAATGGACACTACAACTTTTGTGACTTTAGGTGATGAAAACGAGTGAACGTGACGACAGCTCCTCATGATTGGCTAATTTTTAGCAAGCTGGAACTCCTGATCATCACCAGTGAGTACTGAGTTCAATTCTCACTTCTTGCTTGCTGCTAAAACTAAGCTACTATAAATAATAACAAGTAAACAATACATAGACGACAAACGATATATAAGAAAGGAAAACACCGAATGCGGGACAGAATAGAAATGCTGTTAAAGAGATTCGAGAGGAGTGGAAGAAAAAAATGTGTGACTTCGAATCCCACGGACAGCTCATGTTTCATCTCTGATCTGCACTGTCTACTAAAGGCTGTAAAATGATGGAATGGCAGTGTGAATAGTTGAGATGAAAAGCAAATGAAATTAAAATGAAAAAAATCCTTGTAAAAACCATTGGTGATGGTCTAAGAAGAATTTGAAGAAATTAAGAACGCTTTAACTTTTAATGTTTAGTATTCTAGCAAAGATAAACTGTTTATAAATAAAATAGCTAATTGATTCGATCAATTAAGACCAGTGGTGACCTCATCATCATCAGTGGCAGCGGCGGTAGCCTTTTATCCCCCCTTCGTTGAACCTTTTGCTTGACATCTCTATCATAGGGGGCACGGAGCCGATATTTTGTAATCTTTTTTTCGAATAGCATTTTCGCATATGATCTCTCGGGATTCATGTCGTGAGTCGTGATATCCAGTGGTCGCTTGATATTTTTGCAAAGTGACCAGCCCATTTCAGTTTCAATCCCTGAGCTAAGAACAATTTATAGCAGACATGAGTTATTTTTTAATTTGCAGCATGCTGAAATAGCCGGTGAGTCGCTGTTCAGTAGTTTTTAGTAGAAAAAACAAACGAATCGCTAGTCTACAGCCGAGACCTCCCTTTAATTCAGACATAAAAGAGGAGCAAACAAAGAATGAAAAAGGGAGTACGTTCCCTTATTTCAAATCATCTTAGTTGAGTAATACTCAGATGTTCATAGTTTCAATAGTTCAAATAACGTCGATTGTATCGCACCTGCCCCTGCTTCAAAGTGCTAGGTGCTCCGAGGCTAGGTATAAACAAAAAACTGATCAGATATTCCTTTTTAGTGCTTTACTGATGACGGGCCAAATCCACATCAGTATATGAAATGTAGTTAATTAATCCCAGTATTCTGTGACGTGTACACAGTCATGTGATTTGTGACGGGTCGTGTCTTCATGTAATTACATTATGTTACTAAATCTGAGCGAGGTATTCTTTGATCAAGCTGCCAGATATCGGTAATCCGAAATATTCTCCTTTTTTATTTTTTCAAAATTGTTCATGCTGATTACAATGAAATATAAACCGAAATTCATTCGAGGAGATTTTGGCTTGATGGTTTCACTAAATCAACAGGATCGCCCGGTATTGTAGGACGTGGATTATGTTTTTAGTCGGGTGCACTTCCGGTAAAGAAGCCTTTACCAATCTATAAATGATAAAAGCAAATTCCAGCGATGACCAAAGACAAATCAACAAATAATAGATTCTGAACAATAAGTGTATAAATGGTCAATAGTCGATTGAAGCCACAATTGCTCCATTTGTTGATACAAGTCGCTCTGACTGACACATACTGGAAGACAGGTGTTATGGCTCGATTAGCCAGAATCGTATGGTTTTTTTTGTTACCGTATTAATCGAATGTAAATACGCTACGCTAGACAAATGGTGTCCAGTTTATCCTGAGAACAGCTCATTACAACCCTCTCCATATATTTGATATCTGGTGATGAATATATTGAAGGAATTAGAAAATGCATTTATAAGACTTTTAGATATCCGTACATAAGGATAAATATATAGATAGGTGGATAACGTGAAAGAGAATGAATGAAGATAAAAGTTTATCAATAATATAAGATAAGAATACTCAATAAAAAAATTGAGAGCAATAACGAGAGAAAAAGGGGAGGGATAAACGGAAACTCTCAAAGAGGAGAGAATGATAGAGAGCATAAAGGATAAGCTAGATGAGAAGGTTTGATGGTAATCGATAACATTTTCCCAACCAATTCAGGCGAAGGAATGCAAAGTGGCACCTAATGCGCACACTGTACGTGAAGCAAGGAGGAATTAGGAGGAGGGGTGCTTTCAAGAAAACGACCGAATCGCTCCCAGACAATTTGCATGGGCAATTGACTTGAAAAAAAAAACAAATGAAAAAGAAATGACAAGTAATGTTAATTAGGTCGACTGAGAGACACACACAGAAAAATACATAAAATAATAGGTAGATAGATATGAAGAGAAGATGGAAAGGTGCGCACGTTGCATACATGCATACATATATACATTCATACCTGAGAAAAAAATCTGTGATATTAGGCGGCAATAATCTTTACACTTCAGAATTTTTGGTACTTAATGCAGCATTGTTTTTTTTTTCTGAATAAATACATCCTACGATTGATGATATATAAACGTACACTGACAAAATATCTCACATTTATAGATAACTGCATATCAATCAATATCTTTCTATATCTATATCTATATCTCTCGACCTATTTATCTATCAAATTATAAACACTATTTTACAGAAATCGGGTTGTATTTTCGCCATACACACACACACACACACACACACACACACACATATATATATATATATATATATATATATATATATATATATATATATATATATATATATATATATATATATATATATATATATATATATATATATATATATATGTGTGTGTGTGGCGAAAATACAACCCGATTCGTGTAAAATAATGCCAGATCTATGTAGAGGGTGGAACTCAGCTCACCAGAATGCGTAAACTTACCAGTGGAATGAGACACTCTCACTAATCGATTGGTAGAATTACTTCCCTTACTGCTGGCATTGATTTCAGGACAGATCAGGCTTCACTTTTGTGACATCCTGTATATAACTGTTCTATCATATTTCTGCATGCCTTTGCTGTCTACTTTTTCATATAAGTGAGGCGTCTACCATAACACACAGAACAAGTACAGTCACAAAATGCAACAGCTGACGCCAAGCAGCTTCGCGCAGCCAGAATTTCTCGCATCTCCTGACGCCAACATATTCTTTCAAATAATTCCTTTGAACGCTATCGACAGAATTTCTTTTTTTTTTCTCTTCGAAATCACAGGATTATCAAAAACAATATCGTATCCTTGCACTTTTATGGTTCGACAAAGTGATAAGACCTTCTTTCAATTCTCAATTTATCATATATATTTTTTTGGCTCATCTTTCTTCGTTTTTTAGTTGTTTTTCTTTTCTTGATCAAATATACTTTCCAATTGTCTTCTTAGTTTTTTTGCTTTCATTTTAGTGAATTTCCTTCTTTTTTTTGTCTGAGAGTTTTCATTATCCAACTCCGGTATATATATACCCGGCAAAGTATCATTCATCAAAAAGTATGACTTCACGGGCTCGAAAACTCATTTAAACACTAATTTCACGAATAGGATTTTGAAAGAAATCAGTATTTTCGTTTACTTCAATGTTCGCATGTAAATAATAACTCAACCATTTCAGCCACAGGGCTGGCAACGACTCAGTCTTGTGACCAAACACGAATCAATCATTTGTTGGCAGTGAAAATAAGTTCAACATCAATATCTTCTCACCCTCTGCAAATGTGTGCCCGCCTACTGAGTTAACTGAGACCCTCACTATCAGTGTGTTCTCCCCGCAAACATACGCCCTCCTACTGGGTCAAGTTCACTAAGTGCCTTTTTGCAGCAGATTTGGCTGGCTTGTCCAAAGAGCGGACTGTTTCTCATAAACAATCTTTTGATTCCTCGTGTCCCTCTATTGAATGTTTGGTCTGAATGCGGATATAAGAGTTGGAGAAATGGACTAACTCCAGAAAGGAACAAGTTGGCATCGATCGGCGACACCTATCGCAGATCAGGAAATTAAATCGTGGGTTTTTAGATCATTTCTTGCCAAAACCTCACGCTAAGAGATTCTTAGAGCTTCACACGCTTTCAATAGTGTTGATATACAGTCGATTTTATAATCTATATTACAATTTGTTCAGCATTCGTCCGTTCTTTCGCTCGTTACACCGATAGAAAAATTTACCACACCGTTTAGGGTATACAACTCTGAGGTTACTGAATTTATTTATGAAAAGGTTACTTTGTAAAAAGAAGTTCATAACCCAAACTCATTTTATGCAGTCTGAAGCATAGGCCTAGTATATGTCAGAGTCTTTCACCATATCTGCTGATATAGCGGTTCTTTTATTAAGATTTATAAATCTCATTCAGCTTCGAAAACGGGTGAGATGAGGTGAAATCAAACTTTTTACAAGCTGCATCGAGATGACCCCTCAAAACCTAGATTGGGAAATTAAAGAAGCGAAGATTGATGGCAAATAATGAAGTAACCTCAGACACGGTCATTTTTGTTGTGGACCTTTGTGATCTGTAAATAATGCTGGGCGAACTGGATATTGCAAAAAAAAGCGGAAATGCTGGTCTCCACATGAACTTCAGTGAAACAAATGCCTTGTACGACAAACATGTTCGAGACAAAGACATAAAATCGAAAAGCAGAGCCAAAAAAAAAAAACAAACACAGACCAGTACATAATTCTTGGGAGATTTTCAAAAACATAGTATAAAGTTTTATGTCGACAGGTATCAATCATGGCATAATTGTAGTGATTATGTATGCCAAAAATTGACATGACAAAATATTGAATTAAAAACAGTCTACAATTTGCTTTGAGTTCGCACAAGTAATTTTCCATTTTCTTTTTTTTCTACAAACTTCACATTATTTTGTTGCTATCAAACATAAAAATCAAATCATCAAAGTAGATGTTTGTACTTATTTAGATATGTTCTAAGAATGATTTGAAATGTTTTTCGTTGCGAGGCATCTGATGTGGACGGGCAAATGCATGATTTAGCTGGACACATGGAAATTCCACGGGTGTTGACAACTAAGATAATACATCATCTCCTGTTTTTGCTTTTTTTCATCCTATGCCTGTATCTCCTCATTGTTCTCCTTATCGATCTTTGTTGCCAGTCCATGATTATGTCTAATTGTTATACAATCGTAGATTAGCTTCTCATATGAAAATTTTCCTCACCTTCAGTAAACTCCTTGACGTTTTTTACAGACCTCTACCCACTACTCCTTATCAATCGACAGAATCATTTTTTTCTCTTCTTTTTTTTTGGGGGGGGTGTCTTTCTACACCCTCAGTAAAACATATAAATTCCTTTCATTCACTGTCTTCCAACCCTCTTATTAAACTAACCCCACTTTTCCCAATCTAGCAATCGTCCCTCTTATCTTTCTATCTAAAAAAAATTTGTAATTCTGCCCTGTTTGCTTTATTCAAATTCTACGTTCGGAAATTCTCTCTCCCGTAATTGATAAGTTTTCGACCAATCAGAGCGGAACAGTCGCAGGTCGTGACCAGCATAATTATTGTATAAATAATGATATAGCCAGGCAGAATACAGACGTAAGTACTGGAGGTTGTCAGCCCTTGTGGTCACATGAACCAAAGCGGCCATTAACATATTCCCCTAGAGCAAAGACAATCATACAATCATTGCAATTATACAAATGTAGTCAGCAAAAATACTCAAGAGATTTGAGCACACTTGCTATCGCATGATTCCTGGCAATGTTTAACTAAATCCCCTGGGGCGGAGATTATAATGTTAGTAATAATGCAAGAAGAAATCTGCAGAGATATCTAAATCTATGCCTTATTGAGTCGATTCGTGCTGCCTTGCGGATTAGCGTTGCATTTTCCTTTCCGGGTGCCAGGTCCCTATTCACGTGGGACATTTGAAATCCGGAGATAAATCACGTAAGATTGACAAACATAATTCACACATGCCAACGTTCTGCTGTAAAGAGCACGATATCAGCAAACGCTGTGCATATTTTAGCCGGACGCGAATGCGTGCAAAAAGTGTCTGTTTACGAAGAGTGAGCTCTCTAACGTCTGAGGTAGGAATCGTTGGAGGTTATTGGCAGAAAATAATAAATCTTACATAACGACTGGTTGGCTGTGGAAGATTGCCAAACCATAGCGCAAAAAAAAATGAAGAAAGGGAGAAAGAAAGAAAGGAAAAAAAGGAAGAAAGAAAGAAAGGAAGAAGTTTAAAAAGAAAGCAAAAAAAAAGGGAACAGGTTTAGTTTGTTAGAAAATAGAAACGGCCACAGGACTAACGTTTTCTAGCAACGTACCGTTGATGAATTAAAACAAATGGAAAAGGGATAATCAATGGATGAATTACTTCGCTCGTATTTTGTTAGGCAGTGATCTCTTTAAAGTCTTTATTTTCAAGAAGCAAGCGCGAATGTTACCGGGCACAAACTGAAGAACTATTTCAACATAAACTTACATTGCAGAGTGGACCCCTACAAAAAATTACTTAGGTTCAGAAGCTTTTTTAAGACATAATAAGGGGTAAATATTTTAAATAAATATTCAGATGTTTCTATTAAGTACCTAATAAGACGTACTATCATTGAACCAACGTAGCCATCAAAGATGGCGAAGGATTCTACCAATTTTTTAAATCTTTGCATGTGTTTGTTTGTGTCTTCTAGTGCTGCTGGCCATACGATTTTGTTTAACAGTTGTAAAGCTTTGTATAAGTACTTCTTCCTAAAAATGCTAGGTTGACCATTTTTGTTCTTGTTTATGATTTTCTTGAGATGTAGATATTTTGAAATGTTTTTTTCTCTATTTTGGATAATTTCCAGCGAACATAAAATCTGGATTCTGCAATATTTAAATATTTCAAAATCTTTCTTCATTCTATTTCAGTTTTTTTTTTTTTCAGTAAAAAAAACGTCAGTGAAGTCATGAAGAGAAAATATTCTGACCATACTCATCCTTCGATGAAAATTTTTCCCCGTGACTTCAAATTATAACGATATGGTTGTTCCGTTAAAGACTATGATGGCAAGGATTTCACCATTTAGCTTTATTTGTTCTTACACAGATGTTTTATTATAACATTAAACGTTCTATAAACTTATTTTTGATGGAATGCATATCCCTGTTTTTGTAACAGCTTAAAGCATGGAGTATCGAATCCATATCCTTTCAATTCATAATTGTGACACTTCATGCAGAAAAACTCTGTTATCTTAAGGGAAATATTTAATAAATCCATAAAAGCATCAATGCAAGATTTGGATAGAACATTATTGTAAAATAGGATTTTTTCTTATAATTGGTTTAAATACTCCGTTATTAACGATATGATTATGTTCAAGTTCTCTGTATGGATCAAGGATATCCACCTGACAATACTATTGATCAACTAAAATTTGCGTTGCCTAGATGTAACTTGACACCTAATCAGAGGGTACCTCATTGTACATGTATGAATAAAACTCTTCGTTAGGTTTACTCAGTCAAATATGAGATAACATTTAATGAGCTTGTGTAACTGCATTCACAATGACAGAGCAAGTCATTTTTTTACATTTTGTGCGGTAATTTTTGGCAAAACATTCCATTATCCGCGTCTTTTAGCCTCACAGAGTACCAATTTGTGTCTTCTGGCTTTTTGCTGTTGAGCAGGAGATATTCAGTTGGTGGACAAGAACAAGGAGAGCACTACGAGACAGCTGATGCTGACCCCCCCACACACACACACACAGACACACACACATACACACAAAAATGACTATTCAGACTGGTAGGGACGATAGCATCTGTGATTGGAGTCCCAAAGAGACTACAAAGGCACTACTGCCCCAGGTAGATCATCTTTTCGTTGATATTAAACGGTTGGATACTTTCTGCATACACCCTGTCCACATGGTTATTTATTCAACAGCAATTCCAATTAGAATTGCATGACAGATTTAGACGAGGAATGTGACCTGCAGTTTCGACTGCAGTTATCGAAGATCGGAACAAATAAACAAAAATGCTCTAGGCGTAAAGGGAAGAAGGAAAACAGACGTTAGGTCAACCCGATTAGCTTCATTGCGATAATTAAGGAATGAAACGAAAATAGAGGTAGAAATGGTTAAAATAGAATGGGGAAAAAAAGAAAACTACGAAAAACAGACGTGAGAGAGGATTGGAAGGACATGAAGAAGGAAATCGTCTGCTTCCAAGCAAAACAATGAAAGGAGTACCAATATGCATGGCTGAGACAGGGTAAATGAGGATCACTGAATTTGATAGTCGTTAACCACATATTTCTGATACATTACGTCGTGCCATTGTTATTTGTCAATATTGCAAATGGTTGACTTTGATCCATCTAATAAGTTCAGAATATCATTTGTATTTGTTTACTAACTGCCACAGAAAAGTCGTCTGAGTAGTTGCGATGCAAAACAACAGAAATTATGATTAGAGAAATTGATAATGGTTGATAATTATCCATTTCATTATCATCATCATGAGCCTGTTAGTGTCTGCTGTTGAACATGGACCTTCCCCAAGATTCGCCAAACCTCTCTATCATAGGCGTTGCATATCGAATATTTTCTGAACTTGTGTTGTTCATTAGGCCATCTTATCTTCATCTAGTAATAGTGATAAAAACTATAATTGTTTTTCAATCTTCATCTAGAAATAAAAAATGATCTTAAAAAGGTTAACATTACTACTGATGGAATCAAATCTGAACCAGTGATTCTGAAAAGGGGGCCACTTGGCTCCCAGGAGTGGAATTCCCTTTGGGGAGGAACTTTAAATGTAAAGTAAAATTGTGATAAAATTACATAACAATAATTTGAAATAGGAGAGAAAATAAAGATTCCTGGGATTACAGTAAGGGGTGTGATCTGTTACTCTGAGAACCATTGATATGAACAGACGAGAGAAAAACATTCAGTTTCAATAATTCTACATTAAAACTCGCCCAAAGTAGATTGTAAAAAGATGAGTGGTTGGGAGATAAAGAAAAAAGTTACAAAGTGACATTAGACCTACACTAATATGGCTATCTATAAACTAATTCTTCCACTAGTTCAGCACCGATTTGAAAGGTTTGAAAGGCTCCAGTGAGTGGAGAAAGCGTATTC
>OY735215.1:38304324-38341824 GCA_963457665.1 Thysanoteuthis rhombus
ACATATGTGCGCGTATGTGTGTGTGTGTGTGTGCATGTTTCTGTGTGAAATGATATTATCTGACAAATGGCAAGACGACATCACCAGGTGGGTTCCATAGCGGAAAAAGTAAGAGACACTTTTCTAAGATTTGACTCCGATGAGTATTCCAATTACATCTGGGATATTCGTATTAACCCTCGGGTTAATTTACCACTCTAGTGCACCAGATCTTTCCTGGGTTTGTCTCAATTGCTACCCGATGCTAGACTTAGCTAAGCATTCTGAGTAGATATAATGAAACAGTTTTCTGGGTTAAGGGAGCATTCTTGCTCAACAAAAAGTTTTGAAAATTTACTTACAAAATAATGACTTTTAGCTAGATTAAAATCCATGGAGTTAATACGCCTGTATACCAACCATATATATATATATATATATATATATATATATATATATATATATATATATATATATATATATATATATATATATATATATATATACATGATCTAGAAAACTCTACTATTTTAACACTAACTATTACAAATGTATTTCTAAAAATTTCGTGTCACTTCAGTCAACTATTTTTCAATATTTGTCAATGCAATTCATGTAGTTTTCTTCAGTGTTTTTCTGTTTCTCCTGTGCTTTGGAATTACGATGTATAAATTGTCTCTTGTTGGGATCATCAGTTGTTTTCCATGTCTTGGACTTTATAAACCAAACACTCTAATTAACATGGCACCCAAGCTGTGTTGATCAAACACCACCTCCCCTTCTTATCATATTGTTTATGCCATGCATTTAGTTAATCATTTTATTGAAGTTTTTATTTGTTTTGTTTATTGATATCATTTTATACTATTCTTTAAAACAGGGCTTACTCACGAAGGTGACCCCCTCAAAAAAAATTGTTTTTAATGATGAGAAATCAGTAAGTATAACAACAGCTATGACTCGCTCTTCGCATCATTTCCATTAAATGTTAACCCATATGAATAATAAGTCCGTTTTGTTGGTTTCAATATCAGACTGTACGCAAACCAACTTATGATATATATATATATATATATATATATATATATATATATATATATATATATATATATATATATATTAGAATTTTTTTATATGCTGTTTTGGATCATTGTAATTGAATTATATGTAATGATTGTTTTCTGAAATGAGAAGCACAATTTTTTCTAAAAATACCCATAAATAAAAACTAACATTATATATATATATATATATATATATATATATATATATATATATAGAGAGAGAGAGAGAGAGAGAGAGAGGGGGGGAGAGGGAGAGAGAGAGAGAGAGAGAGAGACTAATGCACTTACGATACTGCATGAGTAAATCCATAGCCTCACGGTTATTAGTTCAATTTTGATCTGAAACATCTATGTATACTGCTCGATATAGATCCGATTAAGTGCAAGGAAGAATATTATGTTGAAAATCAATATTTTCTATGAGAAAGAATGCTTTTTTTGTCTTTAGGTTAGGGACTTATTGCTGCACCTGACGCTGGAAAAATTGATTTATAGTCATATTCCCCGAATCATATGAAGAGCAATCCTTATATGAATCGAAAGTAATATCAATCAATCGGATATTATTACTTACAGATATTGTTAACCTAATTGTCGAAAACTTATACAAACTAAATCATTGGATATCTGACGTATGTTACGCTTCTTGAAGCTGAACATTTGGCTGGTATGCATTTATGGTCCGTGAAAATGAAGAGTATTTTAGGTGGGTTTCACTCTCTGATTTATTTTTGAAGTCTCGGTAGGGAATCTCGTTTTTAATCGAGATAAGTACGTGATTCTATGGAGCCTTGCATCTGAAACACATCTGTCTCCATCGACTTCTTCGTTTAATGGAGCTTTATCACGATAAACGACGTAGGTTTATGCCAAGAACTGACTCTGATCAAACCGAACCATGCTCCTGTCGTAATTTATCTACAAATGAATGATGTATAGGGTATCAAGGTTTTCTTCGGAGTCCATATATATAGAGATAGATAAATATAATGAGTGTATGGCGTGTGAGAGAGATATGGACTTGGATTATTATGTGTATATGCAAGTATCGATATAGCAATATATGTATGCATATTTACCAGCATATACATACTTATATATGTATGTATATATGTGTCTGTGTGAACCGTATTATTCTTACTTCTCTGTCTCCCCTCTTTCTCTCTTTCTCTCTCTATCTCCCTCTCTCTATCTCTCTCTTTCTATATATATATATATATATATATATATATAGTTAGCAATCCACTCAGGTAAGGTTGTTGCGCGCACACACACACACACACACACTTGCATGCACATACACCAACCTAAACGTGAATACACACTCACATACTCATCCCAATATATCTCTATATATATACATATGTGTGTGTGTGTGTGTGTGTGTGTGTGTGTGTATACATATATATACCAGTCTCTTCTTCTACGAATAGAGAGTTCCATCCGCTACCAGTAAATATGTATGTCCAAAAATATTGTAAACTCGATATAGAGTTCGATAAACGTCGAAGGCAGCTTTATATTCCCTTTGTTGAAGACCATACGAATTGCGTGATTATTCTATCTTAAAAAATCGTCAACCAAACATAGCTCAACATAGGTTCCCTCAGTTTTTGAGGGATTCTGCCTGGCTGGCTGATTGGATGGTTAACTGACTGGCTCTGTATGTATCAGGCATTTTGACTGCACCGATGATGCTAGATGGTTGCAAATATACGCATACACTTATTATCCTCTCTGAAAAAAAAACATTAAAATTTCGCTTAATGACTGTTAGGGATGCTCAATTCACAAGTTTATGCAGGATTTATAATCTTTTTTGTGTCTGTGTCTGACAAGGTTCACGTTCATTTCGTTTTTTTTTTCTTCTGAGATTTTAGAGATCCAACAAAGGGTAAGGAGTGTAATTTATCCCCTGATCAACCCTTTTTCGAAACGTTCAAAAGATCGCTGATAACACGTCGCCAAAAGAAGTTGTTTTACGTGACTGTTTCTATTGAATGACTAACCAGAACTGTTTATCATACTTATGAGTTATCTCTCATCCCGATAGGCGTCTTTAACGGCACTCATATTCAATAGGGCCGGAGTGAATATGTCGGCAGGTGGGGTGACATTTTGGAATTTTCAAAATAAGATACTTATCAGTATGGGTCGATATTCGTAGATACAAAAAAAAATTTCTTGGATAATTCAGTCTGACAAAGGAAGATTATGTGGGGAAGGAATTGCTTTGTAAGTTGTTACACCAACTATCAATCTGTAGAAGAATCAGTTTGTTTGACATATGGATTCCAATGACTTTTGTTCAAACTACAATTTTGATAAATAGATTTCAACTTACACACACACACACACACACAAACAAACACACACACACACACACACATATATATATATATATGTATAAAAATGTGGATTCGCTACACAAACATCGCTAACCTGATCTGTACCATATATATATATATATATATATATATATATATATATAATATATATATATTGCGCTTGTTTATTCTATCAGCATTGTCTTTGGAAAATGTAACATTCACCATGTAATGATGGTAGATAATCTCAAACAGAGTACTGTAATATGCAATTTATAATCCTTTTGTCACACATATTTTTTTCAAATAAACATATGTTTGTATGGTGGATGTGAAGTGATCCGACTGAATATTGATGAAAATAATAGTTGGAATATGGAGAGAAAAACTTAAGAGGAAGCCGGTGTTACACCTCATTTTTTTTATTTATTCTGTGAGCATATTTAGATGCATTTCGACAAGTGCCAGCCATCTTTTTCATAGGAAAACCTTCTGTATACCACTGCCAATTTTCCTGGGTACGACCCAGAGGATGTATGTGCATGATTTATCTCGGACAACGATTATGTTCCCCAAGCCGTAACGATCCATTAGGACTGTGCCCTGTCTCAACAAAATCTAAATAATTCAGTAAACCGTACCGGCCTACCAGACCACAATTCTACACTTTTATTCATCCACAGCAGCCACTACATAATCCACCGGCTCCTCTATCTGACCCTCTCTACCGAGCGAACGCCCACTTAAAAACATCTATATCAATACATTGTTCATTTATTTATTTGTTTATTTCATTTATTTGTCCTCTGTCATGCTAAAGCACGTAGCTCATCTATGTTACCACATGATGGTAGAGGAAAAAATCATTTTATTTTTGATGACGCAGTGAAGATGCTGAATTTGAACAATGATAAAAAAAAAACGTAAAAAGTAATAATAACAAAACCAAATGACAATAAAAATTCCCCATCGCTATTCTCCAAGCTCACTGCAATGCAAATTTCTATTATCCACATACATATACACACACACACACACAAATATATATATATATATATATATATATATATATATATATATATATATATATATATATATATATATGTGTGTGTGTGTGTATGTATTGTCTTCAGCAGCACTGATAAACTGGTTATACGCTAATATCTTTTATCGGTCTGTTTGTTGCTGTCCTCTGATCGCTTTGATACGAAATAATAACTTCACAATGGAATACTGAAGCGATTTTACTGTTGGAAAATGTTTTTCTGTTTTTCGTCTGAAGCAATAATGAAATAATTCCGTGCTATGAAAGTTGTTCTTTTTGAAATTGTTGTTCGTCTCGATCAATTGGAAAGTGAGACTCTCGGTAGTGCACCTCATAATGTATGTTCTTCGAGCAGACTTGTTTCCAAGACGAAATAACGGAAGACACTTAAGTTGAGTGCAGCGAAAACTACAAAAACATTCTTGTGATTTTCTCTACACTTCATTCTATTGATTTACTTAAACTCGGAGACAACAATATATACACGTATACACCTCTCATCCCACACATACACTTATATATATATATATATATATATATATATATATATATATATATATATATATATATATATATATATATTTGTGTGTATATTCCATCCATTCTGTAGAATATCCGTCTTTCCAACTTTATAGTTATTTTTTATTGTTTGCGTACAAACCTTTCATTAACTGCATCGATTTTTTCAAATGTTCTGAAATAAGTAGTCCTGAAAAAAAACATCGATGCTGTTAATGATAGGTCTGTACGTAAAGAAGAAAAATTAACTCAAAATTCAAATGGACAGAGTTTGTCAGTTATTTTCAACAATGTATGTTTGAATGAAGGATTTCTGTTCCATCTAATACTCTCTCTCTCTCTCTCTCCTTCTCTATCTATCTATCTATCTATCTATCTATCTATCTATCTATATATATATATATATATATATATATATATATATATATATATATATATATATATATATATATATTTATATAGTATCGTACATGACGGATTTAGGACAATACGTCATCACAAATCGTTAAGAGAGGAGGATTCGCCTATCATGGAAGTCAGTTTTTAGAATCCTCCCTTTCAACTAGGCTCTTATTCCATTCACTGGCGCCATATATATATATATATATATATATATATATATATATATATATATATATATATATATATATATATATATATATTTATAGATAGATAGATAGATAGATATATATATACATATATATATATATATATATATATATATAGAGAGAGAGAGAGAGAGAGAGAGAGAAAGGGAAATCCTCAACTCTATCAGTCACGAGTCAAGCCTAAATATGCCTGTTCTCTTGGCTGTGAAACTTTTGGGAGGAAGTAGAAAAGAAGGGACGGGGTGAGTGTTTAAGCAAAAAAAAAAAGAGAAAAAAAAAGGAAATCTGCAAAGTGAATGAAGAATATAAATAGGAAGAGTTAAGATGTACAAGGTATTCCTGGAGAGTATTCTGCCATTTTGTCAATTATCTGCAACCAATGAAAGAGGAGCTTACTGCATATGCATGAGCGGACACTCCGTCGTTGAGTGACCTTGTGTACTGCATGACCGTTCTTAGTGACTAAACTAGTAGATTATTCACATATCAAGCAGGATTTTTGGCATTTTTCTGGTCCGTCAACTCCCTTGCAGTGCAGATTCGGCTCCCTGCAACTTTTTGCTCTCCCCCTCCCTGGGGTGATTCAAGACAGTCGGCGCAATTCAGAATACTAGAAAAGGCTGCTTATGACGAACTTGAAAGAGGATTCCGCAAACTCTTTTGGACGGTTGAAGGAATACTAGGTAGTATGCAAAGGGGACAAAGGCACCTCAGACCTAGGTTGGTTATTTTCTCGTTAGTATCAAATGACTTCATAATTTCCCTTATAGGCCTTGCATCGGGTAAGGGAAAAGAGGAAGACAAATATTTAAAAGGATTGGAGATTTAGAAATAAACAAAGGGGGGAAGGTATACGTGAATGAATTGGGGAACGAATACGTCAAATGGGTTTGAGCAGATAATTTTCAGAATCGTTGCATCTTCCAAGGAACACATAGATTCCTACCGGTTGCAAGGGCACTCTGTTGCCAGGTTCGATATCTATGAAGTCGAGTTATTTGTTTATAAAGCCTACAAGGGGACTGCCTTGCCTTAGTCAAGACTGTTTTAACCCAGAGTTTCTTTTTTGTTTGTTTGTTTTTAGATACTATATTTTCAGGAGAGAAAGTTCACAGCCTCCTATTACGTTCTTCCTTTTGACTCTTCCTTTTTTGTCTGCAATGGATGATAAAATACCTGGTAGTATCTATCAGATATTTCATCATCCAATTTCAGTAGGTTTTTCTTTTTTTCCCTCTTACCATCTTTTCAAGTTTGTTTCGCGTTCAGTTTTTGTAATTCTCCAAATGCTGATTTATGCTTGTCAGTGTATAAGTCAATTTCTTCGATACAGTGACCATCGTCACACAGGTATTCACCGCACTTCAAAATTTTATCATCACTTAAAGGCGTTTAGAAAAAAAGCCGAAAAGAGAAAATAGCATACAATGTCTGTTTTGTAGCAAGTAATTATACAGGCTGTGCACACCATCTTTTACTCTCTCTCTCCTACTCTCAAGTTTTTTTCCAAGTCCCACCATCTGATGACTCAGCCAAACATATCATCATCACCATATTCTAGGCGATGGAAAGGACGAAAATTATTATTGATTTTTTTCTCTTTACACCATTTTGGCTTACAAAAGTTACTTTTATAGGAACGACTTTCTTTCGGAAAATGAGGAAAACCTGTAAATAATTTGGAATAGTTCTGTACTGTAATAACTGCTCATAGAGCTTTATGCAAAAGGCTCTACGAATCGTCGTTGGCTCCTTTTCATCGATTCAATAACTTTGTTATTTTCCAATATATTTTGGTGAAATTTTGTATGCTGGCCCATGGAGAAATTTTACTTTGGAGAGGGTGATTTCGGATCAATGAAATTGTCTGTAAACATTTTGTTATAAAAAGAAACAAACGATGAAACCCAGAGTTAACGGTCTTATAATAATAAACAACTAAATACTAATAAACAACTGAACCCCACCCTCACTCACTCTGACTCTCTCACACTTCCAACAGTTTTCTGTCGAGAATCTTTAATCTTTATACTTTTGAGACTTTTGTGGCATACGAAACACCATTAGGCCACCCATCGAAGAGCAATTGTCTGCAAAATAGCCCTACGGAACAATAAACTAGTTTAGTGACCTTGAACTTCGCTGCTGTAAAAAAGGTTGGTAAATTTTCAATAGGGGATCTTCAGAAACGTTATGGTTTAAAGGTTCGACTGGCAGGTCATTCCGCTGCTGAATGGTGTACCTTCACTTATTACTGTGGCCTTGTGCCAGACTAAACCAATTTAAGCTTTGTAAATAAATAACCTTCCCATATAAAATACACATAGTCCATCTATTGTAGGGTGATAATCAGCAAGATTGTCCAACAGAACAATTCACCAATGTTGTGAGTTTGGGTCTCACTGGGAACTACACAAATTTGAACCTGTTGTAAAATTAGTTTGGTAAATAAAATTAGTTTGGTAAATATCTATTCGGTGTCTTATATGAACGTTATGATTAAAAAGGACTCACAGTTCATTCCACCAGTGTTTTGGTGCATTTGATCATCACTGGGTGCCTCAGTACCGTGATCTTGTGAAAGACTAAGAATATAATTTGAGTTATAAGCACCTACATTTAGTTTTCTGGTTAGTAAATAAAAGAATTTCTGAAGCTGATAGTTTCTTTTATACATATATGTATATATATATATATATATATATATATATATATATATGTGTGTGTGTGTGTGTGTGTATCGAATATAATTGTAATATATTTTTCGTCAAGATTGGTTGTCGTGATTTTGTAAAAACTCCCCAACACATCTTCGATGTTATATGCTCTTGTGTCAATGCACTTAGTCTAACACTGAACCATTTCATAATTCGAGCATTATACAGAGAGAACTGCAAATTTAAATTCAATTAAATACTGTATCGGACGGCAGTATTATTCATGCTCTCTCGTTGATAGATAGATGGATGGATAGATAGATATTCATTCATTTTTGTTAAACATTCATATTCTTTGGTAAATTCAAATAATTGTTGTTGCGTTTTTTTCATACATCACCCGATCGAGAGGATCCAGCTTTCGTACAAACATTTGCGAAATTCCCATTTATATAATTGTTTTTATGACATTATGTCGATTTAGGATACTTCTCCACTGTAACATTATATGTTCTTTGCCGCAAATGATTGACCCAATCAATTCATTTCCTGGTCTTCAGGGGCTTGAAATTATACACCATAAAAATGACACAATTTTTTACACGAAACACTAACGGCCTCGGAAAACAAAAAACGTTGATATAAACTCCCATCAGTGACCGTATATTATATTCCAATTCTCTACGTCTAAAATTTCTCCGGTGGAATTCAAAAACGCTGGTGAAACTGGAAACCGGTTATCCTGACGGCCTTTGCTGACATAAATAATCAAATGAGGCCCTCGTAGGAACTCTGTAAATTTTGTTTCTGTCTATTTGTTGACTCTTGTGCGTGTACACTGCTGGAATATTTTATTATTCTGACAAGAGCTAAAAGGTTCGTGGCATCATATTTACCCCTTGAGACCAGAGGCCGATTTACCATTAGACTGAGTAGGCTAAAGCTTAGAGATCTGTATAGGATAGAAATCCAAAAACCTAAAAATAGTTAAATTGGATGATATTACAGAACGTTTGCGCATATTTCTTCCATATCTGGAATATTGATGAAAATTCTGTTTTCTGAATTAAGATCTAAACGTCTATATGATTGGACTAAATGCTTCAAGGCTTTATACTGTACCATGTGACATCGTTTCAAAGGCATAGATCAGATTTTAATGCTAGAATTGAATAATGCGTTCAACAAATGAATTGTAATCGGCAAAGTTAATGATGCGATTATTTGATATATTCATATCTCAACTCTTGATTTCATCGTCACAAACATTTTTCTCATTCTCTGTTCATTTAGTTATTGAGACGCGTCTGTTAAAGCAAACAATGGTCAGAAACTGGTTGAGAAGAATTAGAATAGGAACTTAGAGAGAATCTGCCGTAAAATATCGATGGAAAGACGATTCATTATCAGTAGGCAAATTGTACATTGGATTGGATTTTTAATCAATTCATATTCTTATGTTAACATATATGAGAGAAACATTTACATGTTTAGTATATTTGATAATTTTGCATATTTAATGATTAGCATATTATGCATATTCGATATTTGTACATATGCTCCCATTATATATATATATATATATATATATATATATATATATATATATATATATATATATATATGTTAATTCATATATTTATGTATGAAGCATAATTGATACTCTGTATATCTGATTCATTCAAATGCATTTTTCATTTTGTATACTGAATAATGTGTATATTTAACGCATTTAAGACATTTATACATTTAGTTCATGTTATAATTTGCATATTCAATACTTTTAGCACGATTAAAATTCTGTATCTTTATTATCAAAATGCTTAATTGCTCCCATATCTATTCTCCATGCCGCGCTAAAAGCTGACTGCTGACTGTTACAAACAACATTCAATGAGAAAGTTTTTAGGGAGAGGGTTAGTTTATTATTGATTATTTCAAGCAATAATCAATAAAAATGTTTGTGGGGGGAGAGAGAGAGCAGAAAAATAATAAAGTATTGTTTTGTTTTGTTTACAAATGTATACAGAGGCAAAGAATTTGTAATCATAAAGAGAGATAGTAAATCTCAAATTTGGGTTGCCACCAAACACTGGCTTCTTGGCAAGAAAATCAAATTCAGAAATGTTTACTTTATTTGAAATTTCGATTGGTTTGGAGACATAAATTCGGAAAAGGTCATCATGCCCTTTCCAGTCGTTGAGACTATGGTTAATATATGCTAGAGAAGGATAGATACATCTAAATACATGATTTATTTTAAAGATATGCTTGAGTCTATGTACATAAGTTTATATATAAGAAACGGGAATATACCAATAATCATAGAAATGAATTCTCTTGATTTTTTCCGGTTTTTCTTCCCCAATATTTTGCAAGAGTCTTGGTTTGTTCTCACAAGGTTTCTACAAATGTAATTTCCCTTTTTTTATTTCTCGAAATGGAACAAGCCTCACAACTGTTTCTTGAAGTCTGATCTTTGTGAGTGAACCGTCAATGTCGTGTCTCAACTTTATTTACTTAATAACTTTCACCCAGCCTAAAACTGTGCTTGGGATCAATATCTCCATGATGAAAGAATACACCGCTAATAAATCAAAGACCACTTGGTATTCCATGCTCGATCTGAATCTTATGATACATCCCATTGATTATTATAACAGCCATAAAGCAAATATCACCAGCTTCTATGGCAAAGAAGGGGTCCTTAGATCATAGCATTACCTCAATCGTTCTCCCTACGTTGGATAGCACACTGATAATAATAGCAATATCCTTTTTCTCTTCTTTACTTATCATTTTTAATTACTACCAGTTCGAATTCGGATGCATCGGTCCAAATCACTCCTTTCGACGGATCAATTGTCCATAATCGATATTTTTTTTTCAAACTGGATTACTAATCTCTTGATTTTTGAAGTATGGTTTATTGGCGGCAACTCTCTCTATACTTCCGAGAAGTCAACTACCTTAAAATCGTATAATGGCCTTCCCTTCTCCATACTCATTAGTAACTCACCAGTTCCATGGGGTCTATCTTTGAATATATTTTTATCTCATTGACTACATTTAGGAGATAGCACTGTATTGTTTTTGTGTTGAAAATTGTTTGCTGATTTCACAGGATCAAGGATATATTTTACAGAACCAGAACTACAGTTACTTTTTTTTTGCACTTCTCCCATTGGTCAGACCAGCATCAAATCATAGTTGTACACTTCGGTGTTCCGTGGACTATTCTTTTAAGCATGTTTTTGTGGTTTTAAATGCTTTATTTAAAGAAAAGAATGTGAAATATTGAATTAAGTTATTGGATAAATTAAAAAATTATTTTTTCCTATCCTGTAAAAACTCAGAAGCAATCATAGATAGGATCACAAAGACTAACCTACATTGTTATTTGGAAAAGTTGCCAAATCATTTCGTTGAATAACCAATAAACAGCTTTTGTTAAGAATGCAACTTTGCTGCAAAAATGAATTCAGTCGTATAAAAAATATTTCACTAAACTCACACATATATATATATGGGAATATGCTGAATTACTTTCTCAAAA
The DNA here is from genome assembly GCA_963457665.1 of Thysanoteuthis rhombus. NCBI lineage: Eukaryota > Metazoa > Mollusca > Cephalopoda > Oegopsida > Thysanoteuthidae > Thysanoteuthis > Thysanoteuthis major. The sequence continues at coordinate 38,316,080 of OY735215.1, forward strand.
AGTTAAAGAAACGTTTGTTACACGATGGGAGATCATCTGAAATAATTTTCTGAATAATATAATGCAATTCATGATAAATATAAAGAGATATTTTTTCCATACGTATTGGTTTCTGAGTCTTCAAAGGTTTCTTTATCTTTGGATGATCCTTTGGATTTACCTTCTTGGTATTGCATGAAAAAAAAAACAAATTACATCATAGAAACTCTTCTTTCTTCATGTCTAATGATTATGCATTAGAACAGTTTTAGATGAGTTGAGTGAAATAATTAAAACTAAGATACTTAAATCTAACGAGTACTAAATGAAAGAGCTGTAAGTCTTTTACTGCCGATTCGTACACTAATAACCCCATCATTCACACATATATATATACACACACATATATATATAGATAGCACTCTGTAAGTGAGGTAACTCGTTCATTGTTAGCATATGCAATGCCCTTCCAACATAGAATGGAGCACCCTGGTGGATGAGGATTATCTATGATAAATAAATATATCGCTTAAATTCAACTTTACTGATCGTCCAGTTCCGTGAAGTAGAGGGAGGATACCAGCCTCCGGATATGAAGCTAAGGTTTCGATCCTGCCTCGTGGTACTGGTTGGGATAATGGATAGTCAATAGCCCCACTGAAGAGTTGTAATACAATGGAACGGCAGTCTGTGGATGACAAAATAATATATACGTATGTATACATAATCATATATATATATATATATATATATATATATATATATATATATATATATATGTGTGTGTGTGTGTGTGCGTTTGTGTGCATGTACACATGATTTCAAAATGTTTTTCGACAGGGCGTGATTTGATCGTTGAAACCGCTTTTTACATCCGAGTTCACACGGACACAAGAATTCAGACTCTTCATCACTCTTTCTCACAAACAATATGTATATATGGCGTTCTTACTATTGCACGATTTTCAATGATTCAAATCTTTTTTCTTCTATTTTTCCTTTTGCTAATTCTGGCGTGTTGCTCCTATGGAATAGAAAAATTCCTTGCGCTAGAAAAAAAGTGTCAAAAAATTTTAAATAGTCGAACGCGTCGAAAGATTCCAGGAATCAATGTAACACGAACTTAATAAGAAAAAAACATCAAGTGAAATCTCTTTTCTGTTTGATGGAACATTTGGTAAGAAAAACCTCAAACGACACAGAAAACTTGTAGGAAAAACGTTGGTTCATGATTCATTTATATATATATATATATATATATATATATATATATATATATATATATATTTATTTATATATATATATATATATATATATATATATTATTCATGAATATATCAATGAATTATATTTATATATGAATATATCATATGCATGTAGGAAAGCATGTAAGAATATATATTATACGTATATATGAATGTATATATATGTTTGTGTGTGTGTGAATATATTTCATATATATATATATATATATACATGTATATATATATATATATATATATATATATAAATGGATATATAATATATATCCTGATATACTATATACATATATATATATATATGAGTAAAAAAAGTTCATTTGTATATAAGTATGTATCCAGAAATGGACATATTTGGTCCAACGGAATAAATTATAAATTGTGTTATATTCATATATATATATATATATATATATAGATGTGTGTGTGTCTGTGTGCGTGTGGATATATGCGTAGATGTATATACAAGAGCCCTATTCCCTTTAATTTTTTATTTTTTTTACGTTGTCCAGGGCGAGTGATACATCGTTGGAGTAGCGGAACCGATACTTACTGAACTCATCTACTCTGTCACGCATTTTAAAACTATGCTGGTTGAACTTTTGCATATGGTCTCTGGATATCCACGTTGAGAGTCGTGATGCTGATTGGTTGTTCAGCATTTTTGCAACACAACCCGTCCATTGCCATAAGAGTTTCTTAATGGATTCTATGATATCCCTGTTGTGATCTCTCAATGTGATGATTGTTGAAGCGGTATCGCATTGTTTTACTCCCTTTTGAGCTGAAATGTTCAGGAATTTTGGTACCAGTAATAAACCTCGGAGGTTCCTAATGACTAAGCAGTATCAACAGCAGTAGATAACGGCCCACAAGAATAATCCAAGTACTTTATAGAAAATTTGAGACTTTGACCACAACTTTATCATATGATCATTTGGTAATACAAAGAATAAAAAAGAAGAAATATAGGTACCATATGAAAATTAAATACTCGATGGCAATGCAAAATCTTACAGTTCTCACCTCATTGAGTTTAAGCTTGGAAAATTGGGATATGGAGTCTCACAACATACTCACTTCAGAATTCTCTTACACAAGTATTTTGAACTTCATATCTGTATAAAATGTTCAATTAATGGAATCATAATAAGTATTTTTGATAATTTTAGTGACCATTAAACCTTAAAATTTTAATAAGGATAGCAAATTATCATTGGAGATCGCTTGGAAAAAGTTGCTGCCTCGAATGGATCATATTTCGATTAAATATCTACTACTCTTGTTGATTATATCAACCTTTATCTTTTTATTCAAAACTAACATATCATGTATACATACACAGACAACCGAAAAATAAATAATTAAATATATATATATATATATATATGTATATATATATATATATATATATATATTTATATATATATATATATATATATATATGTATATATATATTTATATATATATATATATATATATATATTTATGTATATATATATATATATATATATATATTTATGTATATATATATATATATATATATATATATATATATATATATATATATATATATATATATATATACATATATATATACCAGACGTTATCAGACTTTTCCTAACAGCGTACCCGTCTGCTCTCTCTAGCAGTCTTGCAGTATTGGCGTCCACCTTGTGAATGATATAGTGTAAAATGTATGGATACAATTAGTATTTATATGTGCATTCATTCAATTAAATCTTGCATATTTAATAAGGGAAATAAGCTTGGCTCTTCCCAACTAGTAACTCAATTGTAGACGAAGCTTCAGACCTGCATAAATACATGACATTCTCAATTGATATTCTTGTCGGAAAGTGTTTTTGATAATACACTTTGCTCAAAAGCCGTGTTTCCGAGTTGTGTTTACTTGGTCACAATTACTTCAAAAATCCTGTATTTTTATAGACCTCACCTGTGTACCCCAACACATAAACGTATACGTACCCTGGTTTGAGATCTCTCTCAATATATATATATGAATAGAAATATATATATATATGAATAGAAATATATATATATATATATATATATACATATGTGTGTGTGTGTGTGTGTGTGTGTGTGTTTGTGTGCATTAAAATCCCCGACGCAGTAACATGGAGAACATTTGATGAATGCAAAAAGACACGATTTATACATTGAACTCTAATAGGGGAAATGATACAATATGAGGGCTGGTGAGAACAGTCCAAACGAATATCTATTTCATTTTTGAATAGCAGTCTTTAAAGAATACTTTTGGCTTGAAGTAAACTTAAATATCAGGTCAAAGATAAAAAGTTACTGTGTAACCCATTTATGGACCAAAAGGACTATAAACGATATATTAGCTCAATTTGCTGACTGGAGACAGTATGATCGCTCTGGAGCCCTACAGATAGATAGCAAATCATCGCCACCTGATCAAAAGGACATTACGAAAAGAGAAATAAAGGTTCAATTTTGAATCTCAATACGTGTCTTTTTGTTCCATCCTCGCTGCAGTCGCAATGATCAAATATGCAAGAAAGCCCTTACACTTCATGGTTGGAATAGGCCCCAAGCCATTATCCAACAGAAACAGGGAGACAAAGACATTGAAGAAAATCACTTAAATTGCATTGACAGGTATAGGGAAATGGGTGAGTGAAGTGACACAAAAATCTATCAAAAAAGTTTCTAATGCTTACTGTTTAAACCACTTCAGGTTATATATATATATATATATATATATATATATATATATATATATATATATATATATATATATATATACATACATTTATATATATATATTGTTTGGGTATAGAAACCGAGCAGTATTTAAGACTTGTGACATTCTCTACAGAATATGCATTATTCGTACATGGAAATCCGACGAGGTGGAAATGAGAGAGTCAATGGGAAAGAGGAAAGGTCAAATAGGACTTTTAATGCAAGACATTGTACTTTAACTGCAACAACAAAATGATTGAAAATAACAGAACTTAAATATACCTGCTTTGTCCAATAATCACATGAATGCAGAACGTGAGCTGACCACTATTTTTTTAAGCTTTCGTTTTCTCAGCATTATTCGCTTTTGAACATTAATCGCCTTTCCGTCGAGCTGTTTAACTCGATGATTGAGAGCAACGCTATGATAAATCAGCTACCTTAGTGGTTGCAAGTTCGATTCCAGCCACAGCCCCACTTCTCTTTAGTTGTTTATTCGATTTACCTTGGCCAAGTGACTCATTGTTGTAGATCTTCTGACCATCGTCAGTCATTATCAAGAAAATCTAATAATTGTATTTAAACAGTAATTTGTTTATTACTCACCAAAAACTATGTATTCAAAGACAGAAAGGTCTTACATATGACTTATGTTGTGTATTTAATTTATATGTCCATCAGGAGACTGTATTTCCGACTGCAACTATCTATAACTACCAACTTTGAACTTTTTAAAAATCTGATTATGTCAATAAAAGGTTTGTATACAGGGAAAAATCAACCAAATATTATAGTTTGTCTGTTGTTATTATTAATAATGTGGAATTGCTGCTTAGTTACACTCTTACACACACAAACACACACGCGCGCACACACACACACATACATATATATATATATATATATATATATATATATATATATATGTGTGTGTGTGTGTGTGTGTGTGTGTGAAGAATGTCAGACATCTGCTGAACAACGCTAATCACAACATGGATTCCCAGATATTATATACGAAATTTTGGCCGACAGAAATTGAGAAGCTAGACAAATTCAGAAAATACTGGCTCTGCGACGTTCGTGATTGAGAGATGTGTAGAATCCTTGAGAAAGTTCATGTCCAACGTCAGAAGCTAAAAGGCTGTTGCAGCTGCTACCGCTGCTGATTAAGATGATGGTAAATTTGAGCACGATATTTTGGAAACAGAATTGTATCTTTTACCATTACCTGTTAAACGTCAAGTGTGAATAATGATTAGATTTTGCGAATAGTCAGATTCGGGAGGGATGGGGAAGGTTATTGTTTTTCGAAATTTGCTATCTTCACTGGCGTAAAAAGGAGATGTCTTCGTATCAAAGTTCAAATGATTATGTATAAGTGAAATTGAGAGGTTTACAACGAGAGAAAATTATCTCTCGAAACATGTAACGGTAATAAATACGATCAAAATTCCAATCTTCCGTGCTTCCATATTGTCTGTTAAATTCACCATTATGTCAGATAAATCTCACTCATTTCCTCACTATATATATATATATATATACATGTATATATATATATATATGTATATACATATATATATATATATATATAACAGAGAGAAATATAAAGAAAAGGAAATATAGACATATAATTTGATAGATATATACAAAGATAAAGACATACTAATAGATAGATAGATGAGAGTCATAGGTACTTATGTAAGTTCTTTGCAACAGCATACTAATGTCATATTGAATATAGACAATTTCCTTGAATTGCTTTTTTTGCTTAGTTATTAATGGAAGTGACGAAAAAATCTCATCAGCGTCTAAAAAATAAGAAAAAATATGATTGTATCAATCTCTGTGACTCCCTCTTTTTTTATTCGCTCCAGTGTCTCATCATGTTGTTTTCTTTTGATTTTTCTTGTTTGTTTTTTTTTTGTAGGCACTTGGGTTTCCATGCTGTGGTAATTGTATTGTATTCCTGGACAGAATTTGCCGAAGAAATTGCAAGATATTTTTGATGACACCTTCAGTTCATCTGCTTAGTGGAGAGGGTTCCTTTTTTGGAGAACTGGGCGTCCGTACATGCTTATATATATATATATATATATATATATATATATATATATATATATATACATATAATGAAAGAAAGAAAGAATGAAAGAGAGAGAGGGGGAGAGAAAGAGTGAGATTGAGTTGGAGGAAGACAGAAACGAAAAACTTTCGCTTTCCGACACTATCTGAAAGTAAAGCACATCTATGAAAAAAAAAAATTTAGGAATGGCATAAAACGTATAGAAGTATTGAACAACCGTAGCCATCAAAGATGGCGGAGAGTTCGATCCTCTCTTTCGTATTCGAACATGTTTATGCATTTGTGTGTACGTTCATGCGCTTACGTGTTCCAGTGCTCCTGGCCATATCGTTTTGTCCATAGATTGGTGAATTGGCATCAGCACACCAGCCATTGTGGACATCACATATCTTCCTTCCTTCCAATTTTCATTGATAAAATAAGTTGGACCGGCTGATCGACTAACTAACCGACCGACCAACCAAAAAAGTGTGCAATAGAGATATATGCAAACATCTTAGAAGAGGTTTATTCAAGAATTGAAAAAAGCAGATGGAGTAGGAGGAAGAAAAGAGGAAAAACAAAAATTTCATATATATATATATATATATATATATATATATATATATATATATATATATATATATGTGTGTGTGTGTGTGTCTCTGTGTGTTTTGTAAAAATGTTTTTATTCATTTATCAGAATGAAATAAACCTGTGCGTATCCGTATGAAAAATTTTCGTGAAGATTTATTAATTCGGCTCAGTCACTAAGGCAGCCTTCTAGTTATCAGTAGGTTATGAGTTCAAATCCCAGTAGGTAAATGTGAAGGACTTATTTTGTCTTCATTTCCCGAACGATCCGATGGAGACCTAATGTTTCTTTGTGCCTATTGTGGTAATTTACAGAGGTTGGCTGGCCTACAAAGTTCACGAACTCCAACTGCCCTGCTATTCAGCAATAGCTAATAGGAGAAGCGATTTCATGACTTTCTCAAGAGCATCAGTGCAAAATGAACGCAGAATGTGCCAGTTGGAGTTTGAACTCGGTTTGCCGACTCCATTCTGCGTGCCGTCAACCGTTAGGCCACCAGCAACTCTCGGTGCGTGTGTAAGAAAATCATCTCCTCAATAGGTGTGGAATTATAACGAGCAGCGCCTACACTGTAGCCTAAAGCTAGACAAGGCTTATACTTGTTAAATATCGTTAGGGAACATCCGGTAGAGTAATATTTAGCAAGTTCATCCAGCAGACCACTGAGTTTATGGTCAGCCTGGCCCAATCTCTCTAAAACGTAAATATGCAGTGCAGATTCGACTAAGAAAGCTAAGATCCATATATCACAGACCATTAATAGTATAGATCGTTCAATCCTCACTGTGAGTCCCTTTTTCCCGACATTTCATCACACTGATCAAAGAATAAATGAAAAGGGGAAAAATATATTGAATAACAGGAGAATGGATGAAAGAATGAAAGAAATTACAGAGAAGGGAAGAAAAAATAAATTTTCTCCCTGGATATACAAAACAGCCCCCCCCCCAAAAAAAATAAGGAACAAGCAAACAGATTGACTGACATAGGCAGAAAACAGAAGAAAATACTTTGTGGCATGGAGAAGCAGGAAAAAACATATTGATGCTGTTGAAGAAATAATCGTGACGGTTATTTTTACTAATATTTCTTTCATCTCACTTCTTTTTATGGTTGCACTCAGACTGTTCTTCTACGATCATTATCAAGCAGCGCAGTTAGGAGATAAAGAATGAACGTCCGGCAAGGTACACATCTTCATCTCTTACCATCGAGATAATTATTCCTATTTCCGATCAGCGTTGCTAACTAACGATTCTGAAATGATGGTGTGCGAGTTGCCATAAAAAAAGGGCAAGTGGAATAAAATGATGAAATACTGGTTAAACATCGAACTCATCACACTAGTAATGGTAATTGAGGAAAGCATGCTAGTCTCCAATGCACGGGAAGATACCCGTAAGCGATTTATTTATCATCGTTTAAATTACTATGTCTTATCTTATTGAAATGGCGTAATGAGAAAGTAACTCTTTTATTTAATAAGGTAAGAATTTTCTTATTGGCAGGTGGAAAAAAATATATTTGTATTCAGTGGAGCAGTTCATCTTTCAAGTCTCGTTGGAATATTGCTAAGAGATTTTATGCTTTTTAAACTATTAATTATTATTATGTTTGCTTTTTTCACTTCGTCTTTTTTTTTTTTCAATTTTAATAAAATGATAAATCACCAGTTTGACGTTTATGAGATTCAAGCAAATTTGATTCCTTCGTGATTAAATAAATAAAAAAAAGTGAAATCATCTGGTGATATCTCGAATATATGCCTAGAGAGAAAGAGAAAGTTGAATGAGAATTTATAAACCAATGGAATAGCAAAAATTAGAGTAGTATTAATATGACTTGAGAAATGGCATTGAAGGTAATGCAAGCTTAGCTGCGTAAAGGTCAGGCTCCCTTACTTCATTAAAATCTAAAAATAAACAAAATACGATTTATTTCTCCCCACTAATTTATTCCCCAACTCTGCAGATCATTTCAACTCCTTCATTTGTAGTTTCTATAAATTTGTATTATGTTTGATGGTTCTGTTATTGTTTTAGCTGATTTGATGACATCCTTACTAGAAAGATGATTTTCATCAAAAAGAAAATGATTAAACTGTATGTGCTTGTAATCATATAAAAAAAATATTTTTTCATGACAGAAACTCAATGTTTACATAAAAGAAATTATACCGAGAGCTTGGAAACGCTATATGACAGGGCATGACGTCACAGAATCACTCTTTCTTTTCCACTCTCTCACGTATTTAATCTGAAATTCTCACATGTTAATTTTCAGATCTGACTAATTGCGATTTTTAAGTCCACTCTATTAGAATTTGACAATAGACAGGCTTGTTGATAGAATCTTCTGCTCGTTCTCTCCAGTGATTGGGAAACTCCTTGGAAGAAAAGCTTACCCAAACCAAAGTCCAATACATCATTTTGCCTTGAAAATCAGTATTCATGATCATTGGTTTTGACTGGGTTTGAACCTCGGCTACTCGTGTTAGTGCGAAGTATGCAACTATTTCAAGGGAAAAGCTGGTTACCACTCGCCTCACATATAAATCGAACTTATGACTGTGATCTATATTTTGGACTATCCTTGTTTTTATTCTGTTTTTGTTTTTCAAGTGGGATGTTAGTCCTCTAAATGAATAAAGCTAATACCCAATATTAAGTATGGAAGCCAAAAGGTGGAAAAATTAGGGAGAAATGTATTTTTTCTCGTCAAAACAAAATGTAAGGTGTTTTTCGTTAGACCCCATCGTAAAAACAAAAAGCCTAAACGTTACCCTCACCCTCAATCCAAATCCTTAAGCTAAACTAACTCCCTCATCTTTGCAGAGACTTATGAAACATCATTTGATACTTCAATTCTCACTGGTTGAGTTTGGACTAATGAAAAAGCCCTTAAATGCTACCCACTTCTGCTAATTCATACCTTTTTCAATCTTTTGACTATGCTGGCCCTTTCTTCGGATAAAGCTGAAAAATCTGACGAATTAGATAACCTCGAACCCTACTACAAAAATAGACAGGACTGACCGTATTTCTTGCCAAGGGACACTACCTAGCACCGTGTAATGGACGCCATATTTGGTCCAGAAAACGGAGTTGCTAAATGACATGCAGTCTAAATGTTAAAATATATATATATACATATATATATATATGTGTGTGTGTGTGTGTGTGTGTGTGTGTGTGTGTATGTATATATATATATATATGTATATGTATATATACATATATATATATATATATATATATATATATATATATATATATATAATGCTCCCTTCTTCAGGGTTGAGCACTCTTTAAGTGAGGTAACTTATCAATCATAAGCTTATGCAATGCTCTTCTATAGGAATAGAGCACTCTGGTGGATGAGGAATTTCTGTGTAAATAGATACATTGCTTAAATTCAGCCTTACTGAGTGTCCAGTTCCGTGGTCCAGAGGTAGGATATCGGCCCCCAGGTCTGAAGCAGAGGTTTCAATTCTGCCTAGCTGGATGGGATATTGGGAAGTCTATAGCCACATTGATGAGATATAATACATCGAAACAACTGTCCGTGGATGACACAATAATATATATATATATATATATATATATATATATATATATATATATATATATATATATATATATATATATATATATATATCGAAATATGATTAAATAAAGAGAAAAAGAAAGAAAGAAAATAATGTATTGGAATGAGAATGTGAAAAGGAAGAATGAAGAGAAGACAGGGCGTGAGAAAGGAAGAAAAATCAGGAAAGTGGAAAGGAAGGAAAATCAGGAACGTGAAGTGAATGAAGAATGGATGGAAGAGGTATCAAAATAAAATTGGGATGGGAGAACGAAAAATAGGAGAAAAAGTTGAAAGAAGAAAAAGGCAAAGAAAGAAAAAAGCAGAATCATAAAAGAAGGAATGAAAAAATGCAAGACGGATTGAGGAAGAGGGAAACAAAGTAAAAAGAAGGAAAAGGCATAGAAAATGACGGTACAGAAGATGGAAAGGAATAAAGGGGGAAAAGAAAGAGAGCAAAAATAGAAAAAGGTTTCAATGGCCATTTCCCTTAAAGTACGAATGTACTGGAAACCGATAGTTCAGAAAAATGTGATTATAGAGCAAAGATCTTTGAAGGAGAAAATTTGCAAGAATAGCTTTCAGGTACATTTCTTCCGTATTTTAAGATTGAGGTTGGCAAGCTCTTATTTCTATTCTATCCTATCATAACTATCTATTTATATCTTGATCTTTTCTTATAAATTTGTTTACATCTATCCATCTATCTATCTATCTATCTATCTATCTCAATCTGTTCATATCTATCCATCTATCTCTGTTCAAATCTATCTATCTATGTATCTATGTATCTATCTATCTATCTATCTATCTATCTATACTTTCATATCCCTCTATCTCTCTATTTCAATATGTTCATATCTCTCCATCTCTCTATTTCAATATGTTCATATCTCTCCATCTATCTATTTCTGTTCAGATTTATCCACTTGTCTATCTATCCATCTTTCTCTCATAATCTGCTCTGATCATATCTATTTCTATCTACTTATCCATATCTATATTTTCAAAATATCCATATCTATCTATTTCATATATATAAATATATATATATATATATATATATATGTGTGTGTGTGTGTGTGTGTGTGTGTGTGTGTGTTTGTATGCACGCACACACATATAAATGCATATCAAACTTTTCATATACATCTGTTTAAATCCATTCTTATCTATTCTTATTTATCTATAATGCCACTACTCGGAACCTGGCAGAATCATTTCACCATCTCCATTACTATATCCCTTTCCTTTGGTCTTTAGGGTCAGCATCCTCTTTCCATCGGCAACCAATTAATTATTAACCAGTACAATCAAGGTCTTTCCCAGTAAGCCGCCTTCTCATCATCTATTCACAGATGCGTTTTTGAGCCAATAAGCTTATCTGCTGTCCAGGGGGAAGACATAATCGGCTTATGTATACGCAGAGGCCGACCACTGCAAAAGAACACGGGTGCAGTTAGCCAGGGTGGCTTCAGCTTTATCTAAATACCTGCTTGCCTGAGTGCAGCGTCAGGTATATTTTGTGAAACTGATACAAAGACAATGTAAATTTTATGGATATAAAATAGCGGACTCAAAAGTACAAGAACCTCCCACGTGTAAACTCACTCTTATTCTGTAATTTACAATTGAACTCTTCTTCAGAAAACCTCACACATACGAATACACACACACACACACACATATATATATATATATATATATATACACGCATGCATACACATACGTGCCTAATATATATGAATAAATGAATAAATATATATATATATATACATATATATATGTGTGTGTGTGTGTGTGTGTGTGTGTGTGTGTTTATTTATAATAACAAATTACATGTAGGACATAAGCTAAATTAAAAAAATTTTTGAATTATTAAAATCATTACTGGAAGGGAGGTTGTGTTTGATCAAAACAGCTGGGGTACCATGTTTATACAACTATTTAGATTTTTGAAATCCCTGGAACACTTGTCACACCACTGCAGATACATATATGGATATATCCACATCCATCCCTAAAAAGAACTATTTAAATCTGCCCGCATTTTACTGGGATAAAGTAACAATTAGTAATTCAGTTTTATTTCATAGTTTTCCTGGGGTTATTTTCCTTTTTTTGGTTTTTCATCGACAGAGAAATGTTCAATCCCTGGAGATTGCAATCTTCTTCCAGACAACGCATTTTCTTTCAGTCTCTGTTTTTGTTTTTGTTTTTTTCCTTCCATTTTTTTTTTTGTTGTCGTTTTTTCTTTCCAGTGTTATCAATATGGATATTTTTTCTGTTTTCACTAAATTTCAAGATTTTTGTTGTTTGGATCATTGATTTTCAAAACCTTATTCGTTGTTTTTTGTATTTTCTCACCAGTTGCCTATTAGTACTACATCTCGAGATTGTGGCAGCATCTTCCTAGTTTTCGTATGACTGTCGTCTGGATACTTCCAATTCTTCTTCGGTTCTCAAAATATTCTTATTATTTCAAATGGTTCTTGGAGGCTGTTCCAAGGGCGCTGGTTATGGAATATCACCGACATGATCCAAATCGTTTCAATTCAAGAGCAAATATTGTTATAATTCATTTTGACGACTATTTCTTTTATCTTATGATCAAAATGTCGCTATCTGGCACAGATATAGTTTGTTTGTTTTTTTGTGCTCATTGAAAAGTCTTAAATACAAAAATATTGTTGTTTGCATTCTCAAACTAATGTTGCCTGGCAACGATTCACGTCGCATTAATTGCATAGCGATATCTGACGTCATAACGTCATCGAGAAAAAATACGTGCTCAAAAGTATTTATAAAAATGTATGTGGATGACGTATCCTTCTAGTTCTGAAAATACGTTGTATGCGTGTAAGAGAAAGAAAATGCATACGTGTATGTGTGTGTGTGTGTGTGTGTGTGTACGTGTGTGTGTGTGTTCATCCAATACAAGACGCATGCGCAAAAGAGCCATCGAGATCCTCTGTGTGTACTGCTTTGGTTAAGGTCGTTTGGAGTTTGGTTTGCGGAAAGGAGAGAAGAGACAGTTCGGTTGTTTTGCTAATGATGACGAGTACGTGGCGAATGGTGGGTTGGAAAAAGGGTGGCGGAAAGCAATGGAGACGAGGAGGAGGGCGGTGGGGAATGTTATTCTTGTGCAGTTGACGCGGCCTACTTTCCTAATCAATGCTTCTTCAGTCCAAACAAAGACGGCTAGAACAAAGAATGTGAAATTATTACAACAATCCGTGGAAACAAAGCTTGTCAAATGGCCATGCAACATAGTACGATGGAACTTCTGTAATTTACGATTGAACTCTCATTCACACACGGTGCCATGTACAAGCACACAGACATGCACACATACACACGCTTAATATATATATATATATATATATATATATATATATATATATATATATATATATGATAACCTATATAAAATATCACACTACATGTACGACAAAGTATGAAATCCGAACTGAAATGAAGGTTGTATTTGATCAACACTCCTGGGGTACCATATTAATATAACTGTTTTGTTTTTAAAATCCTAATGATCGTATATATATATATATATATATATATATATATATATATATATATATATATATATATGATTAGTATGTATTATAATCTAACAATGTTGAACAAGACAGTTGAGGAGCTACATTATGCTAGGACCAAATCATTTACGGTAGTGAGCAAAACAATGGCAATGATCGGAGAATAGAAAAATGAGTCTTTTTCCTCCCATTGGAGCACCTATGTAACCTGCATCCGCATAAACTGATTGGGTCATCGGAATCCTGAAGGTGGGCAGAAGTCTGAATCTAGGGTATTGGTTCGAATCCTACCGGAGGCTGATTTCTTTTTTTTCCAATCATCACCGTTGTTATGATCACAACCGTGAATAAATCGGTCCGAGCATAATATGATTCTTAAACTATCTTTCAGACACACACAAGCACACACACATACATACATATATATCTTAGTATTGCACAAGGCTTCAGTAGCCTGGTGACTGATATTTCCACTGTATATAAGACACTGTGATACCAACTCACCACAGCCTGTCCTGAAATGATCTTCTGAAACTTAAACTTGGAAAATAAGGAGTCAGAATAGACGGTGAATACTTGGGTAATCTCAGATTTGCTAAAGTCATCATCTTTTTTCAAGAGAATATTCATGATCACCAAACGAACAGAATCAGAAAGTTGATCCCCACATGAATTCCAGCAAAATAAATGTCATATACAAAAAAACAGCGCATGGAAGTAGGCAACTACATTTACCTAAGACAACGGATATCCATTCAAAGGAATTCAAAAAGAGAAAAAAAATCAAATGAAGAATAGTTCTTGGTTTCGATAGTGTCAGCCCAAACAAGAACAAGAAAATCTCATTAGTCATACAATCCTCTCGATAGTCACCTATGGGGCTGAAAATGGAACCTAACCAATAGATTGACCCTCAAGCTGAAAATAATGCAACGTACATAGGAGAAAACCATGCCCAACGTCACATAAAGAGATAACAAGACATTACAGTATACTAGAGGAAAACAGACGTCAACAATATCCCAGGATACATTAGAGATCTAAAATGGCAATGACTAGTTGATTGTGAGAATGTCAGATCACCGGTGAATATCACGATCCATAAAGTGGGTTCTTAAAGATAATACGCAAAACCATGGCCAATAAAAGATAAGTTAACGTGACAAACTCAACAAATTCATGATTGAGAGGACTGGCAAATCTTCGAAAAGGTTTATGTACAGTGGCAGATGCCAGAAAACTGATGCTGCTGATGATGATGCTGATGCTGCTGCTGATGATGATTATCATCATCATTGTCCAATCCATGAAATAAGTTTATATATATATATATATATATATATATATATATATATATATATATATATATATATATATATCCTAGAATATAGTACATTGACATTGGAGACATACTTTCTTCATTATCAGGCTGCAGACATATTGAGGTTCATATGTGTGTGCAGGCGTGTGTGCTCTGTAAATACACAAACACATACATATACACGTATATATATGTGTGTGTGTGTGTGTGTGTATTAAGAACAATAATAATGAATACATGACAACAGTGTGTATATGCGAATCGATCTTCATTCAAAATAGAGCTTAATACCATCGGCAGGGCCATTATAACATGAGAAAAGATTCTTTCCAATGGTTAGTTACAGACCTAACCTTCTTCTTCACTTTTTTTAAAAATTCAAATCATTCCTTGCTGGAATG
This sequence comes from Thysanoteuthis rhombus, assembly GCA_963457665.1. Lineage (NCBI taxonomy): Eukaryota > Metazoa > Mollusca > Cephalopoda > Oegopsida > Thysanoteuthidae > Thysanoteuthis > Thysanoteuthis major. Next base: position 38,331,578 of record OY735215.1, read on the forward strand.
AAAAATACGAGTAATGTAAGTGTGTTCCCACCTTAGCCTTGTCATGAGACCGTTCTTATCCAAGCTAGTGAGAGCAGACTCTAAGTATAAGGCTGTGTCTCAAGGTGAACGCGGGTTCTATCTCTCATTTCCTCATTTATTTGCACGATCAAGTACAGCTTGTTTGCCACCGAGTAAAGTCAGTGCCAAGCAATCAGTTCCTAATAAATTGTCTTCATTATTTCCATATCATGTTGAATATAGATCGTCCATTCACTGATATTTTATGCCGTCAGCATAGGGGATAACATAATTGCCCCGGATATCATTAAATGAAGAAATGAATAATATATACACGTTTCGAACTTCTGCTTTGTCAGAACTGATCCGTTAGATAAATCAGTAAGGGCATAAGGCTGCTTCTAAGGTAGACACTGGTTCAATCCTGTGCGACACCCATTTACACAATCTCAGGCCCGCTTGTTTGCTGCGGAGTAATCAATTACTAATAAATATTGTTATTCTTATAATACACATATAACTCTCTCTCTCTCTCTATCTATCTATATATATATATATAATGCAATATTCAACTGAAGCCTTGAAAATCTCTTCACGTTTGACTCTTTGGAGGCATAAAAAATTACCTTCACTTTCTGAAACTTGAAAGAAGGGAAAACATTTATCTTCACTTTTGACCCCTTAAACGGGTGAAAGTTTAATTTCACATTCGACATTTTTGAAGAGGAGATTACTTCAGCTCGTTTTTAACCATGTAATGGAGGGGGTCAGAACACTTTTGAGCCGTTTGAGAATTATAAGCACGAAGAAAAAAAAATTTTCCATCACTTTTGACCTCTAAAATAGAAAACGTTACCCTCCACTTGTGACCCCGTCAAGAATTATGAACATATAACACGAGAACAGATGTGTACGTAAATATGTGCAATAAAAATCAAATAAGGGTCAAGTTTAGCGTTGTGATTGCGTTACTGTTACATGCAGCCAGATAGAACCCATCTTCTGTAAATTTTCTTCTCAAAAAGCTTCACCCTCTTGCATTATTTCCATTGAGTATGCATGAGGAACTAGATTGAGTAGCGCCAATGTTTAAGTGGTTCCAGACAGAAAGACTGACGGTATGGCACCTCTAAAATATATTCATATACATATATATATATATATGTGTGTGTGTGTGTGTGTCTGTGTCTGTGTCTGTGTGCGTGCGTGCGCACGCACGTGTGTGTGTATATATTTATATATATATATATGTGTGAGTATATGTTCGTTTGTGTGTGTGTTATTGGATTCCCCACCATAGAATAATGTTTAGTAAGCAAGAGGGATTTTAGACGCTTTGTATCAGATTAAACTTAGCTTCATAAATACCAATAATTAAAATGAATACCTTTGTCGTGCAGTATTCATTTTCTTTTCGAAAAGTCATCTCTTAAGACGACGAGCTTGAACTGACCAGTCAGTATCCGTTGAACTGTTCTGTAGCTTTTTTTTCGCTGGTCTTCTTTTCTCCTCGTTCGGCAGACTATTTGACTGCACGGTCTTCCGATATCAATGAAAGGAAAACTTTCCATTTCAGGAATTGTCTTCTACGATAAACAAATTTGTAACAGCCTTCAAGGGAAATCTGGATAAACCTTCAACAGTCAGCAAAGAATTCACTCAACGACATCTCTGCAAACTCATAAGCTTATGTTTAGAAATATACGACATATTAAACCAAGAGAAATATTCCAATAAATCACAGAAGACTACGCCTACACATGAACTTCAGTGAGACAAAAGTTATGAGCAACAATCACATCAAGAATAAGGATATAACTGTTAGAATCGAGGATGCAAAACTGGGGGAAATAGACCACGACATCTACTCAGGAAAGGAATCTCCATGAAATACACAAAAGAAGAAGAAATCAAGCGGAGGATCACCCGGATGGCAAACTTTCGGCAAAGCAAACTAAACCATCAAAAACAAAACGATACGAATAATCCTAAAAAGAAGACAATACAATCAAAGCTTTCTCCCAAAAGTCACTTATGGGGCTGAAACATGCAGCCTAAGCGAGAGACAGACCCACAAACTGAGGAGCTTGCAATTTGCTCATTAGAGAATCATGCTCAACCTCACACGGAGAGATCACAAGCCAGCACAATATATAAGAAAGAGAGCAGGGGTCTGTAACATCATAGAATTCATCAGAAAACTCAAATAGCAATGGGCTGGTCATGTTGCAAGAATGGAAGTCAACCGATAGACATCACGACTCACAACATGGATCCCCAGGGGACCGCTTGCAAAACCGAGGCTGACAAAAAAAAACAAAAAAAACAAGATGGAGAGATGAACTTGACAAATTCAGGAAATACTGGCTCGGCGACGCCCATGATAGAGATATGTGGTGGATTCTAAGGAAGGTCTATGTCCAACGACGGACGTTAAAAGACTGATGATGATGATGATGATGATGATGAATCAATTAATTACGAAAAACATGCGAATTTAGAGACAAAAATAAGGCCTTGCAGAAAAAATTGATTTTCATATCGTATCACCCTCTATCTTTTTTCATATCGAAGTGGGTTTGCGTTCTTTGAAGAACTTTAAAAATCAACAAGTTGTATTACTGGTATGTCTTGTAAGTATTTCAAACACTTAAGCATTGACTATGATTGTGATAGATAGATAGATAGATGGATGGATAGATAGATAGATAGATTGATAGATAGATGGATAGATAGATGCTTGTGTTCACTCTTTGGGAAGACAATAATACATTTCTAATTCGGATCCGTCTCATCTCCAGCTACTTGAGAAAAATTTCAGCACTCTTATACCATCATAGAGAAGAGTGGATATGGGTCAGTTGGGCAAACCACTCTCCCATCAAATATTTTACGTATTGTAGCTTTGAAAATGGCAAAAAGCGAGTGAGTGGGGATAAAAAAAAGTAATAACAGGATAGATGGATTTTGAGTGTGATATGATTTTGGAGGTCTGTGAAAATAATATAGTTCCAGATATAAAAACGAATGATTTTGACGGGCACTTCATCTGCCCATCGTCTGATAAATAAACAATGAACCAATTCATATGAAAAAATGTTTTCGTTTTTATTTTGATGAGGCAATAAAATTATTTTCGCTTTTTTCTTCCCGAGAGTTTGTTTAGAGCAAGAAGTAAATTCAAAATCTAATTACGAAGACGCTCTTTTAAACGACTCTAACTACTGCGCATGTCATAGCTCATACGTCGCCTCGTAAACATTTCGCATTACTTTTCGTTGGCTAGAACATCTGCTCTTTTGAATTAGGACTCTTACAAAATTTGATATTGATATTTTCCCAATGCTAATGTGTTTTTTTTTTCCTGATATATCAAGAGAAGTGGTGAACTACGATACTTCATTTTGACTCTTTCATATCATCTTTTCGCTTCCCGTAGATCTTATAAGGTCAACTCTCTCGGATACTATGTATTTGTTACAAATGAAATGTCGCTTTTCGACCAGTAATATGAAGGAAAGTATATCTTATTCCAAAATTTTAATCATATTATGACCCATTCGAAGCAATAACCTTTTTTTCAAATGGTTCTATAATGATAATATGTCATCTCCATAAACTTATCTTGGTTTGATTTTCACAAATCCAGTAAAAGCACAGACTATGATTTCCCTCTCATTCAACTTCTTATCAAGGATATTTATCAACACTGCGTGAAAATGATATGATGCGGAGGTGGAATGTCAGATGACTTTGGAAGACGATGCAATATGCCTATTCTCTAAGCTTAGACGCAGTCAGCTGAGAGGTGTGGGAGCTAGCAACGTCTTGGTACAATCCACTGTTCCTATGGCATCCATTGTTTCAACATTTTACCTTTCCTCTCACTTTGAGATGGTACCATATAATCATTGTTGAAGTCATAGAGTCTCCAGAAACTGCTAGACCATTGTTTGTGGATTTCAGTAAATTTTCATGAAAATATTTGAGGTTCGCACGATGTCAATCATCAGTATCAGTATTCCTAAGCATATTGAACCAACACTGAACAGTTCGCACTGTGGTAGTCCTTTCAAATATTAGCTGGTGTCATCAGCAGGTTGAGCATTATTATGTCCAACCTTGGAATCGTATTCAAATATTAGTCTAAGTTCTTTAGGAAGACAGCAGGCTCATAAATGTACTATATCTTTGTTTACATCGAATCTACAGACGTAAGTAAAATTTTTACTCCTAACAGTACTCTCTGTGATGCAAACAAAGGTAGTTCATGCTTGTAACAAACAAATAGTACATACAGTGAATATACTGGTAGATAGTCGAGTTTAGAAACTGCATCTTCTTCGGAGAGACAAAGAAATGGACGTTATTATTTATTAATGACTGTCCATGGCCGACGGACATCAATTTACAAGCATTGTTCTTCACACTTACTAGAAAGCATCATCAATCAAATGTTGCTATTCTAGAGGCTTTATGCAGACAAAAACAGCTATCTATCGCGATATGTATCCACAACGATCATGTAGGCGAGTAATTTTCGATTACCCTCAATTCAGACGTTCGATCGATTGCAATGTTAGTTTGCTTACCCTTGTGAATGTTGATTTTATATATATCGATATATATGTATATATATATATATATATATATATATATATATTTATGTATGTATAAAATCAACATTCACAAAGGTATATACATATATACATATATATATATATATATATATATATATATATATATATATATATATATATATATATGGGGGTGTTGATAGGATATTATCGATCCGTGACAGATTAATACACTGTTTCACTTCCTATGAGACAATTTCATAGGCAATGAAACAGCGTAATACTTTGTTATATCCGAAAATCCAATAAATGAATATGATTGCACTACAAAAATGAGTTGAACAATCAAAAATCAATATATATATATATATATATATATATATATATATATAGAGAGAGAGAGAGAGAGAGAAACAGGGAAGAATGTAGAACGATGCTGACTGTTGTTGGCTAAAATCACTAAAACTCAAAGTGACAGCGTATGTGCTGTTGACCCAGTAAAGTATGAAGAAAATCGAATCGTACAGCCTGGTTTAAACTCTGCACTAATGTTCTAAGGAATGCTGTAGATCCATGTATTTCACACAAATCCCGCCCCCAACCCTTTTGGTAAAAACTGTTCGAATAAATAGCACCACTTTGGGTGTTCGTTGACCATTTTAGTTTTGCATAGTGCAAACTCCGAAGGATTTCTGAGTTTAGCTAAGACAGAGAAACTAATGATTTCGATGCCCAGGTAGGGACGGCTGATATTGTAGTCAGCACGATGGAAGTTGGTAATAACCAGAAAAAAAAAGAATGCCGTGTTTATACGATGAATTAATTTCCGGCAAAGTAAAGAGCGCTTACTTGTGGATGTTCTTTGTTGATCCGGTTAATCGGCATTGCTGGCTGCCTCTTGTACTCCAAATAATTTTTCTTGTTGTAAACTGGTTAGGTGGAGGATAATTGAATGTTGACAGGATTACTAAGTCATCGTAAAGGAATGAGAAAACTTTACTCGTGATTTTTCCAAGGACACCAAAAGCCGTTTCAAAATGTAAGGTTGTCTGGTTAGAGGTATTAGATGTCCTTCCTAGCTGAAATAGAAAACCATATTATAATAATGATGATAATATTGTAGCACTTGCATGATAGGCGAAAGAGAGAAGAGATGCTGGCTGAAAACCTGAGGAGACTTATTGTCACTCAGCCTTCAGCGATGACCATTGGGCAACCGGTGTGAAACAGTAAATTGCAATATTACTGCGACCTGTGAGTACTAGGAGAGAAGGGCTGGAGACTTGAGGAGACTTGCTGTCACTCAAACTCCGGCGGTTACCACCAGGTAACTGGTGCGAGATTGCGAATAATAATAATAATAATATTAATATTAATAATGATAATAATAATAATGATGATAATGATAATGATAATAATGATAATAATAATAAGAAGAAGAAGAAGAAGATAAAGAAGAAGAAGAAGAAAAACAGCAGCAGCAGCAATAACAACAACAGCGACAAGTTGTTACAGTATTGATTACTGAATGTTTTAGGACACCACCCTTCCTCTGGTTCATTTTTATCATCACAATAGATTTCAAAGTTCAGAATCACTTAGTTGAGACAAATTTCTCAAATTGAGAAAGCTTATTCTTCAGTCGAACAATTAAACAATGAAAGGGCGCTTAAAAGAAGCGATCATCGTATAACCAAGTTCAAACAACTGTTCGAATCTGAACAAAAATGAAGTTTTACAGATCAGGTTCTATCGTAAGAAATAACAGAGATTAAATGAAACGTTGTATTTTTTTAATCAATGATTGAATCATATTCGTGATCAGAATACTGTCTACGACTATCGATAATTTTTTTTATCACAAATAATGACACGTTTCACAAATGCTTCGCAATTATAGCATTTAAACAGTGTAGAGCGTATCTCGGAACAGAGCAGTTTCTGATTGCGTGTCTGTTCACGTGAATTCCATTAATCTGAATTTTTTACCTTGTTGATGGTATCGCAGTCAAATGATGAAGAAAGCAGCTTTAGTGTCTTGGGTTCTAATCGTTATCTCTAGAATTATCTTCCAAAGTTCCTGTTTCGCACGTTCCAAACAGCATTGCATTGTCGCTTGCCTGCCATTCAACCTCCAAATGCTAAATAGATCTTGGTCCATCCTTCAACTAAATAGTATGCTTATTTAGAATGATACAAAAACATTGTAGTTTTTGCTCCAAAGACAACATATTTTGAATAAATAAACTAGTTATAATGAACAGAAGTCTATAAGAGCGATGTACAACAGTAGAATTAATATCATGCAATGAAATTACTTATATCCATTTAGGTGGCATCATAACATAAATCATCGTGCTTTCTGTCATACACTTCACACAAGAGTAGAATAGTCTGATGTACTACACAAAATGTTGCAATACAATACTAAGTTCAAGCCTATCTAGATGAAATCAAATCAAGGATTTTCGTTAATCTTGCATTTCTTAGTTTTATATTACAAGGTGATATATCATTATACAGGATTACGTAAGTTCATAAAAGCAGCTCATCTTGAAGTGACCAGACTTTGACATCAAATGTCAGATTACAAAGTAGATAAGGTAAAAAAAACTTAAACAATTGGATGACACTGCAGAAAACTCCTCAGGCAGCAAGCCAGGACAAAATCTGTGGAGATCCCAAGGCGCTCAGTTGGATGACCCTTGCCACTCCTGACCTGGCTGGTGTTGTCCAAAATAAAATGGAACGGTGTGTTTGGCATCATCTGGGGAGCAGAAATTACCGCCAATGAGTCAAAGATGATACAAAACCGTTTTAAGGAGCCACTACTCCCTGGTTTGGAGTCGTTGTCCACTAGACTGGTTGCCAAACTAGGCTAGAGCCTGCTGTTTGGCCATAGATACCGGGAGAGATTACTGATTCATACCTTCCAAATAGGCGTTAATGCGAAGTGAACTCGGAATTTGAACTAATCTGACTAATTTCATCCTCTGCACTGTTAACCGTTAAGCCACCAGTACCGTTGAAGCATAAGCATATTTTTGGCACAGTCTCTTTGTTTTTATATACACTTTAGATAATGAACATCTTTTTTCAAACTGATAACAAAAACACTGATGAACAATCATTTCCCGACAAGCCATATAACGAGCCATATTTTACCGCCCATTATGATGTCCTATGATTCAGTTTACACTCGTTTTTCAAAAATAATCACTGTAATTTATCGAGAACAAAACGTCACACCCATTAATCAGGACTAAAATCGAATTCATAATTCGTTTGATTTGAACATTTTCTCCGAGAATATTATTGTCATTAGAGATTGTAATTTGATAAAATGGGAAAAAAATCAATGCAACGCGTACAAAACTTCTTGCGAAGCATTGTTAGAAACCCTTCACCCCCCGCAAAAAAATGAATAAATACTCACGCGAAACAGAATCTTGATGGATTATAATAAGTTTTGACATTTTGTCCTTATAAAAAAATAAAACAATAACATCTATAGTGTCGACTAATATCTTAGTAAAAAAGAAAAAGGAAACCCAAGCATCTATGAGATACGGAAAATCGTCATCATAGGCACCGCCCATATCTTTTGCAAAGCACTATCCACGTGAATATTTCTTTCTGGTTATACAACTATGTAATGATCCTTGTGAAGCTTACTGTAGTGACCCCTTTTCTTTTTGTATATATGAAATGAAAAAAAATGTCCATTTCCAGTAAGTCATAACATCGTTACCTGCCCTAAGTTTCAAAATAAAACTCGGTGCACAATGAATACCACTAGACACCAATAATAATAATAATAATAATAATGATAATAATAATAACAATAATAGAGACCGTACAGACCACAGCACTGCTGGGCACTGGACGGATACTGAGGAAGGTGCTAGAGATATAAGGACTGCAATGAATCATAGCTCTGTCATGATATGCGAAAGAGAGAGGAGACGTTAGCTGAAGACCTGGGGAGACTTATTGTCACTCAGCCTTCAGCGATAACCACTGGGCAACCGGTGTGAAACTGTAAATCGCAGAATTACTGCGATCTATGAGTACTAGGAGAGGAGGGCTGGAGACTTGAGGAGACTTGCTGTCACTCAAACTCCAGCGGTTACCACCAGGCAACTGGTGTGAGATTCCTAATAATAACAATAATAATAATAATAAAAATAATGTTGATCATGATAACAAGAAGAAAAACAGCAACAACAAAAACAACTGAAGAAAGAATAGTTATCAAAAATAAGAAAAACTTAAGAACATGGTTACGCAGAGGACATATAAAAACAGAAACGGAACATGTAATTAATGTACCAAAAAAAACCGAAAATATCAGATTAAAAAGAGAAAAAACAGAAAAATAGTAAATATAACTTTTGCGTATAAAAGAGACGAAATTGTGCACTTCATTATTTGTGAATGTAGCAAAATAGTTTGAGATTCATATACAAGAAACTGACCCGATTGAGTAGGGATAGTGATACAATGGAAATAGTTTAAGTAACTTGGGTTCCACCTTGTAAACAAATTGTATCATCTGGAACCAATGACCAAGTGAGATGGCTAGATCAGATAGTTGTAAACAAAGAAACGACGTCCTGATTTTTGTTTATTTTCTTTCGATCTAGCTGGCTGCATTTACTTATGGGGATATTTTCAGTCTCATTCCTTTTCCACTAAGACGGTATTTCTGTGTTTAGTCTATTCTTTCCTTGACATTTTTTGTGAAGGAATAATCCATAATGTGTTACTCTCTGTAGATGTTCTTTGCACAGCCGTGTTTTAATCAAAGACCATATTTTTAATGAATTTGGTCAAGACTCACTATACTGGCAGAGTGATTAGGTAGTCAAGCTTGTTCAACATCAGTGAGACAAGCTTGCTGTACATTGCAATATAGTAGATACTTGACGTCACTCCTTATCCTATTTTGGCACAAAGCCAAATTAAATGGTTGCAGTTAGAGACTGAATCAGCTAATTGATCTGCAAATCGAACTTGCACTACAGAAGGCACCCAGTAAAACTGCAAGCTTGTTTTTTTTGTTTGTTTGTTAGTTTTTTTTAATTTAAGCTCCTTAAAGACGGAACGGAGGAACGCGATAGCAAAAACAAGACATCCAGTGATAAGGCCAGAATTAATCACTCTCTCCCTCTTTTAGATCTCCTGAATTTCAAGCGGCCAGTGAAATTTTCGAGATTGTTCGTTTTGCTGAAGGCGTGTCCAATTACATGCCTCATTCCCAATCAAAATCTCGCCCCCCCCTTCACTAACGGAACGACGCTGATTAACAAAATGTTTCGCAGATAAAAACGGACGATAAACGCTTTCTAAATCTTGTTACGGGCATTAAGAATTATCGATTGGAAGATCTCAAAATAATGTGGCCTGTCTCTAATTTTTTGTTTGTTTTTTGTTTTTGGTTTTATTGATGTAACATGGAAACCGGTGTAAATGTGTAGCCGAAAGCATGATTATACTATCGAACAGGAAATAATTCTTCTAATTTCTGTCTTGCCTCTATTTTAAATTTTAATGAAATGCCCTAGGATTGCTGACAGCAACAAAATTGTGTGTGCGCGCAAGTGTCCGTAAGAGGCAGGGGAAACAGAAAGGGAGTGCGTGTGTGTTTGTGTGTGTGTGTGTGTGTGT
>OY735215.1:38346824-38419324 GCA_963457665.1 Thysanoteuthis rhombus
CATCATTTATTTATACTGTTTTTGTATCGGGAAATGGATATATGCGATCTAAAAAATGAGTTAAGAATTACATTATATTGTATAGAAACTCATTTGAAACGATATCCAGCCATTGCACGCTTAATGTTAATTGTCTATTCTATCTACACTGTCTAGGATGAGTGATGCATAAACCGTAGAATGACGGGAGATCATCTCAAATAAGTTTATATGCAATACAACGCAATTTGTTGTCCTACGCTCGTTGCTTTGTGCCAATACAATGCTATGTTTAGTAAACATCTATACGTAGTGCTGCCCATAATCCCTGGAATTCGACTTTAAAGCAGTAGTAGCTTCGAAGGGAACGATGGAATTTAGGTTCAATGATTGATAATCTAATGGTAAAATGTTTTGTACTTTTGTATGGCTTCAAGTGTAATAATATATATATATACATATATATATATATATATATATATATATATATATATATATATATATATATATATATATATATATATGCCTCATCTCGGGGCAATTGTTGGCGAGCTGGTCCATACAAATTTGGTTTTCATGGGGTCACCAAACCGATGGTAAACTAAGCTGAGATTAGTGAATGCCTATGCAGCCATTTTATATCAAAGCATAGCCTTCATAGGATAATGCTGCTTTAGCTACTTTCAAGGTACTCCCTTTCAAGGTACTCCCCTTGGGAACTTACATTCTCACCCCAGTATTCAAATATTAAAAAAAACAGTATGCAAAGTATGCTTCCTCATCGCATTCTCCTTAATTTCAGCCACGGCCCTTTTATCTTTTGCAAAAAAAAAGTAATACATCAAAGGGAGAAAAATCTCGATGGCACTTACGTAATGCTTTACCAAAAATCCCTGCACGAGATGTGTAGAATGAACAGGGTTTCTCATTTAGAATGCTAAGGTCACGCAGTAGACGAATTCTCTCATTGGCGCCTGACCGAGTTACCCCATGGAAGGGTGTCAGTAAGCCCGTGAACAATGAAGCCCGCTCTCATTGGTTGTCAAATCACATCAACCGGTTCCCATAATATTTCGAACAGAACTCACTTGTATTTTTCTTGTTCCAACAAGCGATCCCTCGTTGTTATAACTGCAATTGTTTCCTTGTGTCCGAAACTAGACGATCGTTGTCGGTACGATTCGCCAATTTCTTGCTAGAATATATCGATAAGAGTTCGGTGAGTAATTGATACATTTATGAGAGGTGGGGAAAGAGTGACGTAGTGATACAGTTTTCATCAAGGTTGGGAGAGGTATGAATTATTCTCCCCTGGTGCCAAAATCGTTGCCAAATAACTGAAAAAATATTTTGCACAATGACTGATAGAGAAATGAGTTAGAGGGTACTTGCACAAACCACTCTCCTATGAATACCTTACCTGCCCAGTCAGTAGCAGCAGAACATTTTCAAGTCCATTGTCAATATTGACAGGAAAAATTGCTGTCATGCCAATATATATAGCCACACACACACACACACACACACACACACACACACATATATATATATATGTATATATATATATATATATATATATAAATATATATATATAAATATATATATATATATATATATATATATATATATATATATATATATATATATATATGTATATATGTATATGGACATAACTGCTCGCTTTTTTTCTATGCAATGAATACGCTCGCTCAGATAAAAATGGTTATTTTGACTTATATTTGCTTCAACCAAATAGAAAAATCGAGGGAATTTTTTCCCCAATTTTTTTTTATGTCCAGGGAAATAAAGACAATGCATTGATGGATATCTTCTACGTTCTCAAAAAAAAAAAGTGGGAAATCACTGATCACTAAAAGCAAAACAAAGAAAGAAAAGGGGGTTATGACGACAGACATTTTGTTGTTACTGTCCTCAAGATTTCAGAAATCTTATATTTTATCAAGATATAATCAGCATGGAATTGAAGAACAGCAATAAATGAAAAACACGGAATAAGAAGAAAAAGAAGAAGAAGAACAATAACAACAACAAAAGCAATAACAACAACAAGTAGAAAAAAAAACAGAAGAAGAAGAAAAAGAAGAAGAAGAAAAAAGAAAACAAGACGAAGAAAGAGGTAAAAAAAAAGAAGAAAAAAAAAGAGGACAACGAAGAAGGAGATTAATGATAATAGCTCCCAGAAAAAGAAAGAAACATAAAATTATAAAGTAGTAACTGCAGCAATAAAATTTTTTCTATTTTCCATGCATTGATAACCAGAGAGCACGCAGAGGGCGAATACTTCTGCCAACACGAAAGTCAGGGGGAGTATGTGTATATGCAATTTAATTACTTCTTTTGTAGACTATTATCAATCTTTCAACAGAATATCACGGAAATTTATTAAGAAATTTTGGAGATATCGTGTGAACAAATATTAAATTTTGGCAATATTATGAGTTTTGGATATATAATTACGACGTCGGAATGACAATTGTGCATGGATCCTCTTCATGATTTGATCAGTTCTCGTGTAACCTGCTGTCCACCGTGCTCATAGGAATTACGCAGAAATTTATTGATGGCTTCTGGAAATACCATGTGGATGGTCACGAGGGTATACATGAATGTTATTTTTTTTTAGATCTAAATGGGAAAATATCATTCAATCAGTAAAAAGATTCCTAGATCCGTCCTGGAATCTTATTACCTCTTCATTATCCAATTGCCACACTTTTGATAAAAAAAAAACCCATTGAAATTCATTTTGTACTTTCAGGGATATCGTGTGGAAAGACTAATATAGATGCGATGGTAAACATAAAACGCTTTCAAATCCGTTTGAAATACAGTCACTTCTTTTCAAAGTCGTGAAATATACCAGTGGGTAAAACAAGGGGAAAAAGGAGAGAGGTAGAAGTAGAGGAGGATTGAGGGTACAAAGGAGAAAAGAAGGAGGAGAAGAAAGAAAAAAAAAGGAAAAAGAAGGAAAAAAATTTGGTCACGCAGAAATGAAAAAAAATTAATAAAGAAGAAGAAGAAGAAGAAGAAGAAGAAGAAGAAGAAGAAGAAGAAGAAGAAGAAGAAGAAGAAGAAGAAGAAGAAGAGATACAGATTAGAATCAAGCCAATATTGTCGAATGAAGATGAAGGAGAGATAGAAGTTGAAATCAAGTCGATATTGTCGAATAAAGAATAAAGAAGAAGAAAAAAGGAGAAGGAGAAGAAAAGATGCATATTGAAATCAAGTCGATATTGTCAAATGAAAAAAGGAGAAGAAAGAGAAAAGATGTACATTGAAATCAAGTCGATATTGTTGAATGAAGAAGAAGAAAAAGAAGAAGAACACGAGAAAGAGAATGAAATCAAGTCGATATTGTTAGATGAAGAACAAGTGGAAGAAGAGGAAAGAAGAAAAGAAGAAGAACAAGAAGAAGAAGAAGAAAAGGGTGATATAGATAGGAATCAAGTCGATATTTTCGAATGAAGAAAAAAGAAGAAACGATAGATATTGAAATCAAGTCGACATTGTTCAATGAATGAAGAACAAGAACAAGAAGAAGAAGAAGAAGAACAACAACAACAACAACAACAACAACAAAAAGAGAAAGAAGAAGAAAAAGAAGGTAGAAAAAGAACAAGTGGCAAAAGAGCAATAGTATAAGTGTAACAACAGCTTTTAGAGAATGGCGATCAGTTAAAAGAAATCAACAGAACGTATACATGAGTTTGGGAATAAATGAATCAGAAGAAGAGAGATTTCTTTCGTTTTTACGTTTTCATTTTTTCTTTCTTTTCCCCACTTAAATTCATGGCCGCTAGTAGAAAAGCAAAAAACATTGCTACCCGAAGTGCTTTTCTCATTTACGATATAAACAAAATTTCAAACACTGAATGTAACCCGCAGGGCTTGCAGGGCCTGTAGAGAATTATCAAATTGAAGACCAGAAGGAAAAAACACCGGGGCTGATTATGGTAATATCCCGAATTGTCAAGTCTTTCGGCGTTTTTTTATTCCAAAAAGGCCAACGTTATCGCTCCCTAGTCTACATCTATACCTACGCACAAAAACATATATATATATATATATATATATATATATATATATATATATATATATATATATAAGTGAAGGCAACGGCAACAGCAATATTCTTTAAACATCTTATGGTTTTATAGCCTAAAGAAACATGTTTGGATGACACTTACATTGGCACGTCACATCGGATTTTGAATGTTTTTTTTTGTGTGATGATGTCATATCTTGGTGTTGTGGTTTTCCATATACTTCAATCTGAAAAGATCTGAGCTCCCCAGGATTTATTCAAACTTCCAAACTAAAGAAAAATATAAATGGAAGCCCCCAAACCGGAACCAGCTTGATTTCATCTAAGTGCAGCAAATATATCATGACAAACGACTGTAATTTTTTCAACAGACATCACATTGCGTGATACTGCGCGAGTGCTCTGGGTTAGTAGTAATATAATAATTTCATTTTGATACAATTTTAATCTAATAAAGTTCATTTACGTTGGCCGGTAAACTTCTGTATCCTTCAAGTTGCGTGGCTGTCCGTTTGGTTGAGAGTTCTCAAGGTATCTGAAATGGAAGTATGAAGGACCTAAGAGGAATATGTTTTTGTCTTCACCGCTGCTCCTGCTTCTGCTTCCGCTTCTGCTGTGTTACCTGATATGGCTACCTTGTCACCTTTTGTAATTTTCATAGTTGGATCCATGTAACCATGCTTGTTCATAAAGGCACGTGACCTGATTACGTGCACTGCTCTCATTCACTGACGTTGTGCTTGAGCCTCTGCGGTCAAACCATGTTGTTGGACATATTACACTTCATCAACGTTATCAATGAGGGAGACACGTTTTTTGCTGCTACTGCCTGGCCATGGAAGACAGTTATGGGAAAATAATTTGCCCCTAGCTTGTTCAGCAACATTCTTCTCCAAGAAGAATGCATTTTTCTTGAGGGATTATAGTCCTCCTGCTCGTTTCATGAGGTGTTTTTTAACGGTATAATCGATGTGAACATCCATGAAAATTCGTAAAGAATAAAATGAGAGAAGCAGAAGACAAAGCAGAAAATCAATAACTGCAGTGACAATGATGTTGGGAACTTGATAAAGGCGTTTCCGGAGAAGGGAGAGGCAGGAGGAGGAGATTTTCAGAGGAGGAAGAGATATATTAGGCAAGATGAAAAGAAGAAGAAGAAGAAGAAGAAGAAGAAGAAGAAGAAGAAGAAGAAGAAGAAGAAGAAGAAGAAGAATGATGGATTCAAGATGGAGGAGCAGAAATGAAAAATTTTAAAAAGAAACAAATCAGGAATCAGGAAACAATAAAAACAAAGTTATTGGAAAAGACAGGGGAGAATTGGTGAGATGAAAGGAGAAGAAAAAGAGTTCCATGTGGAGGCAGAAAGGATGAAGACGATAAAAATCCCAAACTAAGGGAAAGATGGAGAGAAGAGGAGAGGGTGATGATAGATATGATGAAAGAATCAGACAAGAAAGAAAGAAAAATGAGAAGAGAGAGAGAGAGAGAAGCTGATCTGGATGGGAATTGGAGAATGATGAGAAGATAGGAATAGGAGAAAATGGATAAAGAACAGGAGGAAGGGGAGAAGTTTTGGACAGTGACGAAGGAGAAAGAGAGAGGGATAAAGAGAGAGAGAGAGAGAGAGAGAAGAGAGAAATAAAGAAAATAGGAAAAGAAAGAAGTATGGATATGTGAAGATGTTGCTAAGGAGACCTGTTCCGAGTTGAATTCTCTCTCCCTCCTACATATATATTTGTGTATGTGCATGTATGCGTGCGTAGGTCGCTTTGTGTGTTCTTCAGACACACACGCACACACACGCACACACAAACTTACACACACATATACATATATATGTATAGATATGCATACGTATGTATTATTACAAATGGCATACGTGTATAGGTTTGTGTGTAATATTTAGACACACACACACTAATATATATATATATATATATATATATATATATATATATATATATTAGTTCAAATGGTATGTATTTCTGTCCAATCTTATTTCACAAAAGCGCCCCACCCACCCCCGCAGAAAAATTAACACAATTCTGTATTAGACGACCAACCGCGGATGACGCATCGTATTATACGCCTTGTTGCTAAGTGGTTGAGACTCGGGGTGAGATGGAGGCTGATTATTTTGTAGAAAAAATCAATACAGAATATGTAAAAGAACTTATCAAATCTTTGGCACCTACAGATGCCTGTAAAAGTAGACTCACACCTAAAATCGTGCTAAGTCACACACAAACAAGTAACACCGGTGCATGTAGAACGAGCGCCTGGTATAGAGTTGGGTTTTGAATCGCTAGTCACAAGAAACATTGCCTGTAAGTTTGATCTTTTTCAGTTCTCCATTATTTGGGGAATGTGCTGGATCTATCGAGCAGAACGGTGACTGGGTAGAGGCAGCAAGTTGATCCTTCGAAGGTACCGTTATTTGATCCCTTTCTAAGTGCAATAGAATAAATGCTAGTCGAGGCGTTTTTATCATTTCTGTTGATCAAGACACTCTATTCAAACGGACAGTGATCCCATCCCAAGAGCAATGTTCTATGAAGAACCCGCACACTTGGTGTTAATACAGTCCAATAGATTAAAAGATGGAGGCTACCGCCAAGGCCTGGGACATCACCACCGGAGATTGCGAAGCTAGAGCAGTAGACACAGCAATCAGGGGCACGTCGAGAGACATCGGATTGGGTGAAAAGAAAAAACAAATGGCGGAAACACTTTGCACGTTGCTCGGCCCGCTCAGTCACTGAAGACAAGGTGTTCCACATTACCAACACTATGGTTGAAAGAATAGATACCCGTTGGTCCGACAGATCAGTCCTTCTCCAATTACAAAATGCAATGTGCATCTACTTATTTGTTTTCTGTCACGCTAACGGACTCAATTATTCCATCTTATCATCAAGTAATTCTTACATCATTTCATGTTGACGGATGATATAGAATTTTATGTTCTGATAGCATACCTGTACGGTTTCTATGCTATGCTAAGCTTGTTATTTGTCAATCACAGGAAATATGGGAACATTTTTTATCTAAGAAAAAAATATATGCGTACCCATAAAGATATATAACTAAAAGCGATAGCTGTGGTTTACGGTCGACATTGCGACGGATAAGATAAGAAAAATTTCCCATCTCCGAGGTCACGACTACGACTGGAAACAGTACGATATTTTTAGCTTGAAATCAGCAGCAGCTGTCATAGTTGACCATTCCGATTTTTGCACTGAAAATCATTTGTTCAAGATCAGTAGTAGCTAAGATTTTTGCACAAATGGCTTCACCCCAACCATTGAGGTATAATCATTTGTGCGTGCGCGTGTCTGTGAGAAGCATTCTTCAATATCTATTCAGAATAGGTCGAGGTATTTTTTTCATATCTTCACTTAATTTCAGATTTAGTACGATAGTCTGAAAGTTCTATCAACATAAACAAAGAAATGTTGTCTAACATGATGTTATTTAAATCTTATAAGAATACAATTGCATGATTACTTGAATACCGCTGTCAATTTTGACATCATGGGTAAACCAGCCATCGTAATAACAACAAGATTTAATATAATTTACGTCAGACGTGTATCAACTTTTTAGAAATCTTGTCGCATAAACCAACGCTAACACGTTGGGGAGAGCGTTCCTGTGAAATTTTTCGTAATCAAAAAGGAGTAATTATTATTGATTTTTTGGAGAAAAAAACTCCGATGGTTTTCAGCCCGAAAATATCTTACTCGAGTGACAATCGACAGTGCTGCAATGATTGAAGAAAATGTACTACTTCCGTTTTCAAAGGGCTCATAGGTTTAGGGTAGATTCGCAGGACGATTTGACTATACAAGTCAGTGTGATGTGATATTAGAAGCCATTCACAGCAGACAAATCGGATGGCGAACATCGATCTTGGAAACTGAGGCAGATACACGTAGATCAAGTTGTGAGCTTTTTTTGTGGGGTGGAAGGGCTTCAATGAATTCCCCTCATATAAATTGAAGTAATTCCTTTTTCCGTTTTTACACCAATTCAGATAGCATGACGTTAGTTTTTTCGGAAAAATGAAATGGTACCAAACGAGCTTTCGAAGAGCCGATATCGTCATCATCAACTGCAGCAGCAGCAGCATTTAAGGGTCTGTTCTTGGACATAAACTTTCCTCAAAATTCGGTAAAGCTCTTTATCGTGGGTGTCAAGGACCAAATAATCTGTGAAGTCATCTATTTTGTCATCTTATGTTTCATTAGCCACGGTTTGGTATGTGATCTCTGGGCATCCACGTTGTGAGACGTGATTTCAAGCGGTTGATTGCCATTTTTGAAACATAACCAGCCCTTTGCAATCAGAGTGTTCTTGAGTATTCTATGAAAACTCAGACTCCTGATTTTCATCTAATATATTGTGCTGTCTGGCAATCTCTCCGTGTGAAGTTGAGCATGATTGTTTCCTGTGCATGTCGAATGTTTATCAGTTTGAGGGTCAATATTTTGGTTACGTTCATGTTTCAGCTCTATAGGTGACTATCGGGGGTATATATTGGTTTTATACCAATTTCTTTAGCACTAGCAGGGTTCCCTTGTTCGTTAAGGTTTAGTTTTCCATGTTGGAAGTTTGCCATCCTACAGTGATTATTCGCTTGATCTTTTATTTTCAGGATATCATGTTGGTTTGTTGTCAAAAGTAGATTTAGTGGTCTACTTTCTCGAATTCTGCGTCTTCGATTTAGAATGTTGTGCCTGTATTTATTAGGTTCCCCGCCGTTGAGCAAGTAAAGTAATAGTCAGACTGCAAGTCTCAGAAACTAATCTCTAATGTAGCTAGTTCAAATCTATCACCAAGTGGTTGTCATTTCAAGACTAAGATGATATTCATTAAATTGATACAGAAATTCCTAGCATAATATTTTGCACCATATTGGTGTAACATAAGAAATTTCATAGACGTTCATTCAGCCCTTGATTCCTTGTGTAAACAGTCAACTATAGTACGTTGTTTACAAGCCTTTAGGAAATTCGTTTGTGTTTTGACTTCAAAGTAGAATCCTTTGATCTCACACACTTACCCGACTGTTACTTCCACTTTCCAAAATTGTTCTTTTTTCAGGATTATGATCGATTACCTTGTTGGATTCTCCTTCATCTCGTCCACAGTTTACATTATCTCTCAGATAAGAAGTTATAGTGAACTTAATCTGGATTGAAGATGTTTAGTGGCTAATAAACATAGGCGATGCTATTTTTGGCAAGAGAAAACCCTGAACAAGTCGGAAGGAATGCGCACTGTGTATATTACAGTTTCATTGTATGCAAGCTCATTCAATAGAATCTCACTATAAACTGAGTTACCCCATGGGAGAGCTACTGTTCATGAAACCGAAGCCAGGAACAATCAGTTCTCTAGATAATCAAAATTTTTTCCAGGGCATACTGCAAATAATGTTGCAAATCGAATAAACAGTTATGCGTCATTCCCAATGTATACATAAATACAGTTGCGGCCGAATTGCGTTGTTTCTCGTGTGATCATCGCAGTTAAGCAACGTCATGCCCGGTCAGTACCAAGATGGGTGACCATCTGGGACTACCAAAGGCTGCAACCAGCTCGTGGGGCTTTCCCTGCAGCCATGGCTCGTCTCGAAACATATTAAACGCTTTTTTTTCCTTTGGAAGTCAGCAGTATGGCCGGAAGCGGGAAAGTGAAACTTGGGAACAACATCTCCTCCATACGAAGTGCTTATGCATAGCAGCTATGAACGAAAAAAAAGCTGTTCACCCAGGGTTAACATTGAAAGACTCTATTGCTAAAATGTGGATGTAGTTATATTTGTGTGAGTGTGTGAGAGAGAGAGAGAGGGAAAGATAGAGAGAGAGATTGTGTCTGTATTTCAATGTGCATCTGTTTTTACCCGTGTTCATTTCTATTAGTGTGCAATTCAATTTGGTGAACTATTCTAACCATGAATCTGAGTAAAAAGAAACACTACTTTATATTCATAGACAATGCAGATTTCATTGTTTCTTTTATGTTTGTTTCTTGGAAACCATTCAATCTCAATACATCGCAAAACTCAAAGTTCAACCACAATTTTCTAAACTCGAAACGAAGTTCTTTTTTTTTCTTTTTATTGTTGTTTGAACGCCCCCGGCCAGTCCATTTTTTCTTAGCTTTTTTTTTTCTATAAATTAATCAACACTGCCTATATCGACCAAAAAAACATTGACTACAACGTCAAACTTCCCGGCTTTCAATTTTCTATGCTGGGTCACGAGTTTGTGACAGAATTGTTTCTGCCTGGTTTGGCAACAGTGAAAAACGCCAGCCAGCGATTTCTTCAAACGTTACAACTGACAAAACGTCCGATTGTGAATGGTCAATTGGCCGAAGCGCACTCATAGGCCGGAGAAAATGTTAATGAAATCCTGTTCCGATCAGCAAAACAAGATTACATTTAATTTCTTTAGTACTTCTTCCCCTTCATTCATGGATACTATTCTGTTTCACATTCTTAGCTTTATTGATACTTGCTAAGCAAGGCTTAGCACTGTACAAAGACATAAGTGTGGGTCACCCAGTGACAAATGAATTCACTACAGTAGCAATTGTTTGTCAGAGTAGCTTGCCAAGTATTCCTCCAAGGCAAGACATCCATCTCTCATTCGTTTTCTAATGAATAATTATAATAATGATGATAATAATAAGTACAACCAACTCAAATAACCACAAAAATGGGACATGAATCCAAGATTTGTGTGTCATAACTGGAAGGTGCTCTCAGGAGGGACCCAGTCGTCTCCCTGCAACTGCTGGCCAAAAACCTGGTTTTTGTACATTTAGTGGCCTTTGGGAGGGACACAGTTGTTACTAAGTATTGCTGGCCAAGAGCCTGGCTCATGCTCCATTAATGACAACCAGGAAGGACACAATTATCACCGACCAGTTGTTAGCTACAATAAGAAAAATGGTCGAAATTGGACTACAAACTTATAATGTATTGCTACTTTGAAATCGAGCCATCTGAGTGGCGCTATAAAGCCCACATACTCAAAATATGGAGAAAAAAATATGCCGTGAAGGCATCAAATTTGCACCTGGCTGTTCAAGTGAGACGGACCTTGAAAACAGACGGCTGTCTGAGATAGGACTACAAGAAATCTGCAATAAAATAGAAAAAAAATGAGTTACCGAAGAAATACCCTCAACGCAACCAACGTCGTAAAAAAATAAAAAATAAAAACAAATTCAGACAGAAGGAAAAAACCTTGACCAAAGGCATACCCAACAAAGAGATGCTGACAACCCGATAGGGAAAGAAAAGGCCCAGATTCAAACTCTGTAAGAAATCATGCAAGAAGATAAAACAACACTGCAACATCTTAGGAGCAAGGATTGGGGAAAAAACCATGAGTCAACTGAACATGTCAATTACCTCTACAGAATATTGAAACTAATGACGTAACAGGGCTCAACAACTTGATCTATGCTGGCGCAGAAATGGACCTCTTACTGTAGACGTCAGGGAGAAACCACGAATACCAGGAACAAAACGCTTACCTGGGAAATAAGAATAGAGAGAAAAAACAGATTTCCTAACTACAGAGAGATGAAAACTATTTAGAGATGCACAATACATGAACAGACCACGCGCAAGACTATTGGACGAATAAAAGATAAAAGGGCTTGCAGGCAACAGTGAAAGAGATGTACCGAAAAACTCTTGACAAAGAGGTAAGACTAAAGCATTATAAACAAAGGACTGTCAAATAGAATGGAATAAGACTGTAAACTACATAACCAGTGTATGTAGTCACCTATCCCAGACAGAGTATAAAGATAAGACAGGGTAGCAACATTGATACATTGGGAACGAAGAAACGAATGGGATTTGACTACGTGGACAAGTGGTATCAGCACAAACCGGAGAAAGACCTGGAAAATGCAAAGTCATAAATTACTCTGGGAATTCGACATTCAAACTGACAACTCCATCGAACCTGGTAATCGTGTTCAAGGGAAGGAGAACCTTACAAATAATAGACACAACTGTGCCTGAGGATCACAGAGTAAATGGGAAAGAAAATGAAATATGAGAGACATACGAGGGCCTGGTAAAAGCAAAGGATGGTTTGGCACCAGAAATAGTTGGAGCAGCTGGAACTGTTAAGAAAGCGGAATTCAAGGAACTTGGGATAAGAGGAAGGATTGAGACTATACAGACCATGGTATCAGCGGATAATAGCCAAAAAAAGGGCATACTGAAAGCGGTACAAATCACAGCTCTGCTATTATAGGTGAGGACGATATGAGAAGAAGACTGGAGACCTGAGGAGACTTACTGTCGCTCAACCTCCAGCAATCACTGCCAGGCAACGTGTGAGACCGTTATCTACAACACTCCTGTGGACTTTGAGAGTATGGAGAGGAGGGCTTGAGATTCGAGGAGACTTGCAGTCATTCAGTCGCCAGCGATGAGCACCAGGTAACTGGTGAGGAAATAATAATAATAATAATAATAATAATAATAATAATAATAATAATAATAATAATAATAAAAATAATAATAATAATAATAATAATAATAATGATAATAATAATAATAATGTGTCGACGAATGTCTCGGTAGATATACGGAAAATTGTCTTCACAGGCATCGCCCATATCCTTTGCAAAGCACTGGCATGTAAATATTTTATCTTTTATGTACTGTTCGTTTTGTAGCCACTTGTATTGACCTTCCTTTGTATGTAAGTAAAAAAAAACTGGCATTACCTGCATTGCTCCCTGTCCTTAAGCGGAAGAGTCCATTGTTACGACTAGAGAAACAGTAAATATCAGACTCTTCATTTTATAAGTATTTTCCATATATTTGCATATTCCCACCAGATAAGTGGTTATTGCTAAATATTGAATGACAGCACTCCTCCTAGAGAATTTTTCCCCGTGTTCTCACAGACCCCAGCAACTATATAATACGATAATTATTTCATCTCAAATGTCTAGGGATCATTCCTGGAGATTGAGTGACAGCTAATCTCCCGGGAATACAAGCACCTCTCACAATATCTGTGCAGACCCTATCATTGTTTTGGAGTGGATCTTCTTCATTACTCTTTAAATTCTAATTTTATTTCCAGTACGTAAACTTTGATGGGCAAGACCCTAATCAACATTTTCTATATTTTTATCAGTAAGCCAGTTATGCTTGCTTTATTGGTCAAACTTATCGATTGAATGCTTTCATCCAGCAGTTTGGTGGTATAGTCACCAACAAAGCTTAGCAGGACTTTTTTCTTTGCTTATCAAGATCAAATCTTCTTGCTTCGACGAGATGATTCGGATTTCAAAATCTCAATATATCTTAGTTCTTAGTTTTCTGGACAGATTCTAGTCCGTGTTTGATCATGACATCACCAGATCTCAACTTCGTCAAGGATTTATGATGAAATTTGATATTTACACGCAAATTAATAAGACTCAAAATGCAAATAAGCTGAACAGTAATGTATCAGAGTGCTGGAAAAATCCCACTGGAATCACTAAGGAATTCAACCCTACAAATGTCTCGTAAATGTGATAGGGCCCAACCAACTTTGAGTTACTCTTTTGGGTAAGATTACTTCATTTAGGACTTATATTTTCTTGAATCTAATTGTTGTTAAGTGAAAATGACAGATACTAGCAGTGTCCATAAACTCAATGAACAAGGTTACGTTGACAAATCAATATCATATTACTTTGCTTGGTCATTCATTTTGATTGAATCCGTGGATGGTTCCTCCCCCCTCTTTCATTCTCTCTCTCTCTCTCTATATATATATATATATACATATATATATATATATATATATATATATATATATATATGTATATGTATATATATATACATATATAGTCTAGAACGTTTTACAATTTTAAACGCTAAACGCATTTAAACTTATTTAAGAAGTTTTTTGCGTCACTTCAGTCGTTTATAAACAATTACTGTAATTTACGTATTTTTCTCTTGTGTTTTTCTTTTGTTTTTGTTTTACACTCACTCTGATATAAGGAAATTATGGGTAAATTTTCTCTTGTTGGGGTTATCATTTGTCTACCATATAACTGTTTCCAATATTTAGAACAAAGCAATTATATTATTTTGATACTCAATCAGTGTTGATCTGATACAACCTCCCTTTTAGCTAGGGTTTTGATTTATAACTTTTGACATACATGTAATTTTTTTTTAAATAAGTTATCATCACTAAGTATTGTATACAGATGTTATTTCAGCCAGCACATCATTTTTTTTCTTTTGAAAATAGGGCTTACATACGTGGGTGATAAAAAAGACATATTTAACGATGAGGAATCAGTAAGCATAGCCAGACATGACTCATTGTTCGTGTCACTTCCATTGAGTGTTCACATATGTGAATATCAAATCTGTTTCAGTTTTGATCTAAGACCGTATGCAAACCAACTTATGATATCATCTTCAAGAAAATTACCAACACAGGAAGATTTCTTCAAGTTGATTTTCTTCCAACACAACCAACCGAAAAAGTTGGCAGTTTTTCCCTCACATGAGTTAATATTTCTGCGTTATATAGCATTTTGCTTCCATCAATGCATTTTTCCTCGAATGGATTATCCCTATGAATGAAACAGAACCACACCACTTTCCAACCCGTAGTAACACCTCTATTGGCTTTTCCACTGGTATACTTAGACAAGTTAGCTTTCCTGGTAATCTATATTCAATATCCCATCCCGTTTCCAAATACTTACCAGTCAGATGGATAGATCAGATTAAATGTTTACCCCTTTCCCTGGTTCTAGTCAATACAATGATCTTTTACATTGACAAAAAACTACATCCATTATGGTTACCTAATTCCCCTAACATTAATACAAACCTTTTTAGTTCAATATACATTATTCATTGATTCAATTTCATACTTTTGTTCATATATTTCTTAATTTCGTTATTATCTAATTATGGTTAAGCTGATAAGTTCGAAAGGAGCTAAGGTGTCAAGTCATGGCTTTATTGAATTTTACTTACTAATTTCGTTGCCTTGATTGACCATTCTCACAACTGAGGAAGCAATTTTCGGTGTAAAATCAATAAATCTAAGAGTAGCTCGTGCTATTTCTAAATATTCTGATAATATAGTTTTGCAAAAGATATAATACCACTTGCATTAAATGGCATATGTACGATAAAGAACGTAGCGTCTTGTTTATTAAAAAAAAATTACATGCAAACTTTCCGTCCTCGATTTCAACGTTGAAATGTAGGAACGTTGCCTGCATTCCGTTATGTTCACACTTTAGTTCAAAATCCTCAAGTCATATAGCACTAGACGATTTTTGATGTCACCCCCTGCAGTAAAATATCAAGTCATCAATAAAAGGGGTACAACCTGAAAATGAACAAACTCTCTTTATATCAAATCTAATTGAGGACGGCATACAAATATATCATATAAATGTAAATACAAATCCACCCAATAAGGCACAGGATCAATTCCCATGGGAAAACCTACTATCAAAAAAAAAAACAATTCATTACCCATTCTAAAGTAACATTCCCCGATAAAATGATAAACGATCGCAATGAGGGTAGAACATGTTGGATGAATCTTGCCCTTTTATTTCGTTTTACACCAGGAAGCCTAACAGTTTGTGAAACCCAGTAAATTCACTATTTCATCCAGCCAAGTCAACCCTTTTATTCAATTCTTTGATAAAATATTCTTGAGGGATATTTGCGTAAAGAGTACAAGAATTGTAGATTGAGATACATTTAGCAACTTTACATGTATTTATGATATCTAATTTCTCTTCTATGAGTAAAGAATTATTTACGACGCAGAAGAGATTTAAATTACTATAGGATTTACTCCATATATTTAACAATATATCTATCTATATCCATCAATATATATATATATATATATATATATATATATATATATATATATATCCTGCTTGACACACTCAAATTGCTGAAGGGTATTAACCTTGTGAATTTTATATATATATATATATATATATATATATATATATATATATATATATATATATATGCTTGTGTGTGTCTGTCTGTCTGTCTATCCGTCTGTGTATCTGTGTATGCGTGTGTTTAAAAAGTATGTTTGAAAAATATGTAGCAATTATATGTTAACGACAGAATAGCCTATCTAGGGCAATGGAGTTTTAATCTGCTTCAAACTTCACAAACTTATCCCAGAGACCTTTCCACTTTCTACAACTGTGTACAATGTCGGCTTATTTAATTCACCCGAATCTCTCTTTCTGGAATGTGACAGTGATCTAAACCTGACTTCATGGTTGTCGAAAAAAAAACCTGCACGAGACGAGCAGAACGAATATCAAGATCATTCTGAAGACGTCAGTTGCACAGTATGCAATCTCAATCAATGGGTTCTCATTGCCAACTAAGTAATATGAGCCATGAGAATTTTCATAGCAATAAAAAAAAGCAAAAAGTGAAAATAGCATTCTGCGTTTGTTTCCTAGCGAAATGTTATCGAGGCGGTTTGCACCCTCTTCCTTCAGTGCCACCTGCTGCCCTTAAATCTAACGAGTCGGACTAAAATAAGATCATCACAATTCTGTTGGTCTTGGAACGCTCAATATTTTTTTTTTTTTGATTAATCGTAATTGTTTCTCCACTTTACGCATTCCAGCCCACGGAAGTTTATTATAGAACTGCTCCACTTTTTTGTACTGGGAAATCATTACAAATGATTTTAATTTGATGGAAAGAATCTATTAGTTCTTTTGAATGCTGGTAAACACAGCGTAAGAACAATCTAATGCCAGGGTAAACTAGTCAAGTCTGACGGCGATCTAGCAGTTGAACTAAAATAGTGATTTTGAATCAGAATTCTAAAATGTAATAATTGAACAATAATCTTTCAAACTATAAATGACGTGATTTATTTCTTTCAGTCTCGAATTATTAAAATGAATTATTAATTTGATCTGTTTCCTATGTCGCAAAAATGTATAAATAATTTACACAACATTTACTTGTAAATTATTCATATCATGATATTGATATATGTTGATCGATCTTTTTATTTTGGTCTGTTTTTATCAATCATAATTTATTCATAGTAATCGGCTAGTCTTGTTTCCATGTGATTTCTTTCTTTGGTGAATCTTTTGTTTTTTGTTTTTTTATTTATTCGTTTATCCTCTCCATTTCTGCAACGTTCTCGTTCGAATAATTCTTCAGCAGTCGGTTAGGTTTGCAATCTACTGGTTGTACCAAGGTTTCTATGTTTGTCCTTCTTATAATCTGTTCAAGACGATCTTTCTAACAGCGCCGAGTGCAGAGTTCGTTGAAGAGAATTTAGCGGGGAAGTCTAGTGTCATTCGCACGGATCACATGGTCTGTCCATCTGGGACGATGTTTAATATTGATGGCTTCGGTGTCGAGGTCTCTCAAGGACTGCAAGGTTGGTGACGTAGTCCTCTCATTTGATGCTTATAATTGATTGAAGCTTCAACCAGTGAAGGATCAAGTTTTTTTACCTCTTGAAAGTATAAGGTTCATATTTTTATCCGTAAAGTAAGGTTGAAACGACTACAGCTTGATGCACCGTGAATTTCGTTTGTTGATTAAGATTGTTGTTTCTAAAAACGCAGTGGGATAGTCTTCGAAAATAATATGGACAACATGGATCTTGTTCTTTCCACCTTTCTTGGAGTTACAGTGTGTTGAGGTAGGACTCTTTTCATACCTATCTATGTACTTATCTTGATCTTTTCATTTCTAACTATCTATCTATCTGGCTAACAGGTTAACTATTCATTGCTTTTCGAATCTTTTCCCAAACAATGACATTTTTACACTATATTCTAAAAGATGCCTGAACATAAAATGCACATTAGACATTGTTGGACTCTCCATGCTTGGTCTAGGGGTAAGTACAGTGGAATCAAGATATTAAATATTAGAAAAAAAAATTCAATATCATAATGCTGTAGATGCAACTATAAGATTGTTTGTAAGTTTTGGGGGTTTTTTTAAGCGGCGTTTATACTTGGGAAAATAGTGTGGGAAAGGTCCACAACCAGAAAAATTATTAACTAAACGACCTTAATGAAAATGAAATGCTATACAACAAGTAAACGAAAAACAGAAGCGATTAAGTCAATTTCATTGGATGACGAAATAGAATAGACATTACATTTTTCTAGGCAAATAGGTTTCATAGTCATTTCGTAGCACGACAATACACGTTCTAATATGACAAGTGCAACGCAGTAAACAAAGGTGGGGGTTGTAATGGGAACTCCATCAACACACAATGTGATCATCTAGACCTGTTAACTTTTGACTACCACTTTTTTGAGTTCATTACAACAATTCTTGTACAGTTCCAACAATTTGAAGGTATTAAAAATCCTACGATGACTTCATTGAATCGAAACCGAAATTAGTTTTGCAAGTTCTGACGCATCATTTTTATTGAATGAAGCAAATGGTCGTAAAAAGCCGGGAAGAATAATTTGATTTCATATAAATTAAAGATGGCGATAATATAATGCTGCGTACTTTTGCATCAACTTGATACTAAACTTAGATTTGGAGGAAGGCCATAAGAGTGGGGTACCCAATGAAGATCGAAATATGATTCAATTTGAATAGAAATTTATGTGAAAAGAATTGTTTGAAACACTTCCATCTCTCTCTCTCTCTCTCACTCTGTCTGTCTTTTTCTCTATTTCTCCTAATATGTATATGTATAATGAGTTTTCCTTGTCGACAATATTTCTTTATGCGGAATTATTTCTTCTGATAATGTGTTTTTCAATGATTTGACAATCTCGAAATCGAGTAGATTATATTGTAAATCCGATCTGACGACCCTGCTAATGAGAAATACATAATCGGAAGTGAAAAGAATATGGAAAATTCATAATTTAATCTTTCTCCCAATTTGTCAAATCATTAAATTACAAACATACACGCACGCACACACACACACACACATACACACACATATATATATATATATATATATATATATATATATGTATATATATATATATATATATATATATATATATGTATATATATATATATATACATATATATACATATATATATATATATATATATGTATAAGTGTGTGAGTGAGTTTTTACAAACATTTTAATATGGCATATTGTGTATGCTTCTCATGAGTATTAGCAAAAGAAATGAGCGAAAGATAAGCAAGAACCGTAAGTTAAACGATGCGTCTACCAACCGTTGTACTGGTGGTAGGAGGAGGGGGAGGAAAAGAGGAAAAAAGAAGTTGTTTTCATTTGGATCGAATGATTCTCATACTTGTAAAACATTGCAATATGGAAATATTTTGCAAGTATAATTCTCAAAAGAAAAAATTTTGTCCCAAAATGCAGACTTTGGATATTCTTTAATGGCATCGTCAGCCGCTGGTAAAAAAAAATCCATTGTCTATTTATTTTTTGTTTTTATATGAAATCCCTGAACTTTCCTTCCTATTTCTGCTGTAAAACATAGCTTGGACCGACCAACTAACCGGCAGACTAGCAGACCAACCGATCAAAAAGCATCATCTAGAGATACTTGTATATTCTGCAATGGTATCGTTAGCAGTAGGTAAAAAATCCATTAACTAGTTTTTTTATGAAATCACACGACTTCTTTCTATCCCATTTCTGCTATAAAACATAACTTTGACCGACTGGTGGCCTGTCAGACCGACCAACTGACCGAAAAGCGTCCAATAGAAATATGTGGACTCTCTTGAAAAATGTATCCCGTTGGTTTTGATATAATATATCATTAATTTATAAAATAAACAAGGAATGCTTTGGAATAAAATATTAGATTAAAAAAAATTCCTCTGGTGAGGGTTAATGAAGCATGATGCATGGAACTGACAATCAACGAAGGACGTTACGTAGAATAATGAGAAATAAGATAAGATTTGTTCTCTCAAGAATATCTTCACAAATTGAAGTGTTTTTTTTTTTCCTTCATCATATTGCCAAGAGTTTCTTGTCTAAACAGTGTCAGTAATTGATCACTACTAAGAAACTACTTGTCCCCTTTGGGACTCTCCAGTCATAAATCATATGTCTCATTTACCTAACACCACGATAAATATATTACATTGACTGGGTTCCTTCTCTTAAGATGGGAAAAGAATTATTTGGCCTGGAGTAACAAGTGTTATAAACACCATTAACTCTGAGACATTTCTTGAATACACGAAGGTTGATTTATAACTTATAGAATTTGACTTTGCAACGAAAAGTTTGTTGAAACCTTCTATAACTTTGTTGGCAATGATAACCTAACTAAGAATTAGACTGTGTAGTTCTATGTAAATAGCAAGATTATCCCCGCATATTTTTTTTCATCTGAATATTCCATTTACTCGGCGTTTTTCTTTTTGCCCCTTCATCTACGGACGAAGTCAAATCAAATCAAAATGATTTAAAGTTTTTGCAATGTCATTTGTGTTGTGTTTGCATCTTAGAGATATAGGCAGTTATTGATTAGTATGCTTGTCTGGAAAGACAACACAAAAATGTGGGTCTGTCCTCTTTTCTGCGACGGGCTGTCCAAATATATGGATAATAACTTAGCTTTGAAACGTCTGTCACTTGGCTACAAATGTTGGCCAATCAGTAAGCATCGAAGTCGCTTGGTAAGAAACAGTCGACAAGCCACATTTGCTGATCACAATTCTACAGGAAGGTGTCCAAATATACGGGCATTAACTAAATTTTACATCATTTGTCACATAACTACAAGTGTGAGCCAATAAGTAAGAAATCGCTCCGTAGATAAAGTGTTGAGTGGCGGATTTCACAACACATTTTGTAAAAGGTATGAGTGGATGGATCGAAGGAAGGATGGATCCATGTCTTGCCTAAATCCATTACTGCGACAGAAGCCTCAAGTAACAACCAGGATTCGAACTTGAGTCCCATTTAGCCTTTTTCTTGCCTGATATTCATCCTGCACTCCGTGTCATCCATTATCAATCTATGTCTCTTCTGGTCTATTATCCATTATTTTTTCTATGACTATCTCTCTCCTCTCTCTCTCTTCTCTCTCTCCCCCTTCTCTCTCTCTCTCTCTCTCTATATATATATATATATATGTGTATGTGTGTGTGTGAGTTTCTCTGTCAGTCTATTCATTTCTTTTTATCTATCAATCGATCTATTTATTTACGTGTGTCAGACTAATCAAAGTCTGCTCCCATATATGATTCAGTTCATTGTTCTCTTTCTCTATCTATGTTTCTCGATCTATTCATCAATTTATCACTCTATATATACATTTGTATATATACATATATGTTTGCTTATATCAATCAATCAATCAATCAATCAATCAATCAATATATATATATATATATATATATATATATATATATATATATATATATATATATATATATATATATATCAAGCTGTTCATAATCTATCTGTTCTAATCTCCACCCATGATTCATAGTAATTTCAAAATCTAAAATTTCACCATTAAAAGACGCATAATGTGTTAAGAATTAATTTATTACAAAATTATGGATGTTGCTCGCTACGGCTCTTAAATACATTCTAGTCTCTTTTTTTGTTTGTTTGTTTGTTTGTTTTCTCATTTCTTCTGTCCTTTAGTTCCTTGTTTTCAAATTCAAATCTGCACATGAATTGAAACAACTACTTTTAAACAACCGCACAGAGCAAGTAGCGAGACTCTAATTTCCACGCAGTCGTAGTTGCAGCGTTTCATTCAAGGCACTTCCGCTCTGGAGCAGCTTACAAACAAAAGAAGATACGCCACGCTGAGTCGCACAATGGCCATGGCTCCAAAGTGCTGGCCTAGACAGATCAATGAATCAAATTAGTTTGGACCGCTATCACATCATTTCCAATAGTCTTCCTTCCGCATACACCCACTCATTTGAACGCTTTAGAGTCGTCAACATCATAATAATCGTTGTCGTTCTTGTCATAAATATTAGCAACCATCAACCAAAACTGTCAACGTAGTTTTCATCTGTTCTCAAACTAGTTTGGCTGGCCGGCTGGCTGGCTGGCTAAAAATGTGCGCAAAAAACAGTTTTTTGTTGTTTTTTGAAAATCTATCCTTAGATGAGTTTTATAAAGGGGTTCAATTTGCAATGTAAACTCATGCTGAATTGATCCCTCAGGGAGTGTACGGTAGCATTCACGCTTGATTTATTAAATTTCAGGCATTTTTCAGTGATCACCGTCCAACAAAAGACGAGTAGGATAACTTATCCACCGATCATGCCCTTTTCAATTAACATCCAAGATGGCATGCTGCCAAAAGACGTCGGTCCTGTGATGGTTTCTATTTGGTGATTAAGCAGAACTTTTCATTATTGTTTTTCGTTCTTGTTTTTACGCGTGTTGTTTTTGGAGGATGGTATCTGTGTGGTTTATCGACGTTATTTACAGCTTTATTGCACGAGATTTCAGGATAGTTTCCTGGGCGCGAATAGTTTATGGATAGAATTTATTTCTGTTCTCACATCGGAGGTCACTGTTGGCCGTCTCCAAGGATCGATTCAACAGCAAATCATTCTAACTCTCCAGCACTCTCCTTAGTATTATTACAGCTTCTAGAATTGCCGTCTTTCCTTTCGGTCTCCAATTCAGCAAATCACTTTGCGAAGGTCGTCGTCTGATCTTAAGCACTTTCTTCACTCTCATGTTCCGGAGGTTTTACAATTGAGCAGCGATACGTCGCAAAAACAACATAAACTATCTTGCAAGTAATTTTTTTTTTTACGATAATTTGTTTCGGGTTTACGACTTGGATCAGATGATCTGTTGAAACTTAAAATCCACTTTAATTTCCCCAAAAGGACACATTCTGCTTTGTGGTCATATCATATGTTTGTCTGTACGAAGCTAAGTTGCTTGCACAATTTTGAGCCAATCACTGTTCCTACTAAAACTTACATGCTTTTTTTTAATTTCTTCTCGGAGGGTTTGCTGTATCCACTTATCGTATGATTAAGCGTTTTCCTCTTATGCTCATGAATAGTATTAGTCATTTTTCTGTGATTCCTCCTTGGTTGATCCAAATGCTTTTATTCATAGTTACTGTTACTCAATGTTCAGTACCTCTTTTTAGATTTTCTCTCCGCTTCAAACTGCAGAATATTCCCACCGGAAATAATGTTAAGGTCTCCTCTTTAGGAATCTAATGTCAAACTTCAGGTATTGATTTTATCATCGTGAATTCGCCAGACTTTAGAATTCAAGCTCTCAGAAATTCAGACATTTGAATTTCAGATTCATTTTAAATCTAAGACATGAATGAGAGAGATAAACAGAGAGAATAATGCCATAACGTGATGTTGTGTCAACTTGCATTTGCAAGTTATAGGTATTTTTTTTTTTTTTTTGTAAACTTTGTATTCTTGTTATGGAAAATATTATCCTTATAAAATCACAATTATATGTTATTTGTTTTCCTTTTCGGTGAAAAAATGTGCTACTAAGGATGTCATTAGAACAGTGAATATAGCAACGGGGCCATTACATAATATAAAAACCTTAGTATTTCAAAAAGGTAGCATATTCGTCTGTGATCTTCAGCTATTCGTTCGACCAAGACATACTGTCAATGTTCACAAATAAAATTCGATACTACATTCAGTGTTTCCATGGCCCAGTGGTTTGAAACGTTCCGTTAGACACGAATAGATCTAGGGATAGAATCCAAATTGGAGCAAGACATTGCTTGCTTTCTTTCTTATCAGATGCAGATTAACCATTAAGTTGAGTAGGCTTTCCCTTGCATTAGTGGATAATGATGAATCAATCATCAAGCCCAGTGCGCTTTTTCTTTCATTCTCTTGTCAAACTCCTACGATTGTGTTATGACTTTATTCTCGTATGTAACAAGAATGTGGGATGACGATAACAGGACCACATATCAGTGACGTAAGAAACGAATAACAGGGACACAGTGACGTATGCAAAAAAAACTATGACAAATTCACTCCCACTTCTAAAACACATCTCGGGTCGACTTGTTTTGCTCAAGTTTTCAAACGGAATTCACAGGTGCTGCAACTTAACGATTCGAAATAGGACGGGCAGTTTTGGAAGGGTATTGTATGAGGAAATAAATTCTTGTATAGTCACCTT
The DNA here is from genome assembly GCA_963457665.1 of Thysanoteuthis rhombus. Classification (NCBI taxonomy): domain Eukaryota; kingdom Metazoa; phylum Mollusca; class Cephalopoda; order Oegopsida; family Thysanoteuthidae; genus Thysanoteuthis; species Thysanoteuthis major. Next base: position 38,371,069 of record OY735215.1, read on the forward strand.
TCAGATTTTAATGAAGCGAAGAAATTTGGCCCCAGCGCAGCCAAGCCTGTTAAGTATTAGAATTGAAATGACCTTTTAAGATAACATTGATACAGCAAGGATCGCAGGGTGAATATTGCTTAGCTTAGTTTAGGGAACGAAGATGGGATGACGATGCTTGATAGAGATGACAGCTTGGATGATTGCTAATTTCAGACTGCATATCCGTAGCGAATCAGATTGATAATTGCCCCTTGATCATTGCCAGATACAAGAGGCAGTGCCCCAATCAGGAATTCTTGACCCAAAGTGGATGTTGCAAAAGCAATTAGGATGACAGACAGTATAAATTTCACTCCTTCTTGCTCTTGTATTCCATCCAACAAAGATCCCGAATCCCTCTTCAACGATCAGGTCGTTCTTTTCCTGCATCTACCGTATAGACCGGCATGTAAGACGTTCATTTGATTATCTAATAAACAAGAAGTAAATTTATGATGATGGGTCCACGTACCACCGAAAGGGAAATCGTGGATTTAGGGGTGGGCACTGAAAGGGAAACTGCTGATCAGACGAAGTGGGGGGGGGCTTTTGCTTGGTAAACCGTGGATAATAGAGAACCACCGAGGGAGGAATTGTTGAAAATTGGAACCATAAAAAAATCGGCGTATAGGAGAAATGCTTGGAGGGAAATTATAAATTATATCTAAAACAAAACAAGAAAGAACTGATTGTGTTCAAAAACTGTAACATTTTTTATACATTTATACAATTTATGACAACGTTTATCAACATTTGTTTCTATCAAGCATATTTCAACTTCATGTTTAATAAGTAAATCCGTGTTGGAATAAATAATCATTACATCAGAAATGAAACGATAATATCACCCTGAATGCAACATAGTGAGATGGAAAATTTGTAAATCTCATCGTGTCTTTCTCTCTCTCTCTCTCCCTCTCTCTCCCCCTCACTTTTTCTCACTGTCTCTCTCTCTCTCTCTCTCTCTCTATATATATATATATATATATATATATATATATGTGTGTGTGTGTGTGTGTGTGTGTGTGTGTGAAGCTGGTGACGTAATTTTGAATCACAAAAATTGATTAAAAAAAGAATAATTGATTGTCCTTTGATGACGAAAAAAAAGTCTCACTAAAAAGGAAACCGCAGATAATAATAACTGATCACAAGAATCGTTCAGCAAAAAAAAAAATGATTGGCGTCAGTTAACTGGAAACATACAAAAGTGATTTATAGCGATGTCGAGCTCAAAGATACACAAGTATTACACAGTGTCCAATGCACTGGTTTTACGACTGGGGAGCCATCAAACAAAGCTCGATATGAACTGTCATGGGGCTTCGATGAGTTGCAATGAACGGTACTACTCCAAATATCCATGTAAAACCATTCGTCTTATAGTCCAGCATACACTGTACAGTTTTTTTCCCTTCCTTGTTAACTTTCTTTTCTTCTTGCTTTAGACTTTTGCAATTATTCTTTCTTTCATTTTCATTTTATTTTCTTTATTTTCTTTTTTTTTGAAACTATCAACCAAAACTGTCAACATAGGTTTCTTTAGTTTTTCAAGTTGTTCCGGCTGACTGAATATCCATGTATCATGCTTATAAACTGGTCGCTCCAAGACAACTAAAGGTTTGAAATAAAATTAATTTATATACTCCATATATATGTCTGGAAAAAAACTGTTTTTATTTTCATTTCTCCACCCTGGAGTAGGCTTTTGGCATAGTGTCTATTTACAATGTATCTTTATGCTAAAAAGGAAGCGCTTATTTGTTTTAAATTCAGACTTTCCAGTGATCACTGCCCAACAATATCCAAGAAAACTCGTCTATTGATCACTTCTTTATCCAATTTTTCTTCCAGATTCTTTCTACAAGATTGGTGACTTGATTTTTCGATCGACCTTACATTTTTTTTTAATGAAATATTGATTTTAGCTCCAATTATGGTGTTGAACGTCGTCAGATTTTCGATGTTGTTTAACCACTTCTTCTTTATTTTCCATTCCATGTTCTTTGTTTTGCCCCCCTCCGACTCTATTGAAATGTCTGAGAGGCCCCAAATCAACCAAAACTGCCAAGTCTTTTGTCTTCGATTCTAAAAGATTCTTTCAGCTCGGCAGTCTTTAGTCATTTTGTCTTCACCTTAATAATATTCCTTCTTCTCCTTCTTCTTCTTCTTCTTATTCTTCTTCTTCTTCTTCTTCTTCCATTCATTCATTCATTTATACAATCTTCTTATTTTGTTCTTATCTCTTTTTTTTTTCAACTCATTTCATGACTCGACATAAGAGCCGCACCTTCGGAACTTATGCATTCGATTCTAGCGGTCTATTTTAGTCCCAAAACCACAACCTGTGACCTACAAAAGATTAACACTGAGACAATCGATCATTTAGTTCTAAATCGCCTCACGTCCTCAAATCATAGACTGCAGGCCTGGCTTTGATCACAGTAGAGCCTCATTGGCCTAAGGCCGTACAAAACTGGACGATGTCGGACACGGGAGGAATTGGAATTCTAATTGAAACGTTCAGACAAAAAGCGAGGATTTGGACTGCGCTGTCTGGCCATCCTAATTTCGAAGCAATTCCGATGGCAAAATTCTATCAGCAAAGTGATTGAAATAACTGGAATTAAAAACTTGTTAAACAGACGAGGAATTCTTTTTTTTTTTCTAAAGTCCCCGCTTTTAAAATCATCTTTTCATTACGTTACTTTGAAAGATATTTTTGTGTCCTTGTTGCCGTTGGTTTAATTTAAACTTCTTTCATTCCCTGTCTGTAATATCACCTCAATTTTTATTGTTCTCTCATTAGCTCATCTTCTAAGCCATTGTTTTTTAGTAAACTATATATATATATATATATATATATATATATATATATATATATATATAGAGAGAGAGAGAGAGAGAGAGGGAGGGAGAGAGAGAGAGAGGGAGATCAAACTACCATAGCCTCCAAAGATGGCAAAGGGTCCTATCCTATTTCATATTTGCATGTGTTTGTGTGCTTGTGGTTGTTTATGCGCGTGTGTTTTCCAGCGCCCCTGGCCATACCATTTTGTCAGCAGACTTGGAAATTGGCATTAGTAATCCACTAAAGACCTTTTTAAAATAAGCTTTTTTTATTTCTGGAAAAAAATATTTTTGACCTTTTTGGCTTTATTTCAACGGGTTTGATAATAAAGTCCAGATTCCAGAGGATCTTGATGTTTTCGTTCTATTTTAGGTGTTTTCCCAGTGGGAAACGTCAGTGATGTCATAAACAGAATTTGATCTGACCCCATTTATTTTTTGATGGATTTTTTTTTTCACATTACTTCAAATTTTGACACTACAGCTGTGTAATTATTGACTGTGGTGCCAAGTATATCTATTTTGTCTTGAGTTTTTTGTCTTTTCACTATCTGATGGCGAACTCTTGAGATTTCAAAGATGCCACTTGAAACTGTCCTCATTTCAAATTCATCATTTCAGTCCTAAACTAAACTATAACTTATAACGGTAGGTAGTGATTGATTGTTTCGTCCGTCATAGAGAAAAGTTGAGAATTTATGGGAGAAGAGTGACAGATTCCAGCATTGGACACATTCCACCCCGCCTTACACTTCCCTACCGATAACAAACCTCGACTTCCCAGAATGGCCCTTTCACCCTCGGGATTGATACCCCTATGTCAGTCTCTCGCAAAGACTGTCACGAAATGTACAAATTAGAATAAAAAAAATATTTTTTTAAAGACTGTTATTAATCCTGTGAGTTTATACGATATCAAAAGTCATCACTCATCACATCATAATCAAAGTTTCTTCTCAGAACCATTACCACTAACGTTGCTTCATAAATGAAATGAACTATTTGGTATATTGGAACCAAAATTAATTCCCTCTTCCGAGGCCTTATATGTTTAATTCTCACACATTGCCTTGAGGGAATCTTATATCAACTCTGCACTCTACTGCTCTACCAAATATCAAGACAAAGATGTCTTGCCGCCGGGCTGACTGATTGTCGGAGAAGAGAATGTGTAGCTAAGCATGTGGGTAAACAATATTCTCCGACTAGCTTAGTGGCCAGTGCCAGTTTCATCGGAACCCAATCAAGTCAATTTAACTTGTATCTAACCCCAACATATTTGGCGCCCTGTGATCAATTAAACCTTGTTACTTAGTTGTTCACCATACATGTCTGCTGACAACAACTACAAGTTTTTCTGCGCCGAACGATCCTTTATTAAACCTGAATCTTGGCTTCTGTACGTGATTAGCTGTTCAAATCACCGTGTTTGCATATTCAGTCTTTGATGAGTATGACTCTTCTAAGCAGATTCCGTGGTTATTGGGCTGGGACGTTCAGTGGGGAAATCTCGCCGGATTCAGACAAGCCGACAGACAATCAGGCAAAGGTCGAAAGTAAATGGAGAAATTGTGTCAATTGATTATATATATATATATACATATATATATATATATATATATGTGTGTGTGTGTGTGTGTGTGTATATATATATATATATATATATATATATACAGGGTTGAGCTCTGTGAAGTCAGGCACCCGTTTATTACGGCTATATGCAATGCTCCTCCAAATCTGGAATAGAGCACTTTGGTAGACAGGGAATTATTCGTAAGCAAATGTACATTGCTTTGTTCGGCCCAACTGACCGTCCAGTTCCGCGTAGCACAGGGGTAAAATGTCTGCTTTTGAGGAGTCTGAAGCGAAGGTTTTGATCCTACCTCGTGGTACTGGATGTTGGATAGTCTATAGCCGCACTGAAAAGTTGTAATACAACGAAACAGCTGTCTGTGGATGACACAATTACAGTTTTTTTATTATCTTTATATATATATATATATATATATATATATATATATATATATATATATATATATATGATGGAGTAAGGGTTTCATTACACAAACATGTTTGTGTCTCTTTCCCGTTGGGGCTTCTTCAGGCAGATAAATCGGTTCATTTTAAATACTTTTTTCGGATGTTTCGTTTAGGGAAGGCAGAGTCTATTTTCCTACGTTTTCGGACTTTTCTCTAATTCTATTTATACATCTTTTCTTTTTCTTTTATTTCCATTTGTTCAGTGTTGGTAATTACTTGCTATGATTCTCCTATTTCATATAGTAGAGATACTGAGTTTATTGGAAGTTATTAGATATATAGTAAAATTAGTTATACAGCATGTCATAAACAGAAGATGGTTTTACAACATACTGATAAAGAAAATGCATACACTAGACTAAACTACGCTAATGTTTAATCTATTACTATCAACAAGAACATTATCTCAACTATATAAAACAACGAAAACTTAACATACTTTGTCCAACATAAAACAAAAAAATGGAAAAAGACAAGATATATAAGTACAATCGAGGAAAATCCTTCACCCTTCGGAAAAAAAACACCTCCGAGAAACACAGGGATCTAAAATAAACTGCACAGAGGAACGAAAATCGGACAGAAAGTTAAACGTGTTTGTAGGGCGAATCTTTCACTTCATCATATTTTAAGCTCTACTCTAACTAAACCTGATGTTTAATGCTGGATGTTTAGAACACTTTATGAAAGAAACCCATCACACATCGGATATCGTTTTATATTTCATTATATTGTGTCCCTGATTTGTATTGCATTTGTATATAAATATATATTTCGTGCCTCAAGAGGCAATACATGTTTACATTCACCGGGTAGATGTCCTTGTAAACATCATTTCTTTTATATCAATAGCTCTATTTACTGGGTTAAACATTGAGTACTGTGATTTGAAATCTTCAACGAATTGCATCAGTTTTCATTTGTTTTATATATGCACCAAAGTAAAAATAAGTAATTCAATATCTGTGTGTTGCAGGTTTATATCATGAAGTGCTCGATACATCAAACATTGAGTAACGCTAATGTAGATCTTTAAATATGGTGAAATAATGGATTCACAACACAAACTTGTTTACGAGAAAAATTACATCAATTGCGTCGACAGATATTGGGAATTGGGTGACTGCAGTGACACAAAAAATCTATTGAAAGATTTTTTAATGGTTTGTGATTAAAGCTATAGAGATTTCTGGACTAAATATATGTATGTATGTCTGAATTGATATGCTGCTATTATATATATATATATATATATATATATATATATATATATATATATATATATATATGTTAATTTATATATATGAATCAAACAGAATATAAATGAATATAAAAATTTGCTTGGCCGTAAATGAATGTATGCAGTAGCGTATAAAAATTACATCTGTACATTAAAAAAAACATACATATATTAGTCTTTCTTGTACGTACGTATAGGTGTAAGAGATTAAATCAGGGTATATATATATATATATATATAAATATATATATATATATATATATATATATATATATATATATATATATATATATATATATATATATATAAATTGAAAATATATCATACGCAATTTGGGTTATAAATCATGATAAAATGATATTTGTTCAACTCACGACAATGTTAGGATCAACCAGTTATGTTCATACATAATATATACGTACGTCTCTCTCTTCTCTCTCTCTCTCTCTCTCTCTCTCTCTCTCTCTCTCTCTCTCTCTCTCTCTCTCACTCTTTCTCTCTCTATATATATGTATATATATATATATATATATATACGATTATGCAATGTTTGGTCGATAGTATCGTCGTGTGACACGTGGTTGTTACCTGGAAAATATAACAGCATTATGTTTGATAGATGTTAATTTCATTTGCAATTGAATACAGTTATTTAATAATAATGAAGGCCATGTCGATAAATAAATATTTCATGTATATATACATATATACATAATTACTGTTCTACAATTTTTCTTTCACAACAATTCACTTTTACAAAAGTCTTATTGGTGCTTTAGTTTTGAACTGTCTTTATTTTATCAAAATTCTATTAAAAAAAAAACTTTCCGGAAGTTTAGCGTAATTAAATGCATACCTTGTTGTGTAAATTGCAAGATAATTTGGTTTGTATCTTCAACTCTCAAAATCAAGCGATTATAAACAAAATGTCTGTCATTTACTCATGACAAGTAATATATATATATATATATATATATATATATATATATATATATATATGGGTCCGGAGTGAAGGTTTCCACCCTACCTCGTGGTATTTGGATTGTCTATAGCCGCACTAAAAAGTAATTATTAACTATTATCACACACACATATATATATATATATATATATATATATATATATATATATATATATATATATATATGTATATATATATATTATGGTGTCATCCACAGACAGCTGTTTCGTTGTATTACAACTCTCCAATGTGGCTACAGAATATCGATTATTCCATCCAGTACCACGAGTCAGGATTGAAACTTTCACTTTAGACCTGGAGGCCTGTATTCTACCTATGCTCCACGGAGCTGGATGGTCAGTGAGGATGAATTTAAGCTATATATTTATTTATCATATATTCCCCATCCACAATAGTGCTCTATTCCTTTGGAAGAGCATTGCATAAGCTTACAATGAATGATATATATGTGTTTGGAGGTGTGTGATTATGTGTATGTGTGCGATGAAAACTGTAATGGTGAGGATACTCGTCCAAATGATGCGTATAACAATGACAGTTGCATCCCTGTGAATAATGATAAAATGGGAACAGGGTGATCAAAACAACAGATATGATAATTTTCATTAAAATGGTCGACAAAATACGCAAGGAAAAAAAAACTCCAAGAGCTGTGGTGTTTCTTCTGTGAATAAATCTCAGAATCTCAGAAAACATGAAGGAGTCCAGAGGAACAAGATGATCGATACAATAAAAATGATGATACTCGTCCTGATAATCCACAGAAGAATGAAGGGAGTGAATTTCTTGCAATCAATTACTTGAACAACTGAACTGTTTCCTTATCGTTTTTCTTTCTTCATTATCATTGATATTTCAATGAGTCACTTGTGTGCAATCGTTTTCTTAATAAAAAATATATTTTAGAAATAATAAAAACCATTTTGAGATAGAGTGAAGTATTTAATTTGTTCTGATGATTAAATAAACACCGCCCATCCCAGTGAACGCATGCTAATAATAAAATGTAATATTCGAAATAATTGCAAAAACCAGCTCCTAGCATTTTACCAATTTTCCACGTATTGAATAACACTCTTTGCTAGAGTTAGTAATTTTTTCTCTTCGATAAACGTATCTGACTCTGATCGTGTGGAAGTAAACAATTTACTATTATTCTGCTTCAGGGACATTTGAAGAATATTCATAAATCTCGATCCTGATCTCACTCCCATCCCCTAATCTGTGACCATTATTATTTTACGTCATATTAACAAAGCAACGATCAAAATCGAAGACGCAGAACTGGAGAAAATGGACCAAAACATCTTCATGGGACAACAAATCTCCTTGGAATCCTCAAAAGAAGAAAACATCATGCGAAGAATCACTCTATATGGCAAGCTTTTGGCTGAGCCAGCCAAAACTTTTAAAAACAGGAAAATCGTCGGTCTTAAAAGGAAGGGTTTATAACCAAAGCACCCCCCCCCCGATAGTCATCAATAAAGCTGAAATATTGAACCTGACCAAGAAACTGACCCGGAAACTGACAAGCATGCAACGTGCATATGATAGAATCATCCAGAACCTCACATTTTTCCACGGAATAGACCTACACGCAGGTACTGACACTTGCCTGCCAAATGGGCCGGAGATTGCGTTGTGGTGAGCATCAAAGCCCGGGTGCGCCGGTGCATTGCGTCAGCCAATGAGTTTATACTCACGCTACACATTGCTATGCGCATTGGGAGCCTTTGGATTCGTCATTTGGCTCTCCTAATATTACTCGGCCAAGCTGTGGGGGATCCATTGCCCTGGGGCAGCACGGTTCCATTACACTTAGAGGGACAGATCGGGATTGTCCCGGCGCTTTCGTGACTGCGGTTGCTTCAGCATCAACGGTTGCTTAGTAAACAAAGTGGCGTCGGCCGGAGCTATTTTTGATGGGTCGTTCCTTTTTTTCCCCACGTAAAGCCTTGACCGTGTGTCGCATTTTGCTCTGGTGGGAGAGTAAACAAAGATATACTCAACTTTGCATGGAGAAATCACAAGACAGTACAATGTATAAGGGAGAAAACAAGAGTCCAACACATCACAGAATCCTTTACAAAACTGAAATGGCGATCGGCTGGTTATGTTGCAATAATTGCAAACAACCGATTGACATCATGACTTACAGTATGGATCCCCAGTGATCACAGACGCAACTGAGGCCGGCAGAATACAAAATGGAGAGACAAATTAGACAAATTGTGAATGTTTTGGCTCTGCAACGCCCATGATAGAGAGGGGTGGTGAATTTTGGGGAGGGTCTATGCCCAGCAACAAGCTTTCAAGACTGGATAATGATGATGGACAAAGCAATACAACAATCCATCTATCTACCTATCCATCTATCCATCTCTATCTCTAGTATCACTGTCAGTTTTGAGAATTCTGATTGTAAAATCATTTTTAGAAATTATCAATTACCCACACAGCGACTAGCATTATTCGAGGCTTCGAGAACGTGTGATTCAAAATATCATAAATTTCATAAATTACCACCCTACAACGCTCGCCACGTCCAACGATCGACAGGCATCCTCAAACCTTGTCAGACATTGATTGTCGTTGATTAGGAAAATTATTAGTTTTCTTTATAATTAGGCTGTTGATCGTGACGAGTATCGCTGGGTTGTTGCCGGATCGTAAGTACTCTAATTCGCTATTTCTTGAACTTCAATAATTTTTCTACTAAAACTGTTACAACAAATGGCATTGTCCAGCAGTTTTTTGAATTCAGAATCTAAAATTGCAGTACTTTCCTTATTACCACTCAAAAACGACCAGCAATGTCCATTAACTGAATAAAAGATTTAGATAATTCCACTAATTACACTCATATCCTTTGCCATTGTTAAATAGCTTAAAAAATTTTATATCTAAAACTTCAAATACAATACCACTTACTGTCCAGCAACAACCAAACACCCTCTGTCACGATTAACAGCCTAATTATTCCAAAACATAATAATTTTTTCAATTAACGACAATCAGCATCCGACAACCTTCCGACAATGCTTGTCGACTTTAAGAATCCTGAATCCAAAATTGCAGTACTTTAACTAATTACCACCACAACACCAGGCTATAAACAGCTTTTAGAATTCTATCTCGCCTACTGCGCACCATCAGGCTACTTACACCCACATTAAACCCCAAAACCATGAAAGTAGTAGTAGTTCCACGCTAATGCGAAAATTGACTTGTATTAGTTCTCAACTCAGGCATTAAGTTCAAACCAATGTTCACTCGGTCTCCGAGTATATTACCTGAATTTCCCTATGACCTCACACATCAAAGTACAGTCTACCCGACATTCGCACACAATTACTACAGAGAAACCATTCACTGTGCTTGAATCAATTCAAATCAATTTGATAATCCCTGAGCAGAGAAAGACTTTACAGACATAAACCATAGATAAAGTCGGTTCAACTTGAAAGTGAATCAATTTGACAACAGTACACTGAGTGAGCGAGATCAAAATCATCTCTAGTCCCCCTGGATTAATACTGAACAAAGAAACCTGGACCGAATAAAATTGATCTGAATCCTATGTGATATTTAAAGACCCTCACGCTCATGTAGATTAGGCAGTTTTAACGCTATTCGTCTTCGTCGATATTGCTACAATGTTATCCAGAATCTCCAGAATGTTATCAAAGCAATAGTACCTTGATTCAAAACTTGTAGACCTTTATTCAATACAAGTGTACACCTTTATTAAAGACTTATGGACCTCTATTCATAACATAATTAATTCTAAGCAAATCTCATTGTCGTTTTCTTCAATATAAAACGCGCCTTCATCCAAAATATACAAACAGTTATTCGGAGTATTTGTGGCTCTGTTCAATATCTATGAGTTTCTATTCAGAATCTATTGTTGTATTCAAAATGTATGGCTGTCTACTCAAAATATACGTAATTTGATTCCCAATTTGCAGACATTTACTCCAAACTCCACTATCTTTACTCAAAACGAGTCGACCTTTATTCATAACATAATTTTTACATGTTCAAAACATCGTCAATCCACTCGCTGCTACGTTGAGAAAATTATTATTTGTGTATGCCGCAGGTAGTAATCGGGTTAAAATCATGCAAATTGTTGCTGCTCTGTAAATACAGTACGATAAACCTCTTTTTCTTTTAGGTCAAGGCACAGATATTCATATATTGATGTGTTTTATTCTCTTAGATGCTAGCAAAATAGCTACGGACGAAGCTTCAGGAAAAGTTATGAACCTGACGTTTACGTGATATTGAGGGTTCGCATTTACGATTTTGTGAATTGTGTTCGAGATTCTGAAAATTTGGGCTGGTGCATCGCAAACTGGATCCAATTTTTCACAAAGTTTGTCCGAGAATGATGTAGATCTGATTTTTTCCAAGAAATTGATGTTTTCGAAAACAATGTTCACAATTATTTTTTGACATAATTGATCTCATCACTTCTTTTATCAGTTGTGAATTTGGTGCATTTTTTTTTGTTTTTTTCTCTATATTTGTGCAGTTTGCACCATTTAACTGGAGAGAGATTTTTGTGTTGTGGTCGGCCTAAGTCTTCAATGGGAGAGTGAAGAAAGCTTGGTTCACGATAGAAAGTAACGTGTTTCTCATGACCCAGCCAACTCTATTTTTGTAATCCTTTTCAAGTAAATTTTACAGCATTAATTATCATACGGTAGATGGCTTCATCTCTCCATACAAGGTGCATTTACTATTTTACTCTATGTACTCGACTTGATAGTATTGAGCTATTTGATATTAAAGAATAAACAGCCCACCTAGAGCAATTGTGCCTTCATCCTCCTCGATACCCCCACCGGGATCTCAAGCACTTATCCCCGCATTCCATTCACTTTTTGAAGTCCCTTTTCGGATAGTCGTTAGCTTCTACCTAGCGTTTTCCCTATTCTTGTCCACAGTCTGATATACACCCCTCCCCCTTTGGACAGCGAAAAAACAGAAGCCGCAGGGAACTAAATCTAGTGATGTTTTGCCAGAAAAAAAATGAATAGATGGACTGGCTCAACCATTGTGAATGCAGTTGTCTTGTCATCCACAAGCTAAGTCATGACCGACCGAGTCACCCCACGAGAGTGTGTCTCTTCAAGCATTCACAGTAAGGTCTACTCTGATAGGTCGCCAACTTACATCGACTGGTTTTTGAGGTATTCAGAATGTCTAGATAAACCTCATAACTTTTCCACCTCAGTTTTGCATAAGTTTGTCCAAATAGACCCATTCTGCATCGCTCTCAGTGAGGATTTCGTTTCTCTATTATTCGAGTGTCCTCAGCGCCATTATGCCCATAAGGTTTCATCTGCCACTTTTTTTTCCTTCAATGTATTGAAGTGTCAAGTGAGTTGTCTATCTTCCAGTTCTTTTCTTGCTGTTCATTTTCCCTATATTCAAGCATTCTGTCTTTTTTTTTGACAATTATACTGGCGTTATCAATTCCGAATTGATCTAGTTTATGTCATCCTCAAGTCTTCCGGAAGTCGAGTTGACACAATATTCACACTTTTCATTCACGCATAAAGTCGATCAACGTCATCTCTTTGGGGCGTGTATGGCAGACGTCAAATTGCTGCAGCCAACGAAGATGATGATGATGATGATGATGATGATGATGATGATGATGATGATGATGATGATCCACTGAGAGGTGCAGGTGGCCCAACGTTCAACCAGAAGTTGATTATGGTGAATTGCTTGAATCAAAACAAAGAAAATGAATGTAATTAAACGGGTGGATGAAATGATGCAACCTCTGTCTCCACACCCCCAATATACCCCAATTATAAGTGGAAAGGAGAAAAACGTTCTGTGTATCTTCATTAAACTTTTTTCTCTGATCATAATTCTCAGTTCTTCCATTGCATCATTTAGGATTGGATAGCGCGTGTTTATATATGTATTTTGTGAGGTATTTTTTGTTGTTGTGTCCGGAGACTGAGTGATATCAAGTCTCCTTAAGTCCCAAGCTCACTCTCGGCATTCCTGCAATCCACGGCTGTGCTTTGGGTCGCTCTTTATCAGCACATATCACTTATCGAATCACCGTGACCTAACCAATGCCAGTCTGACCAACCAACCAATAGGTTCTTCTTTCGTAGAGTGTCCATGCGTTTGTCGGAGTTCCTGGTCACATTTTTATGGCTAAAACTTTGAAAATTTGCACGAGTACACCATTATGCACTATAAAAGTTTGTTTGGGTTTTTTTTCTCTTTTCTTAAAGGGTTTTTTAGGGTCTCTGCGATCCAACAATACCCAAATCTTGTGCTAGTATTTTTTTTTGAATATTTTTTAGGTAAAAGATCTATTAAGTGATAGGTACTATGCAGATCATCATTATCATTATTATTATTATCATTATTATTATTATTATTATTATTATTATTATTATTATTATTATTATTATTATTATTATTATTATTGTTGTTATTATTATTATTATTATCATTATTATTATTATTATTATTATCATTATTATTTCTTCTTCTCACCAGTTGCCTGGTGGTCACTGGTGGAGACTGGGTGACAGCAAAGCTCCCCTGATCTCCAGCCCTCCTTTCCACATTCTCACAGTTCACAGCAGCGCTATGGTTTACGGTTTCACACCAGTTGCCCGGTGGTTGTTGCTGAGGACTGAATGACAGTAAGTCACCCCAGGTCTTTGCTCTCTTCATTATATCTCCTTCACTTATCACAGTAGCGCTGTGGTTTCCCACCACCACCATCATTCATGGTGGGTTTCCTTTTTGATTATTTGAATGTGTTTTTGTCTTACGATATTTCTTCTTCGTCTTTTCCTTCTTCGTCTTCGTCTTCGTCTTCTTCTTCTTCTTCTTCTTCTTCTTCTTCTTCTTCTTCTTCTTCTTCTTCTTCTTCTTCTTCTTCTTCTTCTTCTTCTTCTTCTTCTTTCTATTATTATTATTATCATTATTATTGATGACAATATATTACTATTATTATTTTAAACTTCAATATTATTATTATTATCATTATTGTTATTATTATTATTATTACTACTACTACTATTACTGTTATGATTATTATTATCATTCACTAACATGATGTAAAGTGGATGACAAAAATCCATATCAAATTAGATTATGCAGTGAAACTTTTTTTTTAATTTGTGCCTGGTAACCGTCTCAGTGAATTTCATCTTGACGTTTTTGAATCGGGATACATTTACGAATTTCAAAGAAATAAACCCATGATTTATTCATGAACACGCGAGAGAAAAATTAAGACGAAAGTAAATCATTATGAAATAAAAACAACTAGTGCATGGATATTCCGTTGTGTATTTTTGTGATTGATCGTCTGATTCGAACTCTGTCATTAGTGGTGCTTCAGATGATCGATATGGTTGTTGTCTCCGAATGCCTCGCTATGTTCTTTGCATCCGTCAAAAGAATGGAAAAAAAGATTAAAAGAATAGGTCTGGTTAGTCGTTCGGTAGAAACCGCCGCGTGACCAACATCTTTGGTTAGCATGTTGTGTTGGAGATGATCAATTAATGAATTTTGGAGGGAAAAAAAAACGGTTATCAATGTACAACATATTTTTTTTTACGACATCTGCTGAGCAGTTTGAATTTTCATAATACAAGCGCGAATGCTGTCGAACACAAACTACGGTATCGGATAAGCATAAAATTACATCGCAAATTGAAGCTCTTTTAAAAACGTATTTAGGTGAGGAACTTAAAAAAAAAGATGTAGTAAGGATCGAATGTTCAAAATTGTCGGCCGCCTGGCTCCATCGGCGCTATCTGTAAGCGTGATAATTACATACAAAACCAACCAATTCGTACCAACTTGAAAACTGAATATACCTATCATGGAAGTTCTGATGACTGTTTTGCTATTGGAAAAAAACTCAGATACGCCAACACACACACACACACACACACACACGTGCACACACACAAACACGTAAATACATACACATTCTCACGTACACTGGAGCACATACTTATCCACATATACCATTCAGGCACACACTCTGACACGCGCACACATATTGGATACATGTAAGCGCAGACACTCAGGCTTATACTTTGCCTGTAAGATGACTGTGGCAGTATACGGCACATTTAAATATACAGTAGATAACTACGCTCTTTTTTTATGATAGAAGCATGTTCAATGGTGTATTGGAAGCGAATTACTTTCTTTCAAAAATCAAATTAAAGATTACATCCGGTAGTTAACGCAAGCCTGCTGTGTTCTCACGGAAGGTGAGGGCGCTGACAAACTATCATGATTGTATGAGAAGAGAGTTCTTTGTTCTATTATGTTGTATATTTCTCTCTTCTTCTTTTTTTTTTTTTTTCATCAGCCAACTTTTGAGATAGAGGGGAGTCGTGCACAAGAAATGGGGAGGAACTATTTTTGTTTAGTAAACATGAAGTCTCCGTCCTTTCTGTTCGTTGTTTGAAATAGTCAACGAAAACCGTCAATCAAACTGTCACCACAGATCTCTTCAGTTTTTAAACTTCTCTGGTTGGATGGATAAGTAAATATGCATCATGCGTACAGACCGCAGCAATGGAGGTAGTGGGCCGGAGAATTCAACATGTTTCTTTATTGTGTCTAGAATATTTTTTTCGCATATTTTTTTCCGTTGAAGACTTTTTAGTTTCCATGAGAATAAACTTATTCATTGATTTTCGTTTTTCTTCCAAGACGTGATTGATCCTCCCCAAAACAGCATGCTGCCATAAAGACGTTGATCTTAGTTTCTGTTGAAAGACTAACTGGATCTCTGATTTTTTTAAAATTGTTTTTAGCATCTTTGAATGTTGGTCTTAAATGAACAAAGAACCATGATTTTGCTTTTCCGCGGATAAATGACACTCACTAATAGTCAGAGCTGAAAAAAGAAAAAAAAAACACAGTTCGTGACAACAGAAAGTAAAATTGTCCATCAATTCTGCACACCGGGGAAGAATATATTTGCATTCTATAACTTTCATTATCCTTACTCGCTAACATTTTTCTTCTTCATATATTTTGTTCTTTCAATCACTATTCCTTCTTTCTTGATTATCGTATTGCAAGACTTGCAGAAGCATAGAATAATAGGCATACAACTCGCAAGTGATGAACAGGTAAATCATAAGTGGAATCTTAAGCTCCAATCAAACGTATACCGATCGTACAATTGTGTTTTGAATACAGTTATCCTTGCACACACACACACACACACACACACACACACTCACACACACACACACACACGCACACACACACTTTTTCGAATGCTCACCTCACTTTGCTGCCACAAAAGATCTATATCAGCACCGGGTTCTCCTACTACTCTCAATGGCGTAAAGTGAAGGAGCAATTACCAATAATTTATTCAGAAAAATAAAAGACCCCCACAATGATTTCCATCCATACTTGATACCAAGAACTAATATTGGTCATGGCTGATGTACTGGTTTTAAATACGACAAGTTTCTTAACTGCTTAGTCTTGCACATTTCAGTATCATGTAGTTCTGTATAGACACTCAAAATATCCCGTAAACCAGTCCCAATCCTACTTATCTATGTATATATCTATCTATCGATCGACAAACACACTCATGCATACACACACACATATATATTGCGAATCGGTTCATTATTTGTGTACTAACGTCAGTCATGTATTTCTATGAATCTATATATATTTGAATAGATTTCAGTCCCAATCGGCTCCTATCTATTTATCCATCTACCTATCTTAGTTTGTCCTTATCTATTCATAAACTTATCATTCTCATTGCGTTATATCAGTTGGCTAACTGAGTCCCAATCCTTACGGGGAAATGTGTGCTCACTTCAGAGAGGCATGAATTCACTTTTATCGACAGATATTGACAACTGCATGATTAGCACCGGTCGAGCATTCGGGTACACTTCTCTTGCATAACTCCCTCATATACCCAGGGAATATTCGCAAAAGGCTTTTACTAATACTGTTAATCTTAACAGATTAGATTACATGCACTGGATGTGCACAAAGGATGCCGCGTGTCAGCGTGCGTATACGTTTTACAAATATTCAGCTAGTATACTTTATTTGGAGAAGAAAGCAAATATGTAAAAAAAGTGAAATATGATCAGACTGAGATACACACACACACACACACACATATATATATATATATATATAGAGAGAGAGAGAGAGAGAGACAGACAGACAGACAGAGAGAGAGAGAGAGTAGAGAGCAGGAATACAATATAATACAATAGACAATGTGTGATGTGTTTATCCGGTATATATGTATACATAGATATAGATGTGTGTGTGTGTGTGTGTGTGTGCACGCGCGTAAGAATAGAGAGTTTCATAGAAATAAGCCGTATAAACGTGGAATTTAGAGGCTTATAGACATAAACGGAATGAGAAAGATGGGTAGGTAGATTGATCAATAGATAAAGTTATGTAGCATTGAGGTAATACTGCAAATATAGACTTTTTTTTTCCTTTTCAACAATTTAATTGTTCCTTCTTTTCCGTTTCCTATGAAATAATGTCTTAATCATGCCTTCAATGAAGAATTCTAAGAATTTACCATCTTGCCGGGGGGTGCTATGTCTGTTTGGGTTTTTTTTTTTTTTTTTTTTGACAAATTCTATAACAGATTCTTTATTGGTGTGAATGTGACACCTGTGTTCTCTTTATCTTGTCACAATGAAACAATGGAATGTTCACCAGAGATGCCAATCCCGGCTCTTGGTTTCCATGTGTCACATTACTTAGTCTTTTTCAATAGTCTACGTTCATTTTTGTTTGTTCCAATTTCTATTTTGCCAAACCGTATTTTTCATCAACTTTACTTTCCTTTTTAACGTTTCATCTGGTTCGTATTTACTTTCAATTCCGTCTGAAGGCAAATATTTCGCTTCTGAGTTGTTGAATACCGTCGACCGTTATTTTAGTTTGTTATTTTATTTCTCATCTTTTTCTTTGGTTTTTCGATTATTCGTTTTTTCAAGGAGGTTTGTTTGTTTGTTTATTTTATGTGAACTCGTCGTAGTGCCGTGATCACTTTCTTGTAGTTTCGGTTCTATGTACGTTCTTCAAAAAGATGAGTTGCAAACCCAACGCTGAATTCCTTTATTTACCCGGGCTTGGGACCACTTATGTCGACTTCCAATCCGTAGGCTTCTTCTGTTAGAGTGATTTTCTCACCGATGTATAAGGGTCTAAATGGATCCAACTGTCAAGCTATCTACACATAGCAGGAAGAGAAATAGGTTCATGCCTATCCCAAGGGTATTGGTGTGAAGTGAATATAAACAGACCTATCTGAAAACTCAAACTCAGGTTTCTGTGCAATATTTCTTTTCGGATTATTTGTTTTTAAAAAAACTATGAAAACCAAAAGATTCTCTTTGTAATATAATGGGCATAATAAAGACAAAAACGTCTTTGGCATTAGCAACAACCAAATAGAACTGAATGGGGAACGAAGTAACAATGGTTTGATGAACAGCTTTACCAACCAGTGTTCTACAGCACGTATTTTCTAAGTTTATCTCAATCTATCTCAAGATCATGAAAATGGGGCACTCAGTGAGAATGGAACTCCTTAAAATAGAAATGTTTTGCATTAATCATTCGTTTCTAATTGTAACACAAAAAATCAATTTTAGACATCTAAGTACATATTTACTAACTGTTGTCTATTCTTGAGCGAAGCATATGTCATACACATACATATGCTTGACTCTATGTCATACACATATATATGCTTGACTCTATACATATGCTTGACTCTATATATATATATATATATATATATATATATATATATATATATATATAAATGGGACTGCTCCAGGGATCAAACCTTCGACCATAAGATAGCCTCGTAAACGTAGCGTCGCCCTCAACCATTGAGCTGAACAACCTGGAAGAACGGCTAAGGCCTAAATAGGCGTTTTAAATCCACTAATCTTATCTTCGTTCACAGGCCTTGTCTGCAATTCTTACGCCAGGAGAATCATATTTTCAAAAAGTGGATATTTAATCTGTTAGAATATATATGAAGGCTGTATATTATTTGACACTCTATGTGAAATGGTCTCCTGTAG
This sequence comes from Thysanoteuthis rhombus, assembly GCA_963457665.1. Classification (NCBI taxonomy): domain Eukaryota; kingdom Metazoa; phylum Mollusca; class Cephalopoda; order Oegopsida; family Thysanoteuthidae; genus Thysanoteuthis; species Thysanoteuthis major. The sequence goes on from OY735215.1 coordinate 38,390,339, forward strand.
TTACACAAACAAGGAGTCACACAGCCTAGGTAGCTTAAGTAGAATAGACATTCAAAGAAAAATGGGGCTGGTGCAGGGATCGAACCTGCGATTGATAAGGTAGCTGCTTCAACGTTGTTACGTGTATAAATATATATATATATATGTGTGTGTGTGTGTGTGTGTGTATATATACATGTATACATTTGTGTGTGTGTGTGTGTGTTAAGTATGTATTAAGAAATTGATAAATGTGACCTGACAGAGATTTGATTCCTGAAGCACTGCCATTTTCATTAATTGTTTATTCTGTTTCTGTCGTCTAAATTGAGTGACAGATTAACCTAGTAACGACGGGTAATTATTTTCAAACAAGTTTTTATATAATATAACAGAATTTACAATATATATATATATATATATATATATATATATATATATATGTGTGTGTGTGTGTGTGTGTGTGTGTGTGTGAATTGATGGCTTGACTTGACTTCCTATACGAAGAATGTTGGGAGAGATTGACACAGCATGAGGACCATATACGGCGCAGCCTATGTGTAGATTTTATATACATATATGTGTGTTTGCATGTTTTTGCGAGTATGTGTGTGTTTGTGTGTGTGCGTGCATATGTGTATTTTTATGCATACATTATAAGCTTTTCCCTTTTTCCCTCATCCACCAGCAGGTATATCTATAGAGATAGATAGATAGATAGATAGATAGATAGATAGATAGATAGATCGTTGACACACAACTTCCCAGTGCTTCATTCCGCAATTTTGTCAAGGTTATATTAAATCATCCAATAGGAGGTCAAATGAGTCAAAGGGAAATATCGAGAGGCCATGTTTTATTAGGAATTATGTATCAACAAGAGTTCCATCAATATGAAAAAGAAACTTCCTCCTAACGATTCAGAAATTTCGTGATACTGTTGTTGTAAAATTTTTCCAAATCTTTAAGTGTTTTAAGAGTAGGTAATTTTTCCTCTGTTGAGGCATCCAATCTTTTTACAAGCGATCGTGTTGTATGGGACCGTGCGTTATTGTAATGGAACACCACACCTTTGCAATTGATCAAACTGAGCCTATTTTCCTTTAATAGCTTCAGGCTGTCACGGCAAGGCTAGGCGCCTCCAGAAACATTAAACGAGAATTTCTGTGAGGTGAATCACCTTGGGAAATATGAAAACGAGGATTACGTAAAGCAGAGTCCCTCAAGTAATACTACATGAGAATTGTTTTGAGACCAGCTACCTTGAGGCTCGAATTTCGGTTTTGGTTGGAAGGGGGTGGCAGTGAAAATTGCGAGGTCTAATTCATGTAATAAGCGTAGGAAAAGGGTGAATATTGTTTTGTTATTCTTGAATTTGTTGCCCACATTGTCTCACTTATGATGTATGTATATACTGCCAATTTGGACCGGTAGAGGAATAGAGAGGGAGGGATTGGTTAGAGAGAGAAAGATATAAAAATATATATGTCTCCAGGATATTAAAGCAAAGGAATTCAAAGAGGCGTATAGACATATATATGTGTCAATTCTTTTTAGAAAAACTTGCTCTCAGAGGGAACATTGCGAATCACCACGATCTATCTAGATATGTACTTCTTTTCACCTCATATATCGAGCATTGGTGGCTGTAAAATTAAGGTGGCTTCAGAAAAATTGAATTGGTATGGTTCGAACCATGGATTCACAATTCAAAAAAGAGATGGGTCTGGTTAGCCACTTACAGAAACTCTCTCGTGACCAATGTCTTTCAGCAAACATGTGATCGGGTAGATCAGTCAAAATGATTGGGAAAAAAGGTGATCGATGAATGTTGATTTTTCTGTATTTTGTTGGGCAATGATCCCTAAAATAAGTCTAAATTTAGAAAAAAAACAAAAAAAACAAAAATACAAGTGTGAATGATGCCGGACACAAACTAAGGGAACAATTTGCATTGCAAATTAAAGTATCCACGTATTTTTTCAAAAAGCCCCCCCCCCTGGACTTTTTTTGCAACTCATTGTGGGGAATGTGTGTGCAAAATGTCAAGTTTCTACTTCGAGCAATTTGGGCTGGGCGAAATCTGAATACATGGATACATTGAGTCATATATACATAAATACAAATAAACATATATAGGTGACTACGTAGATGCATAGATGTAAATAAAGAACACATACATAACCTGAGCTCAGCAACAGGTCTATCGCATTTTCCAGTGAATGAAAAGATCAAGAAAGACATCTAGAAAAATACATATAATCTTAAAAGCATGTGTATTTTGATGAAACTGAGGGTCAAGTTGTATAAGTATTAACTAGTCCGTAATAAAGCCAAAATATTTTACAAGCCAAGTTAGTCAACAAACTATTTAACCAGTAGCTTAAAAGATGTTTCCCTGTGTGAAATATCCTCTACAAGATCTGGAAAGTAGGCAAGTCATCAACGAAAAAAATACTATCAGAACAAATAATAATATTTTATCTTATAATAGTGAGATTTTCTGACTAGTGTCGGTTGTCGGTTGGACTTGATTGATATCAATTCTTGAATGTAAACCATGATTTCAAAACAATCAGGAACTTTATCGAACTAGACAACTAGATCTTCACGCGTCGATGGAATATCGTTTTGTGTTATAAATGACCAAATTATGAATGGTTGAGATGGTCAGATAATAAAAGAAAAAAGAAAGAAATTTCCACCAAAATCCCAGAACATTACAGAATCGCGTCAGGTGAAAGACTGGGAGAGACACATGGATGTGATCAGAGTGATTTTCTTGGCGTCCTTCAGAGACGATAATAATCCATGCAACGCTAAATTTGAAGAGAGGCCAGAAATCATGTCTTTTGTCGGTATCTTCAATAAAAAGACGTACACACATGAGACTAGGGGAGCTTTCAGTTTGCTTGTTTTTTTTTGTTTCTTTTTTGTTTTTGTTTTTTTGTTTTTTTTTGGGTTTTTTTACCCACGGCGGTCAGTGTTCGAACACTGGCAAACATACATGCTTGTAGATGTAACAGGAAATTCGATTTTACTGTCTTAGTATGAAGACATGGAACAAAAGAGAGTATTACTAGCTTGAATCTTCTTCACTTATTTTTCACGCAATGATTGTAAGCAAAGAAAGGCAGAATGAAAGAGAGAAAAACGGACAAACGTGCTGAATGGCAGAGGGACAAAACAAAGACTTCAATATGGCAATCAACGGAGAACAAGGATAAGACACAACAGGTTAATACTGTAAGAAGATAAGGAAGAAAAAAACGACAAGAATTTTCTATGGGCCCACAGGAACACGAGGGAGATGAAAGGAACCTTTAGCGCGTGAGGAAATAAAGCAAAAGCGATAATAATTAATTAGCCACTTGAACCTAAAGATGGGTGCTCAAATACCATTTAGCAAATCAGGCAGGTGTAATTAGATTAGGGACCCATCTTTTCTTTTTATATCATGGAGATGAACTTAGCAATAATTGCATTAAAAGCATTAAAGAAACAATAGTCTCCCCCTTTAAACCTTGAAAGAAAAAGACAAGCCGGTATTTCGAGTATTAAAAGCAGTGCCATCAAAAACGATTAAATGTTTGTGGTTATTTCCAACAATAGGATCCATTTCATTGATATTTAACTAGGACAGCGAAATCAATCAATGAAGAACCGACAAACAGTGGATTGATAGGATAGAATAGTAACATTTCCGCATTCAGGCTTAGCTCAATTAATTGGGAAAAAATACCAGCAAAAGTAAATTCTAAGTTGTGTTTAGTAAATGAAAAGTTTACCTGCTGTAGAGCAATAATTAACTACCTAGTCTCACAGACAACTTGTCAGTGTAGTGGACACACCATTATTGTACCCTTGTGCCAGATTAAATTAACTGAATTCAGTAATTTTGTTTTTGACCGTGTCTATCATTATTAGATTTATTTTAATGCAACCATTCTTCAATGAGGTGTATTCGAATATGTAACGCATTGAATCAAATCTTACATAAACCTACGGCAAATAAATAACTCAAAGAGAGATATAATTACAAAGAAGAAAAATGCGTCGGAAAACGGTGGAAACAAAAAGAGAGAAAAAAAGATGTAAATGAATCAATAAATACTGGAAGGTGCAATGCAACTTTAAGAAGAAGAGGAATTAGAAATTGAAAATGGTTTCTCGCCTTTAAAAAAAAACATTCATTTGTGCGCATGCGCATTCTCCCAAATGCATGCACTGACATGCGCAGACGGGAAATTAGTTAGCCTCCAGGTCAAATCAAGGAACAAAAAGAGCGGATTCTTTGAAGGACGAAACACAAGATGCTTAAACCTGATTTGCATACCGGTAGTTGGGTTTTAAGGAATGCGAAAGAAGATAAAGATAAAAACGAAACCGAATTATTTGCTAGGAAGGCGTCAAACCAAGAAATGCAATCAACAGTCGGCTGCATGGTACATGAATTATAAAATGAAATTTCCGATATCGATGGCGGCTTTCCTGAAATAAGAAAAGCTTTTCACAAAAATGTCGGCTGAAAAGTATCTAGACTACTTGGAATTAGATAAGTGTTCCAGTAAAAATATAGAAACAAACACTTGGTATAGACTTTATATTAAGTTTACTAGAATGTCGACTGATTTCACATCAAAGTGGTATAGAGGTTTTATCCAAAACCAAAAGTAGAGAACTTTTGTAGAAAAAAATTGTTGTGAGTCGATATAGCATTTAGTGAGGGAGTAATTTCTATTGATTCATATAACACTTTTTGAGCGTTCCCATACACAATATATGGTGATGATATAAAGTTAGGCTGTATCGTTGGAGTTTGAATCGGTGGCAGGTTCAGGGGGACTGAGATGCTCGATAGAAGGAGAGGTTCGCACTGCCTCCACAACGGCTTGCTGCAAAATAAATGCGATGAAACGGCGTGAAATGAACTTTCAAAAGCAACAGATAATTACATGTTGTATTTGCTTTTTTTTTTTCATATCTTCTGAGTCCACAATTGTACAAAGCAACACATAGAACGAGAAACACACTCAGTGTCGTTTGTCAGATAAATATTAAATTAACTTGCCGAGCGACGCACAGTACAATCGATATTGATCCGATGGGCTTACGAGACATTCCAAAGGGTAGCAGGCAGCGTCCCTCCAACAAATTGCCACTAGCTCACGAAGACAACCGATGTGCCCACAAAAAGTTGATCACCTAGAATTGTGTATTAATTGATAATTCTAGATTTGACCATTTATTACGATTAGAATGATTAAAAATCACCCACCTAATCGTTCCATTTACGATGAGCATTAGAATTACTTATTGAAGTTCCATTTACTGGAACGAAAACTGAACAATTTTGTCCGAGGTATACGATGAAATATTTCTTAAATCCGTTACTTCATAGAATATAATCATACTTGTAAAATACCGAAACATGCCGATCCAGTTCAGCTTGATATTTCCACTAGCATTTAGTGCTCACATTACAAGAGATAAAATTGCGCAGCAAAATATTTTTGTCCATACTGACGACTGAAAATAAGAAGGGACATTAGAAGGAGGATGACTTCGTCTAATCGGGTAGACGTTTATGAAATTTCCCCGCGTCAAAAAGTCACAAGAAAATCATCGTCCCCTGTTCTTCCTTCCTTTCAGTATGTTTGTCGTTCTCTATTGTTTAAACCTAATATCAAACTGCACTAATATCACACCTCATTATTATCAACTATCGTTCAATCTACGCTCTCTTGGCCTTAATCATGATTTTAGAACAGTCACTGTGGTTATAACACAAGTTACTTGTCACCAAAGGTCCCCATTACTTAACCTAGTATAGTAATCTATCCTGCTAAACGAAAAAGAAGTAATTTGCTTGCCTTTACGTGTTTGCGTTCACAGCTTATACTGAAAATACTGCCACTTAATCAGTCATGGTGGGTCGGTACGAAGCCCGAATAATGAACAATTACCGCAGCTGAAACCTTATCCAGAATTTTGGTGGAGCCAGATTACGAGTGACTGAATTAGCCGTGAGTATTAATTTTTTCTATTTAGTTTCTTTTTTTCATACACCTTGTAAAAAACAGATGTTCGTCAGAAACTGCGAAAGAATGTTAGGTTTTGATATATATATATATATATATATATATATATATATATATATGTATATATATATATACATATATATATATATATATATATATATATATATATATATGTATGTATATTTTGATATATATATATATACATGTATATATACATGTATGTATATTGAATTTCAAAACCTAACATATATATATATATATATATATATATATATATATATATATATATATATATATATATATATATATATATATATATTGGGGCTGCAACTACTCAGTCGCAGTTTCAGTAGTGAATAAGTTTTAATTATATTGATATAGGTCTCACTCAAAACCCCATTTAGATTTTTTGCTGTTAGAGTGATCAGATATTAGATGAACTACCTTACAGTCCTCAAAACCTTCATATTCTCTGCTGTTAACCCATAGTTTGGGGTTAAAAGGCCAAGGCTTTGGCTATCGACACCAGTACGAAGCGAACAGGAACGACCTCGATCGAAACCCAAACTCTGTCCATTGGTTCTGTTTTTCATGCCAATAAATATCATGAACATCCTTTATGTTGAGAGCTGTTTATTACTCTGATGGTAACTGATTTGGTTGTAGATGGGACGAGTGTGTTTCTATCACATGATTGTTACGCAATTGTTTTTGAAGTTGTAAAGTTGCGTTAAAAGCGTTGCAAATGCCAATTGAATTGTCGTGCTAAGGCTAATCTGGCTGCTGTTCCGCTGGTTCAACTAACGACTTGCCTATATAATTATTTGTCTTTCGCCTCTGACGTCTCAAGAAGGAACTACACTGGGGGAAAACTATGAACAGCAACAAATACGATTATATTTCAATGTCTTAAACGATTATTATTATTATTGGAAAACGTCAATCAGAACTAAAATACAATCCAGATAGAGATCTTCAGATCTTTTACGTGATTTTTATAGGCTAGATTACTCTCTATATATTCAATCATGTATCTGGCGTGAAGGTCGCAAAAGTCGAGGTAGAGAGTTGATGACTTGAATATTTACCCCTTATTATGTCTAGAAAAAACGTTCTTAACATTCCTAAGAGCTTTTCTTAGGGAAGGGGTCAATTCTCAATGTAGTGCTATGATTCAATGGTCACTAGGTTTGTGTTTGTTAGCCGTTCGACCCTGTTTTTTGAGATTTGGACTGAATTTTTTTTAGTGATGCAACAACAAACGAGAGAAGTAACTAGTTCATCGAAAACGCTTTTTCCTCTCTTTAGATCGACCCCCCCCACACACACACACAACATACTGTCAATAAACATGGGGTACGTGATGGACGGTTTTTGAGGGACAAAAAAAATATTCTTATATGATTATTTGTTTTGGTTGTTTTTACTTATTATTATTGTTTTTACCCAGTGTGTTTTCACAAGCCCATTAACTAATGGCTTTTATTGGAGATCAACTGATAGTCGAAGGGGCAATTATCAATAAACGACAGAAAACCCTAAGGCTATAAATTGCAAGTTACTGATTTTTGCCTAAAATGCTGTAACAAAATTATTTTGTTCTTTGTATATAAACGGAGAGGGAGAGAGAGAGAGAGAGAGAGAGAGAGAGAGAGAGAGAGAGAGAGAGAGAGAGATTCAGGGAATGTGAGTGAGATAGAGAGAGTAAATGTAATTTGTGAGGAATGGTGACCGAAGCGGCAGTCAAGGCATAAAAGTTTGTCATATAATGAACAGACACTTTTATTGAACATTACTGATTATGCACAGCTATGTTCCAATGTTGTAATATATGAAATAGTGAATATTCTTTTATAAACTATGATGTCAATAAATCCGTTTTCATTTATGATGTCAAATGAATTTTTCAAAATGTCTTTTTTGCTTTAGATCATTGTGAATGGACAGAGAGCTCAAGTCATTTCCTTTGTCTAACTGACCTGTAACGAACCGTGTTTTTTTTTCGGTGATGCATCCACAGATATATTTTTAATTGATTTGAAATATATCTATAGGAATAGAACATCCCATCCAATAAAATGGAAAATATTTTAAATATCTTGGAGGCATAGTTTGGCTTAATGAAGAGAAATAGGTCAAGTCCTGTATCCTAGTTTCATCATTTATACTCCCAGTATTTGCTTGGGAATTATGATGTTTCAACGAAGTCAAGGGAACTAATCACAATACTTGGAGCTGTAGTTTCGTACGTTACAGTACATATATATATATATATATATATGTGTGTGTGTGTGTGTGTGTGTGTGTGTGTGTGTGTGTGTGTGTATATATATATATATATATATATATATATATATATATATATATATATATATATACCATGACTAAAACTCATGACAAAAAATGATTTATTTTTAAAATTCATGTTCTTAGAAAAGCAGGATGTCTTCAATGTAGTCCATTTCAAGCAAAATATTTAAAAAGGGACCGTGAACGGTTCTGAGATCAACCCCAAAATCTTAACCTTTCTTCCTAAAACCATTTCCCATCTTCTAACGAAATTCAACCGAAATTTATTGAGAAATTTTCAAGATAGTGTGCCGTGTACATGATGCAGGTTTGGTGACCATGAAAAATCCTGGGATCCACCCCCAAATTTGAACACTTCTGTTCTGGACCATCACCCATCTTTCCACTTAATTCAATAACAATTCATTGAGAGCTTTTTGGTCTGTTGTGCTGTATGCATATATCTATGATGAAAGGGCTAAAAAGCTTCGAAGTTGGGGCAAATTGTTTCACAATTGATGCCTATGTTTAAAAATAAGAGCTGCGTCACAAAATACTTGTAGCACCCCTCTCCCTTCCTATCCATGTATTATGCTACGTTTTTTTTTCTTCCTGTTCCTCCTCTACTCTTGTCAAACTACCCAACTTTCATCTCTCCCCTCTCCCAACCAGGTCTGTTGTTCATTATATCAGTCACAATCTTCATTCGACCATGCTATAGTACAAAGACATGCAGGGTGTAAACAGACACCCTTGATTTTATGTTGAGAACAACCCTAGATTAAAAGCTGTGAATATACAGAGAACAATTGAAATTGGCCCTAGAACAGCAGAAGATTATTTTCATCAACATAGTTATTATGGATGAGCCACTTGGGAAAAGCCCTTTTCAATCATTTCTCAGACATGAATCCCATTAAATACGTGTAGACAATATTAGATGAGAACTTGTGTAAGTTGTTAAAAGTCAACATGCTCAGATTTGTTTCATATCTCATGCCAAACAAAGTCTTGAAATACCTTAAACTGCAATTCAAAAACATTATTTCTATGTGTTGCATCTCTTAAATTAGCAAAGGGAATGTCAAAACATCATTTTACACTGCAAATGCTCAAAGTGAAACTGTTGTTGTCTCTTAACTTCTTGTGCGTCTCTTCACACTTATGATAATAGCCAGCGAAAAGACGACTCATGGTAATAGTAGTATAAGTCTATTATAGTGTTTCTCAACCTTTCTACTATGTGGCCCACATGGCTCTAGGTGTGGAATATCATAGCTCGGTGAGGATCGTAACAAGCGAAATTTGTGATCCAGAGACGTTTATTTGTCAAAATGTTCGTTGGAGTTGATAATTGAAGTTAAGCAAAAAAGATTTCTTTCAAATTCACGAACAGTCTATTTATGGATTAAATTTGTCAGGTACAACTCGTGGTCAGATGCCTGTCAAGGAAAGAATGGAGAAATTTCGTCGGTCTTTGTTGCCAACGTGAAAAACTCGCCGTGGCCTATCAGGAGGTCATGGCCAAGTCGATAGGAAAAACTGGTTTAAGACTATTGCTATTATTATTATCCCGACAAATTTCATTAGGTATTTCACGAATGGGAATTTGATTGAATACGTTTTTTTTCCAAAATGGACATTAATATGATTCGGAATTAGGCAAATTTTTGGACTGATATTTTTTTGTGGAAAATTTTCAAATTTTCTAACTGAATTTTTATCACTATTTGATCAATCAATATTAATGTTTCTAAAAAAAAGACAGGTATCAAAAAACATGGGTATAAAAAAACATGGGTATCAAAAGACACGGGTAGCAAAAAACATGGGTATCATAAAGTGAGAATATTTTTTTTGTTTGACTTTGATTGAATGAAACTTCTATTTTACTTTGAGAACATTAATCATGAAATGAATAAGCGTCTCACAGAAAGTCTTTTATTGTTACACGATACTGGAAAGTTTTGGATCAGAATCATCTTCTTTATTGTTTTAAGGAGATTTGTTCAGAGAGTATCCAGCCAATTAATATTAACAGAATAATAGTATACGTAGGGCAATGGCACCTTGATTCTCTTCAAAGAACTGCCCGTTCGACCCGGCGCACTTTTCGCAACGTCCTTTCCAGTGCAAAGACCACTTTCTGTTCTGTCACGTTCTCTTAAATATCTTTTACCGTCTGAAATGCCCTCCCTCTAAACGGAGAAAAGCCAAAAGCCAAAAGCCAAAAGCTAGCAGACCTGAATGTTCTGGGTGCTTAAATACTTGGGTTATGCAATGTTTGCAAAAACATGCTGCTCGAAACGTGAAGAATGACTCATTAATTCACAGTCACACTCTAAACTCTGGTGTTTCAATGCCGATTTAATGATCTCACGGAAGATGTTCTATTCGTGCATGCGCAGTAAAGTCCTTTTGGATTTGGCTGGTAAGTTACTTGAAGGTCGTTCAACCTGTTCTGGAGGTAAACAAAATGAAAGGAATTTTAGTACAATTGGAACTTACAGTCTGTTGATAGATTGCCTGTTATGGTTTCATCAACCAAAGGTGAGTGCCCAATATCAGGATTAGTCTTATCGATTGTCAACACTCCAACGTCTCATGTAGTTTTCAGCTGTCGGCGTGCACAAAACTCTTATGTTGCACAGTTTTTTTTCCGGTAACATAACATTGTGTGCAATAAATTCTTCAGAAAAGTAAAAAATAAATAAATATGATACAAATATGATTGCATTCTACGAAGGAACGTGTCAAGTTGAGATTATATTCTATACCTTGAACGGCTTCGTTGAATTTATTGTCCAGTGAATATTTTGAGGTGTGTTTATACTTATATCTATTGATTAGTACATGATTTTACCCAACCAAACTTTTTGTGCACATTAATCTTCTTGTGCACTGGTTGCAAAACTCATGCGCTTTCGCGTTCTCCTTAGAGTGAACAATGGGTAAATTCTGATTTTTTTTTTTATTTTCATTATTCATTAGAACTATTTGTTGACTTTTTGGTCCATCATCGAATTCTCTTGGAATTTGCAAATTTAAAGGGGGGTGGGCCCACGGGGTCGAGCTCAACTCAAAAGTTCTTGAAAAGTGTAGATGTGTTAGATTACTGCCGATGTTGCAAAGTGGGCGTTAATCGATGTAAAGTCTTAAAATGAGAATTGTAAGAACGAAAGGCAAGTGAAATAAAAAAAATTCAGGTCTGGTAAATCCCTTGATAGAAACTGTCAGCTCACCATCTCCCTATATTCGGAGTGACCAATTTAGAAAAATGGAAAAAGGGGTGATCAATAAATACGTTTTGCCATTTGTTCGGCAGTGATCGCTAAAAAAGTCTGAATTATCAACAAAAAAAACAAGCGTGAGCATTCCTGTACACAAACTAAGAGATTGATTTAACAAAAATTTACATTGCAAATTGAACCCACCACTGATAACCGATTTAAATTTTCATCTAAACATAATTTTCAGCCTCAAACTCCACTGGTGCGGCCTGTACGCGTAATTAACGCTTAAAAAGCCATCCAGCCAGATGTCTAACCTGAAAATTGAAGAAGCAGTTTTGGTCGGTGGTTTTTAATAAGGAAATAAAAACAGGAATGAAGAGAGAAGAATACCTTGCAAAGGTTTCGTCAAAAATATTTGGGCTAATTTCTTATTTACTGATATATGCTGGCATGTTCATTATATGTTGCGAACGATTGGGTGTTTAGATTGAGATGAAGTTCTGGTACAAGTGGTAAATTGAAAGAGGAGAAAGAGTGGCAAAAAAAGGGAATCTAATCGAAAATTTACAATGAGAAAAAGGGTGTGTCTTGATTGAGAAAATGAAAAAAAACGAAATATAAAATACAATTTAGTGAAAAATACTAAAAGAGACAAAAAAAGGAAATGCAAAACCGAAAGTAAAGGGGGGGGGGAATAAACGAAAAAAAAGAGAGAAAGAAAAGGAGAAAGAAAGAGATCGGCATAAACAAAAGACGAAGCAAAGGAAGAGAGAATGAGAAAATGCATTATTGAAGGCAAAAGACAACGTAAGAAAGGAAGGAGAAAGAAAGAGAGAATGTATTACCATGAATAAAAGACAAAGGAAAAGAGAGGTTAGAATGAATGAACGAAAGAATGAATAAATGAATGAAAAAAAAAGAGGACAGTACAAAAAAAGAAGAGAGTCATAAGAATAGAGAAGGAAAGGAGGATTGGCACAGACAACGTACAAAGAAAGACAGAAAAGTTGTTGAGAAGAAAAACGGAGAGAAAGATAAAACGAGGAAAAAAAGATAGAAAATTAATAGTTAATACAACTGGAGCCATCAGTTTTTGACGTACATTTTTTGTCAATTCATACTGGAATATATTTTTCGGATAAAACTACTCTGATTGTATTTGGAATTGCTTCATTTTCCAAGTTAGAGAATGACAACGCTATTTCGTTTTAAAAATATGCCATCGCCAGTAACTTTTTTCAATGCAACTAGAATAGATAAGACATGTAGTCTTCCTTCTCTTGTCCATTTCTGTATTTTAGCATCTAGCAAGCACTTCTTAGCACTCCTTTAAAACGATTGCAATCATTAATTTATCTTAGTTGCCTGGTCAAGACTTTTACAGCCTTTAATTCAGAATCAAATTGTAGTATCTGTTTTCCTCACTTCAACGAAACTCACTGTTTTTAACATGAAACGTTGTTATAGTTGCATTTTGATTGTTTCTTCATGAATTTAGCTTTAATTTGATTATTCTTTCGATTAAAAAAAATATATGGTTGTATTTCAATTATTGGATATTTTTCTTGATTTTCATTTAACTATTTAAACAATAATTCACATAGGAAATGATAATTTACAAATAGAAAAAAAGAAACAATAATTAATTCTAGTATAGAATTTAATTATTAATGATTTAAAAGGAGTTGAACAAAATAATTTAAAACACTACCATAAATAAGATTCATAATAACTTTTGTTTTTTTTCCGTTGGTAAAGTATTCAAATTAAGTTAAAATTCGTGAAGAAAACAATTGGAATACAAATATTATAGCGTTTAGAATTGGAAGCGGGAAATTAATGCTATGTTTTGTTGACGTGAGAAGAACGGATACTACTCTTTCATTTTAATCTACAGGCTACGAAGTACTGGATCATGAAACTGGCATAATGACTAGTTTTATCATCCACCTGTCCACCGTACTTATCAAACTTCGTTCGGTTAATAAGAAGGAAGTTCGTTATGACCCATAAAAGTCCGATTGATTTTTAAGGTACAAATCCGTTATATCGAAGGTTCGTTATAGCGATGGTTTGTCGAGTGTATCTCAAAAACATGCGACCTAAAAAGGTGCAAAGAAACTTATTGCTCTATACTAAAGACTAACATTAATTTAAAAACTGATGGTTGTTTTTTTTTTATATCCAATGTTTATCTCACTCTGGAAAACTACTAACAATTGCATCTCTTTATATTCTATTGCAACTGGAAAATGGTGATTTTTGATGGGCGATTAGATTCGTTTCCACGTAACCGCTCCTAGGATTCGTGGACATGAATTTATATTTGCAAGTTCATTATCCTATAAGAAGTAAATATCTCATCCTTTCTCGTCCTTTTTACTATTACCAGAAAGTCTGCACAGAACCGGATATTCATAGAAATCCAATGGTGTCCGGTAACAAAAAAGATGCTTCCTTTTTATGTACTGGGATACGCAGAAAACCTGTATAAATAAGATTATAACTTTCTATACTTTTCTGTAATAACCAATAAACATTTGATTTTATCATATTTGGACTTCGTGGGACAATTTTACAAAGAGTATCGAAGAACACAGTGATTAGTTTTAACATTTACTCATGAATATATCCGTGTTTTTTTATAGTAACGTAATGAAAGAAAAAAGAAAAAACGATTGAAACTAAGATCTTTTGCCTCAAACATTAGATCCCCCTGGGAAGGAATTTTACAATGGAAAAATCCTCCAACACTTCCTGCAAAAAATGAATTAGGTGTATCTTTTAAGGTACGTATATCTGAAGTCCAAAAAAATTGCCAATATTCTAGATATCCTTGGATGAGGGCAAGTTCTGAAGGGGGTGGCCAGTTTTACTAAATTTAGCTTGTCTCTCCTTTTACCCCTGCGAAAAATCATAAACCATTTTTCAGAGATTTCAACCAATTTTCAGCTGTTCGCTTGACAGTTTAAGCAAATTTAGCCATTTTCAACAATGGAAATAGCCATATAGAAATTTATAATGAACAACACTTGGAATGACACCTTGAGTTACCAACCCTAGGAACGCTACTGTACTTCAATATGGTATTTTTGCTGTGTCATGGTAACAATACTGACAAAGCTACAAATATAAAGAAATCGGATAATTATAATACTCAAAAGTCAGACGCTGGAGTTTAGTCTGTTTCCTATCAAGATAACAATAAGAACAAGAATAATAATAATCTTCACCTTATTTAGGATAGTAAACTCTTTCTTTCAACTTCACTATATCTATCAAGATTCATCTTATGAACAGACAAGTTCTCATTTCATTCTAATAAATATATATACGTGGAAAAATACATAGCTATGATTTTTTTTTTCATTTATTGTACAAATACACCACAGGAGTCTCTGTAATCATTTCCTGTCGGAATAGATGTAGGAGTGGTTTGACCCTGCATCAGCAAGGCTTGTCACAATACTGAAATCATTATTTTTATTCCTTATCATAGGTTATCCAATATATAACTTGAAATTTCTAACTGCTCAAGAGCTGCAAATGTCAAGTGCTCTCCTTGAAGATTTGATATTAAGGAATCATGTCAATAAATAATTCAAATTAAAAATGAGGACAGTGACGGTGGGAAGGATCAAGAGCTCACGTGGAAGACTCTCAAGATGATCCAGGAACGTCCTCGAGGAAAAGCACGTTCTATTTGGTCATACAGAAAAAAAAACAAGCGCTATATTGTAGGACTTGTAAAACTTACAAAAGCTACACACACAAACCGGCACGCAGACATACATTTATAAAGAGAGAGTGAGTAACGGGGCAAATATATAAATTGTACATACGAATGTAAGCACAAAATCACTCCCACACTCGCATATATATATATATATATATATATATATATATATATATATATATATATATATATATATATATATATATATATATATATATATATATATGCAGTGTATGAAGGTTCCCAGAACCATCAATTTCCTAATGAAACAATAGAATTCATCCTTCAATTTTACTCAATTCTTCTTTGCATACACATTTAAATGCACATGATATATATATATATATATATATATATATATATATATATATATATATATATATATATATATATACATATATATATAAGAGAGAGAGAGTAAGGTAGAGAAAGGCAGAGGGGAGATTTCAATACATACACGTATAATCATTGTTATAAGCCAAATTTTCATATTGAATTTATATGTATGAACAAAGAGAAAAAGCAACCGAATTCACACATTAAATTGATATATATATATATATATATATATATATGTATATATATATGTATATATATATATATATTTATATATATATATATATATATGTATATATATATATACATGTATATATGGATCGTGCTATATTAGATAGAAACTTTTACTTGAAATAATATCCTGTCATTATATGGGTAATATATCACTTGGCCCAGACAACATGAATAGAATAAACAATTGAAGAAAATTTGATAGGCCACGTGATATTTCAACCCTGTTCGAGATCATTTCAGATAAGAGTTTCTATATGATATAAAGCAATCCATAATTGTTGTCAGATTATATGTATCCATCTCTTAATGCATATATATATATATATATATATATATATATATATATATATATATATATATATATATATATATACATACATGTATCTTCTGTTTAAAATCAGTGCATCAGCTTAGAATTAAAGTGTCAGTCCCAGCCCTTGGTTGAGGATCAGGATGCAGCATACGTGTATTCATCGGAATGTTATATATTTGCGATATATATGTCAATTCTAACATTCACAGTTCTGGGTAAAAATCGTCGACGAGAAAAACTTCATTGTTTTTGTAATATATCGATTGTAAAGAGTCAATTTTGAGGTGTAAAATCTGCTTCCGTTGAACTATAAAGTTCCTGATGCTGAATGGCTAAAAGCGGTCGGGCATATACTGGACCCGCTCTGACTAAAAGACGATGTGAGTTCGATTCTCACCTTGAGCTTGCGTTTAATCCTTTGATTAGGCTGTGCAATCGTTGCTGTAGGATTACGGCTCAATTCAAAGTAGTGATAAAGAGCTGAAAGAGGATGATGGAAAACCTGACTGTCGGTTCAAATCACGCCAGATCTTCGTTAAGTTTATGAATTGGTTTGGTCCATGACTCTTAGGGCTGAACCGACAAACTCAAAGATGCAATGCGTTTGTTTTGCTCTGACCCTTCGTAAAAGCAGTGAACGCCATTTCCCCGCCGCCTCCTTCTCTCTCTCTCTCTCTCTCTCTCTCTCTCTCTCTCTCTCGTAGTCACCCTGTACCCCTGTCTTTGCCAACATCCAACAGCTCAGACTAACATTCTATCATCCCTATCTTAAAGGTATGTGAACGCCCAAAAGATTTTCCAATACAAATTAATGTCAATTTCTTCCTTGCTTTACACCACTTACGGAAAGCATTTACATGGAGACGACTTCCAGATAAGGGGGATAATCTGTCACTGGATTTCGTAGATTTTAAAGTTGTATTCTATCTCGGTGTTGTAGGTTTAATCTTTGAGTCAGGCAGTAGAATCCATATCCTCTGGTTCAGTGGACTAAGTAAAATTGACATAACAAGGCCGAATCAACTAAGATTTCATTGATACTAGATATGAGTTCGAACTCCGATCAAGAGCTGTTTATGAAGTAATGCTTTATCACCCATAGGTAAAATAGCGGAGCAACTGAGGTCCTGTAGAATTTAGAGGCAAATGATCTCTGTGAACAATAACTCGGAATTCAGACCCAAGAGCTTAATACCTAAGGATGTCCAACGTTGTATTCAGCTTTGTTCTGACAACTATATCGACCTTGCCCTGAACAGTATGAATGCATGAAGGGAAACTCGCTGCCTGCCCTCAATATAACCTTGCCCATGCTTGTCCCCAGGGAAGACTAGAACGAGGATTTTTTTCGATTAGAATGCCTACTCAGTGTTCGCCTGCTTGTGATTGCTCGCCCATTGAGTAATGAGGCGTCAACGAATGAATAAAAGCAACGCAGCAAAAGGTATCCAGGTTCTGAATTGAGTCACTGTAGGAAGCGACCACAGAATAATAAGAGGTAAAATTCACATTAATATCAAGAAAAAGTGTAGGAAAATGTTCTGCACGAAACTGCAACCACTTGCCCTATTGAAAGAACCCATTGGATCCTTCAAACTGGGACTAAAAACAGGTATGAACTTCTCACCGATTCAGAGGAAAATATAAACAAGCTCAACAACAACAGGGCGAACTTTCTGACAGAAGTCACCAATATGTTTAAAACCAAAGAGCAAACAAACCGTCAGTAAACCCTCAGAAGAAACCAAAAATCTGATGGAAAAACGCTGAAATCTCCAGACAATGGGGAGGATGACAAGCTTTCAGTAGAGCAAGCTCAGCATTTAGGAACAAGAAAATCCCATTAGTTTTAAGAAGGATCTGCAACCAAAGCATCCTCCCAACAGTCATCTATGGAGCAGAAATATGGAACCAAACTAGAAAATTTACCCTCAAACTATGAACCATGCAACGAGTGCATGTGAGAATCATGCTCAACCTCACATGGAGGGATCAAAAAACCGCTCAGTATATCAGAGAAAAAATAGAAATATCATAGAATCCATTAGAAAATGCATACAGCAATGGCCTGCTCATGTTGCAACAATGGCAGTCAACCAATGGATACCATGACTTAACTTGCAGATCATATGCGAAACTATGACTGGCAAAATATAAGATTTTGGTACGAACTAGACAAGTTCAGAAAGAAATGGCTTAGCAACGCCGATTGTAGAGGTCTGGCGAATCTTTAGAAAGGTCAACGACGGACGCTAAAAAGCTGATAATGATGTTAATTTTTGTATATTTATATTGGCAAAGACCACCCAACGTAAAAGATGGACATGATAAAACCGACAAATTTCACTCAAAAACGAATTTAAGCCACGGAAATTCTGCTTTTCGAAACAGTTAAACTGTTTGCAAGCTTCCAATTCATTCAAAAACGAGTTTTTATGGTCTGATAACGATAAGATTTGTTAACAATTTGTACTTTTGCTTATCCGTCTGCTACGTACAAATATTTCATTGAAATATTTGAATGTTCCGCTATTATTGCTTAATACGATCAAATTGGTTCATTCCAGTGTTTTTGATAAATTTGAATGAATACTGACTAAAGAGGTTTCGTGATTTTTCATTTCTTAAATTTTGCACCATCTGCTAGAGGAAAGAATAAGTATTATTTTTTTTCAATTCAAGTTATGAAATGGCTAATAATTCTAAGAAATGTTTTAGGGAAATTTTCTTACAAATAAATAAGAAATATCTGTTAATCTTCGCTTTGGAGTGCCCACCAAATCCATACAAAGTCTCTAAAAAGTATCGTTTAAGACGTTTTCTATCTTCACTTAAAATTTGATTGACAAGGGTTTGTTTTTTTGTTTTGTTTTTTCCTTCTTTCCGGTTTCTAATTATATATTCCCATCAAATTATTGATTCAATGGACACCTTTTCCACCCTTTTAAAAGCTGTTCAAAAGCTGTTGATCTTATATTCATTATTATAACATCGCTTCTTACCAAAGTAATGACAGCAACGGGATACAGTGGGTTTCAACCATTAGTCAGAATTTAATCGTTATGAATCACAAATATAGAGGGATAGAAACATTATTTTCTCGTTTTTCTGTTAGTTTTCTGTCTTCATATCAGGTGTGAATAACTTTTTTAAAGCTTGTGGGGCATTACGTGTCGTACGAACCTTTTTCAAAGTTTGACAAAAGATACACCGATTCTACTGAAATACCATTAGCAACACCTGATTAAAATTGTGATTGAATATCACCTATTTCAACTAAAATTATTACTTATTTCATTATTTAGATTGAATACTAAAACGAATTCAATTTATGAAACTATTCAATTCAAATAAGCCATATAGCAAGAACATAATAGAAGGCCTTTTTCCAGATTCCCAGTGTTTTGTTTTATCATCTATGTACTCTCCAGGCCCCATGCGACGGCGTTGTCAGGTGACCAATTAGAGATTCTCTTCGTTATATTTCTATGGACTGAAAGCTGATATTCTATCATCACCACCCCTAACACTTAATCTCTGGATCAAGGTTACTCGTGTGTTTCTGAAATCTATATGTATCTATCTATGAATCTGTCTATCCCGATATCACCCAGCTCTAACTGTACATCTCACACCCCTCAATCAACAGAGACATTTTAGTTTAGTTTTAGAATAAAAAATAAAAATAAAAACATAATCAGTTTTTATTTGCTGGCTCAATCTACAATGGAAATTTTGTAACAAGCCAGTCTCTTATTTATGTCCATGTTGATATCAATCAAAGATTGCAAAGGGCTCTATCTTTTTTCTATATGTGTGAGTGTTTATGTGTTTATGCGTTCATTTTTTCGTTTGTTTGTTCAAGGGCTCCTGACCAGAAATCGGTATCAGTATTCCACCAATGAAAAAAAATATAAAGCGTTTTTAACTTCGGAGGTTCCTTACTCTGACAGATATATTAATAGTATCTACATTTTTCATTTTTTTTTTTTCACTCTATTCTAGATGCTGTCCAGTCAAAAAATCCATGATGTCATGAATAAAACTTCATCTGACTGTTTTCATCCTTCAAAAGACTTTTGTTTTAGATAAATTCGAACGTTGACTGTGATGGCAAGTTTGTTTTTCTTAGTTATGAATTTATGGTTAAAATCATACTAGTTGTATTTTCATCAAGGTAATTTAGTTCTATTTGTATCATTATTTAATTTACAGGACCGAGAGCAACGTATATGGGTGGTTGTGATTCATAGGTACCTTTGGTAGTTGACTTTTGTTTTTATTGACTATCCTTCCCCACCAACTGTCTCAATAGATCCAATGCAAGCATCATCACATTGATTGTACCGCACCGGGTGTCTCTTATATTCACACTTTGCTTTTCTTTATTCTATTCAATTGTTTCTACTTCTATTTTCCCTATTTCCCAATAGCCCTGCTACAATTGAATATTCTGTGCATGATATAAACAGTTATTTTTTTTAAATGAATATTCTAGACTTCCTTTGAAAAAAATGCTTCAGTCTGCAGCAAGTCCGTCACAATGTAGTCAAATGTGCTGACCTAACTGTGAATACTGATACATAATTTCAAGGGCTTTAATACCAACCTTGATATGCTTTTGTTGAGCAATTCCTCTTATCACAACAGCAAATTGTACATAGAAAATAATACCTTTTATCACATTGCGAGGTAAAAGCAGGTTTCGTTGCAATATTTACCTCAGTTTTCAATGGTTTGATGACACGGAGTTTGTCTATTGTTCAAACTCCATTCCTACAACCAGTCTGAACATTGAAAATTTTTCATTTGGACACTCGTTTGGTTTTTGCCTTGTATTTTTCTATGCCAGTTGACATAGATTTTACAAAAAGGAGTATTTACAATTCTATAGATGTCACAGCTCGCTCGCTAGTACTCGAGAGAATATTGCTTCCAGAAATATTTACTTGAAATTCCTCATCCGTGACAATACAATGTAGTACTGCGTTATATTCAATCTGAAAATGATTATCCAAGCTTACCTGCATTGATATTTTATAATTACCATTTAGACGAATGATTAATTTGAAATATTACTTATAAACTATTTTTGAATATGAGCAGCATACCATCACATGAGGAAAAGTTTCAAATGCTGGCATGAATCGAATCATAGCATCGTCATTTAAGAGTAATTTTTTTCTATATTAATAATTTGTGATGGATTGCTAATAGAATATGACCATGCTGTTGAAAGACCGATGAATGTGACCAGGGTTACGTGGTCTGAGATGAAGAAAATGGTCTGGGAGAATTATAATCAATGCACAAGTCTGAACAACCGAATGAGTCAATGTAAAATAGGAACAACACTTCGTCTCTGAGACAAGCATGATAAAGAGGCCAAAAGATACAACGGCCAAAATGCTGGAATAAGAACAAAAAATGGGAGATAACCCGTCTGCATTTAAAGTATATATCATAGCAATAGAATTAAAAGACTATATGATACCAGCAGAATTGAAAGAATGTATGATAGTAAAAGAATCAAATGAATATATGATAGGAACAGAATAAAAAGAATATATGATAGTAATAGAATTAAAAGAATATATGGTAGTAAGAACTATTCGTCTCTGAAAAACTGAGAGGAGACAAGGAGGAATAGTGACAGAAACACTTCGACAAAGAAAGTAAAACGAGAAAACTTGCTTGAAAGAACTGATACATATTAGTAAGAACGCATCATATCAGAAATTCAGACTTAAACAATGTGTAAAAGCCGGTCCTGAAATGGCAACAAAGACAAAAGAAAAAAAGGGCCGATCAAATCAATGCATGATTTACAGAAAACGCTAGTATCGCACGCTGTACCAGTACGCGTGATTTTTAGTCAATGCAAAGAAATGTTAGAAATGTTTGTAAGGCACGCCAGTCAGGGCTCTACTTAGCAAGACCGTACCTTAACTTCCTCATTTATTCCGTTATCAGACATCTTTTATTTAGAGGAAGAGAAACGGTGCAATGCTTCTAAGGCCAACATTAATGACATGATGAGTTACTATAAGTATTTATATGACGAAGACATGGAACAATAATTAGATTTATATTCCGTCAAATCCAATTATTTCTCTAAAATACTTACGAAGCGTCGATTCTTTTTAATATTTTTAGTTAGTGTTTACGTGATTTAAAGTTATGTACGTAATTCTTGTCAGCAAAATAATGTTTTCATTTTATCGTGTGTTCAGCTCAACCAAACGTTTCAACATTAATGTTTTTTGCCAGCATTTAGATGAAATTTAAAAAGCGCATAAAATAATTTCAGTTATGCAAAATATATCAGTGTCTCAGTATTCTACTGGGTAATTGTACGATAATGAGCGTGCAGTAACAGGCTTTCATGAACATTACAATAAAAAAAACGTTTCCGCCGGTGGTGCTTCAAAATAAATTTTCAACAGAGATGACCGTTGAACGCAAAGGGAGAATAGTCTTCCTTATTTATTTGCAAATACGAAAACTCTGAGTCCATTCTTGTAACATAAGATTGCACTATTTCTTCTCGGCTTAAGAGGTATTTATCCAAAAATATATGACCCAGGCGAGAGGAATTCGCAGATATCACAATGAAGAAAACTGAGATTGTAAATTAACAAAAACTGTCGATCACAAAAAATAATTGGTTTATATATTTTTAAATGAATAGCATAATACACACACTCTCTGTCTCTCTCAAGCATATATATATATATATATATATATTGGTTTGTTGATTGAAGGCAATGATCATTTAAAGTGACGTCATTAAAGATTAAAGTGTTATTGACTCAGTTCTCCTCAAATTATCCCTTACACAATATATCAATTTTGGTTACTTTTCCCAAAAAATTTCATGAAATTTCCTTTGTCTATTTATGATGACCGTCAGCGAAGCGACGGGTCATGAGCTAGCGGTAGCAAGACCCCCGTATCTGAAATGTTGACAAAAATTGTTTGCGTAATCCTGACTGTGTTAATTAGTTGCACTTCAAACCTGATCGCATCTGGTTGAAGAGTTCCATTGGGAACTATTTTTTCATCATTTGTCTTGAACTGATAAAGTTGATACTTGAAAATGATAACCAAATACGCTCGAATCTCTCTCTTTGTTTGAGAAATGTGGCTCAGATGCTAGAGTGATTTGGAGTGCCTGGTCCTTTTTCCCCAGAATATTGTGAATGGGAAACCAAAAGAAACCAGTAAAACAAAGAGGAGAGAAACACAGTCAGCCAGCAAACTAAGAATGAGTCGAATTAACTCCTTGTGCGGATGTAACCATTAAATTTCTCAAGAGCCATAAAACCGAAGAATAAATTTTCTAGAGGTCGAAAAAAACATAATGAATAAGACCCCGATTTTAACCAGAAACAATATTATTGAAGAAAGAAGCACGTGGAGAGCGCATATCTCTACGAATGCAATTGTCACTGTAAAAGAAAATGGATGGAAAAATAATAACATAACCGAGCTCATCGCTAATATGTCGTTGGGATTACTTTCAAAAATTTCTTGATCGGCCCTCAAATTTACTCATGTCTCCTTAAGCCCATGTTCCACCGTTTCAGGAAATGTCATTGAAACTCATTGAGAGCTTTTAGAGATATTATTTGGAGAAACGCGAGTCAATAGATAAATACGAAAAAAAATGAAAAATTTTCATTGAATCACAACAATCCCTGGACCCACCCAAAAATTTAACTAATATCCCCTCCCCCAATTCCTTCAAAAATATCTTATTGAGACCTTTCGGAGATATTGTGAGGAAATATAGCTACGAAGCGGGGAAGGTGTCAGTGAAACTTCCTGGATGTACCCCAAAATTTAATCTCTTTCTTTCAAGCCCATTGCCTGACCTTCAAGGAAATGTCATTAAAAATTATCCATTTTGGACTTCTGGAGATATTTTCTTCTTGGCAGACAGACAGATTTTGATGTGCATAATTCTTCCAACTCTGTCGGCAGATTTAAAGTAAAAAATGACCCAAAGTCTAATGCGTACCCCACCTTGCATTTCAAATAGCCGATCAGGAATTCGTTGGTTTTCAGTAAGCCTTGCCTTCTAGAACAAATGAAATAAAAATATTGGTAGCAAAAGATGGTAGCAAAGGATTTCCGTTTCATCTGAGGGCCTAATATAGCCTTAGAAGACTTACATTTTTTAAAACTTTTGGAGTAAAGTATTATCACATATGAGCCATATTCTTGAAGATTGTAAATAAAATATTAATATGAATAAAACTGTTAATTAAAAGGATACGCTGGAAGCGCAATAAGCGAAAGGCAACGTTGTCTGAAATGGCAGATATTGATTCATTGTTTTCATCCAAGAGGTGTCTGGTTGGTTTGACGATTTTTATCAGAGGGAACGGAGTCGGCTGACTCAGTTCGAATTACAGTGAAGCTGTTTACGTTCACTTCTCACTAATAACTCTCAAGAGTGAGATGGAAAGAGAAAAATAGAAAATCCAAATAAGAAAAGAGAAAGAACAAAATGAAGAAGAAAAAAAAGAATAATTATTGATAAATCTTTAAAAAGGAAGAAAGAAAGGTAAGTAGGAAGGGAATGGATAAGGAATGATAGATTATGTGAAGTCGGGAATATTACGAAGCAGTAATGATAGCAAAAAATAGAAGGGAAGGAAAAAAGAAAAGAAGAAAGGAAGAAGAACAGGCAAAAAACAAAGGTAAAATACCAAAAATCAAAACAGTACTAAAAGAAAGAAATATTGGGGGTGGGTAGGAGACAAATGGGGATAAAAAAGGACGAATTATCTGAAGGTGGGAATGATATGAGTAATTAGGAATACTAAAAAAGGAATAAAGAAAAAACAAAGAGAAATAAAAAAATAGATCACTAAAATAAATAAATAAACAAGCAAACACCCAAAACGAAGAAAGAAAAACAGAATACGATATGAAATTGGAGAAGAAAGGAAGAACTAAAATAAAAGGATATTAGAAGAAAGAAATATATAAAGAGAAAGAAAGCGAGAAAATCAAAGGCGACACATGGTCCTAAATAGGGGATAGAAAGAAAAAAAGAAAACAGATTAAACGAAAGAGAAACTAAACGAAAGAAAGAAATAGCAAAAAAAGGGAGAACTAAATAGAAGAAGAACGGAGTAGTAAGAGAGAGGAAGAGAAAGGGCAAGAAAGAAAACGGAAGTTTAAACAAAAGAGAAACTTCAGGAAAGGAAGCAAGAACATGGAATAAAGAGATGAAAAACCTATCGCAGAGGGATTAATTATTGAAGCCGATGTCCGTAACGTCCTCAACGCTGATTTGAACCCAAAGGATTTGAATACTTCACCTGAACCAGGAAGTCATTTTCATCATCATTTACTAATTTACCCATGCTGTCGAAAAATGCCAGAAGTATTTAAATAATCCTTCAAATTGAACAGAACTTTATCTTTCAAACATCTTTTTTACTTTTCATTTTCTTGTTTATGTTCATAGGCGTAAGAGCCAGGGATGGGGCAAATGCTCTCACCAATCCATGCAAAACGGAGTTAAAGTTCAGGTAATCAGTGTAATTCAGACGAAACCGGATAAATCAAGCTCTTTGCTCCCACCTCAACCAGAGAATTTCAATTCGGTAATGTTCATGTCCAATTACAATGAACCTGGATGTTTTCATTCATTCTTGAAAAAAAGTAAATCTATCATAAAAGGAGAATATTTGTCCACGATATTTTATTTGAGGAGATCTCCCCATTCCGTTTATTTCCATTCTCTCTGTCCTTAATGATAATCTTCAAAATTGTGAGGTAACGATTCCGAAGTATTTGTAGCAGCACATCCAGCAAAATGATTATAGCAGAGGTGGAAAGAAATAAAGGCGTCCGAGGTTTCTTACCATCTTTTGATGGCAGGACAAGCAAATTCTTGAGAGAACTACGATCGAATGGATAAGGAAAGTAAAAAAGATTGAAACCCAGAAAAAAAGAAAGAATGAAAAAATGAATGAATGAATGAAAGATCAAATTAAGTATGTGAAGCAAATATATCATTATTCTTTTTTTATTAGACGGAAGTCATAATTATTTACTAGAAAATACCCGTCCAAAATGACAGGCTCATGTATGTATGGATTAACGCAAATGAGCATAAAACTATTTGATTGGATAATCTCTTTCTTTTTTTTAATTTTAAAATGTACTAATTCTAAGTGGCTTTTCTGCCTCAATTCAACTCAAGCTGTTTTAATGTGTGATCAGAGATAAACTCTCAAGAGTTTCTATATAATATTAATTGTTATGTCACAAATACAGAGACAGATCACCCAAATAAATCAATGCTCAAATAGACAGAAAAGAAATGGGTATATCATAATTTATTTCTAAACTAATATTTACCTTCATCTTGATGTCACAGTTTATCGTCGAATCTCGTATAATACATGAACTGTTCTAGTATAATACCTACTCTGAGCCTGGTGTTCCGAATAAATAAAGGACATGACAGAAGGAACTGTACGCAAAAGATGGTCAGGAATAATTATTTTTTTTAAATTAAGAATCATTGACTTTTTCAAGAAGGGTTGAAGAAGAGAAAGGGTATATAAAAGTAACAAAAAGCTGCTAAAGTTATATATCTATTTGAAGTAAATATTTTCACAATCTGGTTTGTTCTTTTCGGTGTGCTCTTTCTGGCTTGATCTGGGATTTACATCGAAATCTCATGTGTAACCCAGTATAGTAATAGTGACCTGTGGGACTAGCTTGTTATCCATTCCCTACAGAGTAATATTCTGTTATATTACCTTGTTAACCCGTTTACCTACGATAAGCACCTGTTTGGCTTGGTCCTGACGATGCTTGCACTAATCGATTTAATCCCTCAACAGATTATCGCGGTGATTGGTACTCTAGTTAAATTATATTTTATCATTTTCAGAACAACACGAAATAAACAGCAACTTTTGATTTTGGATTGAAAACAAAATACTTGGTCATCCTGATATATGTTAGAGCAAGAATGAGTCCGTACTAAAATCCTTACGGTCAGCAGTACCAATTTCATGAGATCAGTGACAACAACAAGAGTTGAAATTTTAGCTATTTCTGAGTTGAATGTGTAATTTTTATGGTTGTAATAAGGCGAGGATTCTAGCTATATGACTAAATAAACATTGTATATATACATCATTTTTTTAATAAATGCTTTATATCTTTGAGAATTAAATCTGGTAAATTATTGGTGTTCACCCTTTGTATTTAAAGATTGATATGAACTGCATATCTTTAAAGTATAAAACTATGTGAAAGATTTTTTTCAATACGTTCAATCATGATCCCCGTGATATACACTTCCAATTTTAAAAGAATACGCTTCAATATGGAAGGCTGGGTGAGGAAAATTGACTTGGTGAGGGATTTTAATTACGTTTTTATTTCTAGATCCAATGGTTCTCTTCCCGGTAGTGCGGTGTAATTACATCGTTCTCCAATTCACAAAATACCATTCTCAACATATTCCATACACAGAAGCATGAATTTATGTTCTGAAACCCAATCGAAATGAAAGTGTAAACAAAGTTTACGAAGAGAAAGGGACATTCTGGCACCGATGAATATTTCTTGCTTTTACGACATTTGAAATTGAAGATTGGGATTTCTGGCAAAGTTCCAGTTTATTGATTGCCTCTTTGCAATACAGAGCTGGTCGTAATTTGACAATATATGAAGCGTAAAGAAAAATTTTCGAACAATCTATCCGGGATTCCTACAGAATTCTTAAAGAATAACTCTTTTGAATATCTTTTTTCTCTCCGTGTATTCCATTCAATGTAGTTCGGGCAAGGAATACAACAGTGAGACGAGATCGATCTCCTTTCCCGTTTAAAATATCCCCATTTCTAAAGACAACAAGATCAGGAGTGCTAGGAGCAAAATCTATACTGCAGAGAGCTAACATGAATGACCACACAGGAGAGCTTCTATTCATGCTTGCGCATTTAGGTCTCACCCGATTGCCTGCCAAATTAACAGTTTGCGCAACCAGTCCTTGACATATTCTGAATAGCTTGATATTATCCGGACAGGGTTTGCAATGAGATGGACCAGTCACCTACATGGCTAAATGAGTTAACACTTTTCCCGCCAAGGGAGACCTCATTGTTTTCTCTTGGGTGGCGTTCGTGTTGAAGGTGTTAACTTATCCATCAGACACGCTACTACAAACAAGTCGACTCTCGTCAGAGTGAGGAGCAACGGCTATTTTTACTCGCTGCCGCTTAATTCAATTGTTGCAGTATGATTGATTTTGAAGTTTTCAGTTCTGCAGCTATTGGATAATCAATAGCTATTTCACAGTTCAAGATATTGCACCCTGTATACTTACAGTTGAGAAAAGAGATTCGATTTATACGTAGAGCAATGGACTGGCGATTGGGGGATGTCAAACCTCATTTATACATCTAGCGAACAGGATAAAGTTATTGCTGTCACTGCTATTACAACTGTTGTTAAAAAAAATCATGAACTCAAACTTTCCTGTAATTCATTTATTCATTTTGTTTTTATCGTCAACACTGCTAGTATGGTTCTTTTTTTGGGAGACTGTTTCAATGTTTTCCTGTTGGCAGCTTTCGTTACCTACAGGCGGTGGCTGATTAAAGCTGTCAAAACCAAACGGTCAGTGGCAACTCATTCAAGTCCTATTTCTCCATACTTCCCATGAAGCTGTATTGACCTCATTAGCTATCAGATGCATGTTTGCAAAATAGAGGACAGCAAAATCTTTTTTTCCTCATTGGATGCGCCATAATCATGCTGCAGATATACCACGATATTTGC
>OY735215.1:38424324-38451824 GCA_963457665.1 Thysanoteuthis rhombus
ATACATATATATATATATATATATATATATATATATATATATATATATATATATATATATATATATATATATATATATATATATATATGTATATATATATGTATGTATATATATATGTATATATATATAGATAGATAGATAGATAGATAGATAGATAGATATCATTTCTTAGATTTTCATGCATCGGTTTGTGTCTGCAAAAAAACAGTTTAAAACATTTTTCTCTACCAACGCTCTCAATGACGAGGCAAAAATAAAAGCTAAGCTTTTAAACACTGATATCTATCTTCACTTTTCAAGAATGTGATTTTACGAAATTTAACGACCCTTGAAGCCTTCGAGCAATTGTAATTTAAACGCATTAATGTAAATCCTTGCTAAGTTATTTCTTTCTTTTCAGTATTTAAGTTTTCCCCCAACTGCTATTCCAAGAATTCCCTATTTTTGAGGAAGATGATTTTGCCAATGCATATTGAGAGATAAACCTCAGTCCAACCAAAAAATTCACCACTTTAATTTTAAAGCCAAAGACTTTAATTTAATATCTTTTGGTTAACGAACTTTTACGTGAAGCTTTTCCGTCATTAAACAGTAGACAATGTGTTCCAGATTAATTTATCATTAAGCTGTCTCCTGATTGAGAATAGACCAATAAAATGAGCCTATCAAACTAGTTATGAAAAAAGAGCCAATCACAGATATGGAACCTAAATCTGACTAATCGGGAAACGACTTAACCAGAAGCAATATCAAATCTTGATGAGATTTGTTTTTGGAAAGCAAATTTAGTTTAAACAACAACCACAAAAAATAAATAAGAATTAAAACTGACCCATTACGAAAAAGCAAAGCGTATTACGTGGTCTGGTCAGTAAATTCCAAATTTAATGTTCCAACTTTAAATTAATTTCCAAGTTTATGAAGCTAATAAATTGGACTTCGTTGAATTAATTTTTCGGTAGACTTTTTATTCTTAAACATTTTTGTTGTTACTGTTCCTTCTCAAACGTCTTTCATTTTCCGGTTTTGTTTTTATTATATCCTTTCTTCAGATATTGGAAAGTGTCAACTAAGACTGTCACCCCAACTTTCAATTTAGGTTTCTTGCGTTTTTAAGTTAGTCTGGCTACTTATGTATGTATGTATGTATGTATGTATGTATGTATGTTTCATGTGAACAGATTGGACCAATGGAGCAAGGGGTCTAAAAGATTACTCCCCATTATGTCCAGAATAACCCTTGTTTTGCTTTGTTTTGTTTTACTTTTTTCAGAAATACCCCCAAATAGGTTTTTGGAGCGAATTCAATTTACAATGCAAGTTATGCTCAATTGGTCCCTGGCAACCGTCCGGCTACATTTATACTTGTTTGTTTTCTTGTTTGCTTGTTTTGTTGTTGTTTTTTTTTCAATTTGGAATTTTTGTGGTTCACTGAAGTGGGGAGTAATTCATTTATTGATCACCCCTTTTTCCATTTTTTTTAATTGATCAACACGGCATACTGCTGAAAGACGTCGGTCGTGTGACAGTTTCCATTGTGTGACTAACCAGACCTGTTTATTTATTTATTTCTTTATTCGTGTTTTGTTTCCAGTTATTCTATCCAACCTTGTCCGTCTTAAATATAATTTTTTAAATTTTTCATTTTTTTTTCTTTTTTCACTTCTTTTGGTAAATGCATTTAATTCTCACTAACTGATTTTCTTTTTTAACATTTTCACTTTCATTCTTCAATTTCTTTGCCTCCTAATTTATTTAGTTTTATTGTCTTACTTTCTCTGCTCATTTCTTTCTTCAGACTTCTTTTTTCATCTTTTTTGTTATTTGTTCCTCCCTCTCTTTTAATTTGCTCAAGTTTATTTCGTTCTTATTTCTCTCACTTTCATTCATCCTTTTTAAAATTTTCTCGTTTCCACTATATTTTCTCCTTTTTTCTTCATTTATCCGAGTGTCTGTAGTTGTTAATCCTATCCCTCCCGGCATTCTTTCTTATTTTCGTTCTTACATTGGTCAGTACTTGTTCTTCCCTTATTTCATCTCCTCTATTGTTTATTTTTCTTTTTTCCTTATTTCCTTCATTCATTTTTTTCTTTTCTTCCTTCCTCCTTTTCCTGTCTTTCTATCTACTTTTTTCTCCTTTTTCTTTCTTTACTTCCTTTGTTTCCTTCGCTCTCCCTTTTCTTCCTTCCAGCCGGCCTACTCATCTTTTTCTTTTCTTCTCCTCTTTTTCCTTTTATTCATTCTCACCTTCCTCTTTCATGTCTTTTATTTCTCTTTCCTTCCGTCTTGCTGTTCTAGTCCTAAAAACTTTGTGATTCCCCTACCGTCTCCTTTCGTTCCTTCCTTTCTGGTTCCCATCTTTCTCAGTTTTTTCCTGTCCCTCTTCCCTTCTTTCCTTCTCTTTCCTCCTTCTCCTGCTCCTTTCTTATCTCCCTTCTTTTCTTGTTCCCATCATTTTCATTCCCTTTTTTCTTCCTTCCCTTAATTCTCTCCCCCCTTCATTCTCTCTCTCCTCCCTTCCTTCCTCACTTTCTCCCTTCTTTCTTTTCACCCTTTTTCTCGATCATTTCTTTTTTTTTTATTCGCGCTAAATGGCCTTCTTATTTTCCTATCCGCCAACCAACCTACTTCACATTCCAGATAATAATTTCTTCTTCTTTCACATCTTTCCGTCCTTTTCTTTTTTCTTTTTTTTTCCAATTTTCCTTCAACCCCTACTTCTTCCCACTTTACTTTCCATCCGTTAAAAAGTCCCCGTTTCTAAAGGGAAACTATCTTCAGACCGAAAATTAAAGCAAATAAAAGACAACAACAATATAACGAGTGAATTTATTTGTTGAATATCGTAAAATGTAAATGAAGACTGAAGGCAATCAATAAACGGATGGAGGAGAAAAAATGTGGTCGCTGGTAATTCTGTAACGATCCGTGCGTTCTTGTTAGAAACCGTCAAGCCAAACTGTCAGTATACCATATTTTGATTTTTTCATGAGTTCCATCTCAAGTGACGTACGCTTCATCAGTTGTATCTTAGCCTTATTGCGCGCAACGGAGTTCAGAAAAAACGGTAGGCCTGGGTCGGATGGGAAAATGGGCCCCCTATTACAAACTGCTCATTAAGTAATCTTTTTGTAATCGGCGCTGAATACGTATGATATAAGTATGGGTTGAGTACATATAAGTACATCACTGTATTTGATGTCCAGTCATCATTATTAGCGTCCGTCGTTGGACATTGACCTACCCCAAGATTTGCGAGACCTTTCTATGGTTGGTGACGTGAAGCCAGGACTTTCTGAACTTATCCGATTCGTCAAGCCATTTTATATTTCGTCGGCCACAATCCACGTTGAACGTCCAGTGATTGTCTGCCATTCTCACAACATGACCAGCCCATCGCCATTTAAGTTTTTTGAAGAGTCTATGATATTTTGGACACCTGTTTAACCTCTTATCCGTGGTGCTTCTTGTGAAATATCTATGTAATATAATCCTCTCTTGCACATGTCGTATGGTTCTCAGTTTAGAGAGTCTTTTGGTTAAATTCTATGTTTTGTACTTACAAGTAAATCATAGTTCATTGACATAGTTCACAGTGAACTGTAGATTACCTGAAATAGAAACACAAGCAAGACAGAAATGAAAAAAGATATACGTATTTAATGATATACCAAACAGATATCAATAAGATTCATGCATTTTAGTTGCAGAACAAAAATGATGTAACGTGTTTTAAGACAATGTTAAAAGGGGCTAATCTAGTATAAACAAAAAGCAAAGACAAATATTAAAATTGTACAATGTGCACATGAAGGAGTTATCTTCGGCACAAGAATATTTTATATCTATCGTATGCGTAAATGTATAATGTAAAATAGTACGCGCTGGGATCATATACGTTCTTGAATTTATATTCGTTTATATAACGCCGTACCAAGCTGAGATGTTCAAACAGATTTGGACCAAAATGGATTTGATTCTATTTCTCTCTAATATTATTTCACCTCATGTGAGGAGAATTCAGATGTTAACCAGTTATAGCTTTGTGGAAAATACGTATGTACATTTTCCCCTACAAGTTTCATATTTCAAATTCATATATATTCTTCTTCATCATCATCATCATCATCATCAGTCTTTGAACGACCATTGTTGGACATAGACTTTAACAAGGATCCGCCACATTTATCTGTCATGGGCGTCACCGAGCCAGTATCTATTAGTCGAGTTCCTCTCTCCATCTTATATTCTATCGGTCTCAGTTTCACATGTGATCTCTGGGGATCCATGTTGTGAGTCTTGATGTCCATCGGTCTTCAACCATTCTTGCAACATGACCGACCCATTGCCATTTGAGCTTTGTAGTAGATTCTTTGATGTCTCAGACTCCCCTTTTCTTCCTGATATATTTTGCTGTCTTGTGATCTCTCAATGTGAGGTTGAGGATAATTATCTCGTGTGCGTATTGCATGCTTCTCAGTTTACAGGTCCGTCACTTGGTTAGATATCCATGTTTCAACTCCATAGGCGACTATAGGGAGGATGCATCGGTTATATACTTTTCTTTTTGGGATCATCCTGTTTTTTGAAGGTTGAGTTTGCTCTGCCAAAGGTTTGCCAGTGATCAATTCAGACACGGTAAAATTTCTAGCTGTTAATGTTAGGCTGTTCCAAACACTTTTCTTTCCAAATAATTTTAGATATCTGAAAATTCGTCAATAAATAGAAATTGCAGAAAAATGCAATGTTTGAAAAGTTGTACAATAATTTCATACACGAAAATGAAGAAATGACATGGCATCCATCGATAAAACGGATGAATCAGGAATAATGTTAGCAAGAGTCCCTCTATTAAAGGCAAAAAAGTCTCTAGCCTTTATGTGAGTGTTCTTCTGACTGTTCATATATGTGTGTGACAGTAGAAGTATCAAATACAACGTTCAGCGAAACATTTTAGCCGGCTACGGACGGTCAGGTATCAAAGTTCAGGCCGACGAGAATTGGCCACATGATAATGTTGATGCTTGAGATGTTTTTGTTTTGTTTTTTCTAATGTTTGTTGCAGCGTGTAATTCTCTTGCAATAGTGAAAATTCTGCATGAGCGAATAAATAAATAGGCTTATTTTACATTCTTAGTTTTCGTTGAGAAAACTAACTGAATATTGATTTTTTTGAATCAA
Source organism: Thysanoteuthis rhombus (assembly GCA_963457665.1). Classification (NCBI taxonomy): domain Eukaryota; kingdom Metazoa; phylum Mollusca; class Cephalopoda; order Oegopsida; family Thysanoteuthidae; genus Thysanoteuthis; species Thysanoteuthis major. Next base: position 38,429,506 of record OY735215.1, read on the forward strand.
AGTCTTTTTTTCCGTTTGAGGCAAAAATTGACCGAGATGTCTCCGGATGTTTTTCGTTGAAAAAAAAAAAAACAGTTGTAAAGACTGAATTTAAAGTGTTCTTTTAGTCTTTCAGAACAGGATAAAATAACTGTGATTAATACTTACTGTCATAGCCGTATAGAATTTCATTAAATTAGATTCATTAAATCACTCGAGCAATATTACCCACTCTTGAATTTAAATCAGTTATTAGGGACAGTCAACAAAATCTGTCACCAGATTTGTCAACTTTAGTTTCTCCATTTTCAACTTAGTCTGGCTGACAATCATTGTACGTATGTACATATCATGCGTATAGGCAGCACTGATAAAGTTGAGCATTCTAACATTCACTCTTCATCAGATTTAACCTCCATCGTTGGACAAAAACCCACCCAAGATCCTCCACACCTCTCTATCGTGGCCGTTGTAGAGCCAATACTTTCTGAATTTGTCAAATTTGTCTACCTTTCTCTCTTGTATTCTGTCGGCCTCAGTTGTGTATGTGATCTTTGGAGATCTACGTGGTGAGTAATGATATCCATTGGTTGTCTGCCATTCTTGCAATATAACCAGCCCATTGCCATTTGAGTTTTCTAACGGATTCTATGATATATAAGACTCTTGTTCATCTGTCTGATATACTGTGCTGTTTCGTGATCTCTCCATGTGAGGTTGAGAATGATACTTCCATGTGCAAATTGCACCAGAGGTCAAAAAGTGACTATCGGGAGGATGCATTGGTTGTATACCCTTAGGCATAATTAATGACTAACATCCTTGCCAATTTTGCATACCTATCATCTATAACGAATCTTTGATTTGGCCAGCTCATGTCTGTCAATCATCAGTCTTGGTTATACAAGGAACAACTTCACCCCTTCATTGTTGTCAAAATATTTTTTTGTTCTCTCTCTCTCTCTCTCTCTCTCTCTCTCTCTCTCTCTCTCCCTCTCTCTCTCTCTCTTTCTCTCTTTTTCTTTCTGTTTTGTCTTTATCGATTTCAACAATAGTTATTCTATTTTTTCAGAAATTCTTACGGACTTCATTTCAAAAATTTATTGCTTATATGATTTCCTAGCTACTATCCCTAAACACAATAAACCTTTTGCGAATGAGAAAGAGAGAGACAGAGAAACACTGGGAGAGAAAAAGAGAACGAGGATGTGAAAAAGTAAAAGAGTGAGAGTTAGTGTGATTAAGTGAATGATTTTTTTTTTTTTTTCATTAAAAAAATACATTTTTCTCTTACACCCAGGTCGGTTTGAAAGTATCAGCTGCGTATCGACCCCTTTGATTTGGGTTTGGCCGGTGGGTCACAGAGAGGAAAGATACACTGTAGGAGAGAAAAGTAGCAACGGTGACAGAGATTAGTTGTCAGAGGCAATATTGTTTTAAAATTCAAAATCCATTTACAAATCTAACACTCTCTTATCCCCTTGAGTTTCCCAGTCAAAAAAGTATGAACAGAGTTTCCTGGAGTATTACTCCAGCCCTGCTTAAAATCGGGGGCAAAATGGTCCGTCTGGCCTCTAGCTGCGCAATGCATATAATATAAACATCCAGCCACTGCAGATTCTAATATAAATTTTAATCGATATAAGCAAGTTGAAATAATCCAATAGTGAGAAGGGTTATGAAGATGAAAGGGGAAGAGCCTGTTTTTTTGTTTGTTTGGTTGGTTTTTTCTGAGAATATGTCTGCAAAAAATGAATTGCACCTTAAACTGCTGTGCAGGAAATACGCAGGTTTCTCCAGTTATCAAGTGGATCTGGCCAGCTTGCATACCGGCTGGCTGACGCATACAAGAGGCATCAATGGATCTAGAGGGCTATAAAATGTTCTAATTTATCCCTTGATATATCAAGAAAAAATTTTCAGTGTTAATTTTTTAAATTCACCCCAGAATAAGTTTTTGACGTACGTTTAAATTATTTTATTACAAAAAGTTAGAAAAGTAACTTATCCATTGGTCAACCCTTTTTCTAATTATCTCAATTGATCACTCTCAACATGCTGCCAAAAAACTTTGGCCATGTCATGTTTTCCAGCAAAACCTTTCTTTGTTTTTAGCACTCTCACTCTCTCTCTCTCCCTCCCTCTTTCTCTCTCTCTCTCTCTCTCCATTTCTCGACATAAACAATAGTTATACTTTATACTTTTCCTTCTTTTTTCAAATTCCTACAAACTTCATTATCTGTTGTAATTACTTATTCTTCTTTTCTAGTCTTGGTACGATTATCTTTTCTCAAAAGCAGAATATTGTTTTGCTTGTAAGTATCTTTACTTTGATGTAAACTTTCAATCATACTTTGAAGTGGCCGATAAGGATGTCTGTGAGTGGAACAGTTCAATGATGATCATTCGCCGTCATAATGGTATAACGAATATGCCCAAACAGACTTACAACATCTATTCAGGGAAAGATCTTTTTTTAGCTTTTCACATTGTCTGCTTGTAGTAATTCTCTATGGGATTATTCTTGCAGTGATTATCCAAGTTCGTTCGAAGAGAAAACCTTTTTTTACCGTTGAAGCACCCACTGCCTTCTCTTGTAAACTGTTCCATGTTGGTGGAATTCTTTGAAATAGTTTTTCTTCATCTGTTTCTTCGATATTGTAATGAAAATATGTTTCGAATGCCCCCTTCTCGTTTTTCTACTATCTACATTGTGTTTCCCCTGATTAAATCGTTGCCACTGTCGTATAAACTGTTCATCATTTTAAACACCTCAATCATACTTGATAGGGGAACTAAAATCGATCCTCACTATTTATTTTCTGGTTTGTAAACATTTTTATACCATTAGAATTACACGTAATAGCGTTTGAGTTTTCTTCGATAAAACATCATCAATTATTCCTTTTACTTTTTTAGTTCATCTAACGGATCTTTATTATACATCAAGTAATAACAAAAACAAGCAATATGTATAAGATGAAAAATGACTATTATATCTCCAGTATGTCAACAATTACATGACACTTCATCATTAACATTCACTCAATAGCGTCTATCCATACTCACCAAGTCTAGGTTGGTCTGCCGATGGTCAAGAAGTGTGAGTTCTTTTGAGGATCAATCTTTATCTATTTACGGTTGCAACGCACATATTATTCTTCTTTGGGAATTTTTGACACTCTGCTTTTGGTTTTTATATGGTAATGGTGACGTTCAAAAAATCATAGTAGGAATAAGCTGAAGTGGAGATTTTGTTTATTTAATTTTTTTTTTTTGCTTTTTTTTGTTTGCAAAAAACAAAAATCTCAATTTATGCATTGTAAGTTTGTATTAAAGATTCATCGTGATATGTATAAAAATCATTCTGCAAAACCCTGAGCACTGTAGCTGTAAAGATTACAAAAATGTCGCAAGTGTAAATTCGTAAAATGTTCTCAACTTTAATTTATGAAATAGTGCGTTGGACACTTATCATGCGCTGACTGCCCGAGAAATCAATCGCCATCCAATCACAGCACTCCTAGTCTCTCATTGACTGAACTAGTTGTACAGCTGTTATGTGGGCTCACATGACTGTCTGCCCAGCGATACGTAACATTTGACTCTAAACCTATAAAACCTATCTCTGGTTCGTGAACAGATTCAATTTTGATCGCAAATGGCGGGAGAAGTATTAAAATAACGTAATCGAATATCAAAGTTTCCTTGCAAAAAGTGGGCGTTGGAAATTCATCATGCGCCCTCACTCAAATCTTCCCGACAAGTTTAGCAAATGAACGGAACAGTCTAAGCAAAAAGATGATCACATCCGAGAATATGAATATTTCTAAAGATAATCTTCATTCTGATATAACTACTAATGTTCATTATAGTTCAAGCCCATCCAAACAAAACTGAAGCTGAATTAACTGTAATAAAAAAAAGCTAATTTCAAGTACATACAAATCTGGTTTTGTGTTTAAGTGGTATTTAATTGATATGCGAATAATTTGGTTGAAATCAAGAAACATTCGCATCAGATAAAAATGTAACATGCAGAATAATCTGATTATGAAAAGGGGGCGAGCTTCTATAAAGAATAACATGTCATGCATAGGAAATATAGCGAAACAATTGGCATAAATGATTAGAGGGAAAGAGGAGAAAAAAAGACGGAGAGAAAATAGATAATATAGAAAAAAAAAAGGGTAAGATAGTAATAGACTGAGTGAAAGCAAACAAGTAGAGAAGAAAATCGATGCATAGAAATAATGAGACTTGAGTACGACATTAACAGAGGATAGATACATAGATATATAATGTGAGTTGAATACTTATATCTGAAATTCTGACAAGTGCATGCATATTTCAGCAAATTATCCCTCGGTGGTGTAAATGAAATTGATTGGAAGTCAGATTCGCTGCAGAAGCAAAGTAACCATAGGGAATAAGAGGTATTGAAATAGATTGCGCTCCCGGACACACACACGCTCACTCACGTGCAAATACATATACGCGTGCACACACACGTGCTAACACACACATATAAACACGCACAACCCCTATACACACATATATATATATATATATATATATATATATATATATATATATATATATATATATATATATATATATATATATATATATATCCGACCATGCGTGTATCTGCATGTATGACTACGGCAGGTTAAAGGAAAGGACAAAATATGAGAGAATTTGAAAACGTTTAATATAACGTTAAAATCAATATATGTTTCTAGACTGTTTTAGACTAAATCCTTTATTCATATGAATTGATGTGATCATGGCTCTATTATCAAAGAGTCGTTTTTGTCTCCCGTTGACTTCCTATCACCTATCAGGTAAATTATGTATTCCATTAAAAAAAAAAACAATTCTGGTTTTGTTTTGATGAACTATTCGAAAAGATTTTTTGATATAACCACAGAGTAGCTAGGGTGTGTTGCATGAAATAGGACAAATGATAGCCAGAAAGTGACATTGCTTGTGAAAGAGCTTTCAGTCCAAGCTTTGTGATGCTGAGTTGCAATACGGGGACGAACAGTGCCATGCAACGACAGCACAAGGCGAATCTCTTGCTCAGAAAATGACATTTTCTTTTCCAATGTGTCATTGAAATGAACTAATCGCTCACTTCGGAGTAATAGGTTGTCAAAGGTCAGTACAATTCCCTGTGTAAAATTTGATTTTACATGACACTGAAAAAAGATTTCCCAAGATTGATCTATTTTCATTGCTTTGAATTCTTGTAATCAATCCAAATCTTGTTCCTACTTCACCTCTTGAGGTTTTTTAAAGGGACATTACATCTGGATAGCTGGGGAAACTTATATAGATAAATATACTCATGTAAACCGTCCATCTTTTTTACTGGTGGAAATGGAATTTTATTAGTCAAAGTTTATTTAGTTCTAAAGTATCCACGACTGCGTACCATGGAAGTCGTCCTCAGTCCGATAAGAGTCATTTCAAAGGTTATCAAATAATTTGTTTTTCAGTCGATTTTAGGATCATTGTGCATAAAATTAAGTTTTGCATTCATATTTGAAATGTTATCCTTCATTATGAGGTTCATCAACAGTTTTACCATAGCCATGATTCCCTATTTTAGGAATAATATATATATATATATATATATATATATATATATATATATATATATATATTAATTGGCTCGGCGAAACAAGATTTTTGAGGGCTTACCACATCAGTTGCAAACCTTCCGGTGACCATGCAGGAAATGCTCACTTTACCACATCAGTTGCAAACTTTCCGGTGACCATGCAGGAAATGCTCGCCTTACCACGGCTGTTCCAAGAAAAGGTCTGGTTACCTCGTGGTGCTACTTCCTTTCTTCTGCCGTTGTTTTGCGTTCAGTTCTAGCACAGGGATTACTTGTAAGACTTTTGTCGCTTCAATTGACAACACAAAATCGGGTCGATGGATATGGATGGTAGATGTCCCTGAATGGGTTAGTGAAGTATGATCGTCTTTTATTGCTAACTTCCGTGCCGAAGAGTTCCGTAGGAAGCAACCCGAGAACAAGAGCTCTCTGACTAAAGGTATCATAGTTTTGGTTTCTACTCAGAGTTGTTTTGTGTTGAACAGGTCATTCCATGTGTAGATATATACTTTGTCCCCGTCATCCATCGATTTTGTAACCCAATTCAGCATCGTGTCGATAGTATATTGAAATAAAGATGGGGGTTGGACACCACCCTGTTCGACAAAGCATTTGACTTGACCTAGCTGTGTCTTGTGGTTCCAAATATCGTGGAGAAGTTTAGTTTTTATAAGATTATAAACAGGCCTGATTTACTCATTGAATGACTCAGTAAGGTTGACAAAGATTACTTTCAGGCCCTTGTTTGGTTCAGGGTATTTTCCTGGATCTGTCTGAAGATGAAAACCATTTTGTTTGTGCCTTGCTTCGCTTCGAAAAGCATTGGCTCTCTGGGAGGTTATCCTCCACGGTCATGTCTACCAGTCTGTCTAGCAGTATCCTTGCGAGGATTTTGCCAGCTACCAAGGCCAGCAAGATATCCCGGGAGCAGTCCGATGTGTCTCCTTTGTTTTTTGTTGAGAGCTGTAAAGACTGCGTCTTTGACGTCATGAGGTATTTTTTCCTGTTCCCAGCAGCTAACTTGGAGTTCACAGAGCTTTACATCCAGAGCAAGGCCACCATGTTTCCAGACCTCGGGGGCTATACTTTGCCACACTTCAGCTGCTTAATTGCTTTTAAGTTTTTGTTGTTTTTTGTTTTTTTTTCTGTTGTATAAGCACCGTATCGTTACTGTCCGGTTGTTTGTGGCTGGATGCAGGCAATAGCGTTAGGGAAATGCTCAGAGCAGTGATTCAGGATACAAATACCCGTCGCAGTAAAACACAGAACCATCCACGTGGCCGATTTTTTTTTTCTCTTTTCGGCTGGGCCATACACTACTTTTAAAATCTGGTTTTCCCAAGTATCGAATGTAGACGAAATACATGCTGGAAAGGCTACGATTATGGTGATTGTGATGCATGTTCTTTCAATTGCACCTTTCCTTCTGGTGTTTCATAAATGAATGAATTAAATACTTCTGGCTTATCCAAAAGTAGAGATTCTGAATAGCCATAATGAGATTTCTTCCAGAAGAAATCAATTTTTTTATCTCTTCATTTAATTTGTTTGAATTATTCAAGCTATTCTCCCGTATCTGTGATTAGCTAAGCCTCTCTGATTATATCAATATCCCAATCTTTCTCTTTACACACATACGGAGACAGATAGATAATGTGAAAGAAATGAACAGCTTGTTGATAGAAGTATATATATATATATATATATATATATATATATAATACTTGTCATAAGTATATGAACAGACATCTTGCTACTAATCGTTGGGATCTGAGAATTAAGAATAGGACTATTTGGTGAGAAGAAACACATTCCTTGTAAATCAGTATAAAAAAGCATACATCTAGTGTGGTTTGTGGTTTCGTTCGCAAAATTTCTAGACATATAAGTTTTTTATAATAAATGGTTAAATTGTCAAATAGAAAAAAAATTTCAAAATCACAAAATGAGATTGAACGAGCAAAATCACATCCCTTTATGAAAGAGTTACCAAACTAGTAAATTAATTTGGTTCCCAACCTTAAAGTCCCCTATGATCTTTTTTCAAGTCTATCTTCGTATCTTTTAATCATTTCTCTCATTCTCCTTTCCTTTTTCATTTTTTCCTTCTGGCCTTCTTCTTTTCTATTCTAATTTGCACTTCCTTTCTTCTTTTTTATTTTTCTTTTTTTCCATTCTCTAATTCTTTCGACTATTTGAATTTTTTCTCTTTCTCTCTATTTCCCATACAAAAAATAAAGGAGATATCAAAATAGACATGTAATTCTCTTCCTCATATAAATAAATTAAATCAAATTAAAGACACAGTTATCTTATTTGTCTGGACGGAGAGACACGCTTGTCCACGGAAAATTAAACTGGTGTTTAGTCTTGTCATTTTTCTTTCTTTTCTAGAATTACGTCCATTTGGGGGATCGTTGTTATGACAGCATCACGGAACGAATAATTACTGTTATGTTTAGTTGGGAAAATCAATGCTTCTTTTGCCGACCGGAACTGCCCAGCAAATATCTAATAGTTTGCTGGATAACATCTAAAAAGGTACGTCCGAGTTATGGTAAAAACAAGAGTTGTTTTATCCATGCTAGTTTGTATCTGATTAAAGTGTATTAAAAAAATGTCCACACCAAAGATACATTGTGATAACTCGTTTCCTCGAATCCCCAGCGATTGTGTCAGTATTATTACAGTGATTTCGATGAATCTCTTATCTCTTGTCTGAATGGTTTGAAATCTTCCCGATGTTTCCGATTATTCAACAAGTTGATCCAGGCTCTTTGGAACTATCCCAACACCTCAGCATTTTCGGGTACAATCATTATCTTTCTTTAATCTTTTCTAAGCTCTAAAGTGAGCTCATAATATATAATCGTAGTTTCACTTTCTTTCAATTCCATCATGGTTCGTTTAAATGACAATTTAGATGTTCAAATTATTCATTAAAACAGTTTTACAAAATTATAAGTGCATAGTCTGTTTAGGCATTTTTTTTCAAAAGTAAAAAAGTTTATTGTGTTGGATAATGCTTGTCGCTTTGGATTTTGTAAAGTCTCCTTAAAACCGCAAGTAATAATACCTAATCACTCTTACCAACCACAAAACTGCTTAGTCCCTCAGAATTATATAGACATAGATTTTTTATGCATTATGTGTTACTTAAAAACATCTATTGCGTTGGGCAACTCACAACTTGGATCCCCAGAGATTATATGGAAAACTGTTGTCGGCAAAATATGTCATGGGGTGATTAACTAGGCAAGTTTAGAAAGTACAACACCAATGCTAGAGGGATCTGGGGAATTTTGGGGAAGGTGTATGTCCAATGATGGATGATGATGGTGATGATGATGATGATGATGATTAATGTTTTACATCAGATGTCTGGTACTTGTCGCTAGGGATTCAATGAAAACTTCTCCTTGAACTTTCAGTACCTTCCTCGCCACTCTTATCGACCACTGTGGTCTGGACAGTATCTAATTTCTTATCCTGAAAGCAGGAGCTGCCTTTTGGCAGTCTGACGTTCTAACGATTGTCCCGCCAACGCATTCTTTTAGAATATGGTCAGATTTCTAGGCTGATCCTTGAAACTGCCATATCAGCAGTCATAAACTGTAATTGTAGTCTTAGTACGTAAACAGATCTGCTCTGACTAAATCTGACCTTCATCCCTCTTATTATTTTCTAATAACCATATTGAACCATAATTTCAAAAACTTTGTATTTCTCTAAATACTGAATCTGAATCAACCTTGGATTTTTTTTCACCTTTCATAAAAATTATCCGTGCAAATGTTTCCCGTGAGACTAATTTACTGAAAAAATTGTTTTTGTCAAACATTCAAAAATTATATAACAATGATTTTTACAAATGATTGCCTCTGCTTTCAGTCAATAAAATCTTTGTTTCCTCCAGATCTTTGTTTTCAAAAAAGATATTTCACAATCCTTTAGTCGATTTCAACAATGGTTGAAATGCTTGCCTTCACAAAACGAAGGATTGCAAAACGAATATACTCCTCATAAATTTTTCATCATCTGAATCTTGAATTCAAACTCCTTACTTCTAACGTTTTAGTAAGAGATGCAATGCCGGCTATCTTAACCTGTCTAAATGTGCATGCAGGCCTGCTCAGGAGTTTGCACAAACCTGACCGAAAGAGTGTGAACCAATGCCAAGATTCGATCTCGTATATATATATATATATATGTGTGTGTGTGTGTGTGTGTGTGTGTGTGTGTAGAGGGAAATAACTGTTTGAAGGTAGAGTGAGATAATATCTCTAAATATTCTATCATTATTCCGTGAGTCTATCATCTTTTTCAGAGAAAAATATTTTCGGGAAGAAAATGGGGTTGCTACAGGGATCGAACCTGCCACTGATAGGGTAGCTGTTTCGACGTAACGATGTTCTATATTGAACTATAATATAATGCAATATATAATTCAATCCATCAGATCAAATACATCCATTTCTTAAATATCTTCCAACTCTGGAATGGAGCACTATGGTAGATGGGGAATCATGTGTAATATATATATATATATATATATATATATATATATATATATATACCTTAGTTTGGTCCCACTCACCGTCTAGTACTGTGTAAGGCAGGGGTAAGAAGTCTGCCTCTGGGTCTGAAGCAAAGATTGGATAGTCTATAGCCACGCTGCAGAGTTGTAATACAACGAAACTCCTGTCTGTAGCTGAAACACTTATCAATTCTTATTATAATTAACACTCCCTTCCTTAGAGCTGAGAACTGTTTAGTAGGGAACCCGTCTATCACTGCTATATTGCAATGCTCTTCCAACTCTGGAATAGGGCATTTTGGTAGATGAGGAATTATGCATAAGTAAGTATACATATATTGCTTAGTTCGTTATTATTGATCGTCCAGTTCTACGTAGGGCGGGAGTAAAATGTCTGCCTCTGGGTTTGACACGAAAGTTTCGATCCTACCTCACAGTACTGGAAGGGACGTTTGTAGTCTATAGCCACATTGAAGAGTTAAAATAAGACAAAACAGCCGTCTGTGAATGACATAATTAATGTTATATATGTAAATATATATGCTTAAGACCCTAGAGTAGTCTGTGTCTGTGTTCCCATTTTGCCGGCAGTATATTCATGTATCAGTTTTATGATATAAATATACTATCGGCAAAATGGTCACACACACACACACACACACACACATACATACATACATACATACATACATACATACATATATATATATATATATATATATATATATATATATATATATATATATATATATGTATATATTCCACACACGATTGGTAAACTATTTGAAAGCCCGTGTATTGCTACACAACTGTGCATAGAATTTGATTCATTCTTCTGGCACGGACATAACGTTTATATGTCTATTTTAGGCCTTGGTAGAGTTTAGTTTGAATAAAGCCATAAAGTGGATGTTTCATGACAATATATACGAGGCTGAATTGATAAGTCTTTAGCCCGACATGTTATTATTAATTAGATATAAATTGGAAATTTTCACTCTATAATATTAGATCTACGAATTTAATAATCACAACTGAATTGAGTGCATTGACAAGATAAAAGACTATGCTAAAAGATAGATATTTGCTGTGTAAATAAATCCCCATCGTTATATTTTTCATAGGATTTCTTGGGGTAGCGTTCACTTGATGGTGCCCGTCTCCTCTGCACGTAGCATGAGACAAGTTTTATTGGTTTACATGGTACCAGCAGTAGTGAAGGATCACTAACTCTTCTGCAACTCAATGGTTTCGGATATTGTCGAAGTGCACGGCTGGGTTCCTTTGGTGGGATTTCCGATGCAAGGGGCAATTTAGTTACTTAAGGGTTATTTATTACTCAGTGAATCCCTTACCTCAATAGTATTTGGTCCAATGATACGTTTTCGTATGCTGGTTTAAAGTTTGCAGCGCGTGAATTCTTGTTCTTATACTGAGCGTTTGTTAACTTAGAAGAATTGGAAAAGTTATAACGGAATTCAACGACCAGATAACGTCTGTAGAACAAATATGGCTTCCAGACTTTAATAAATTTGATAAAGCATACGACTGCCGGCGTGATCTGCTTACATGAAGAGAAGAAACCAAATCAGTGCATCTACGTGTACGTAGGAGCGTCTGATGGAATACTTCCTGTTAATTTGTGTGTGTGTGTGCGCGCATGCGCATATCTAGATGGAGGGTAGCTAGATATCAGTTAGGCTGTATGGCAGCATCTTTGTGTGACTGCGTGTGAAGACTTCGATGCAGATATAGATTATCTCTCTCTCGCACGCATACATACAGATTAATACAAATAGATGTACAGATATTTATACCTGGATATGAATCTATGCGCATCCATACGTATCTATTGATAAGAAATCATGTACGTTTCTTTCTTTTCTTCTTCCTCCATATACTTATTAGTAGGATAATCAGATAGATAGATAGATAGATAGATAGATAGATAGTAACAGAGTGATAGCCAGATACATAGATAGATAGATAGATAGATAGATAGATAGATAGAAACAGAGCGATAGATAGATAGATAGATAGATAGATAGATAGATAGATGGATAGATAGATAGATAGACAGATACATAGATAGATAGACAGATAGATAGATAGATAGATAGATAGATAGACAGATACATAGATAGATAGACAGATAGATAGATAGATAGATAGATAGATAGATAGATAGATTGATAGATAGATTGATCGATAGATAGATAGATAGATAGATAGATAGATAGATAGATATATGAGCAAATGATCAGATACATAGATGAATAGTTAGATAGATACAAACAGACTGTGATATATAGGTATGGACAAACAAATAGAGGTATACATAAATTGATGGATGAATAGATCTAGATATAAAGATACGAAAGAGACTGTTATAGATAGATAGATAGATAGATATGAAAGGAACTGTGATAGATAAATAGATAGATATAAAAGAGACTGTGATAGATACATAGATTGATATGAACAGACTGTGATAAATGAATATATATGGATAGATAAATATGAGCAAAATGTTGGATAAATAGATACGTAGAGATACGAATAGATAAATACAAGCTGACTCTGATATATAGGTATGAACAGACTGATTGATAGATGTGAGCAGACTAATATATAGGTATGAGAAGGCGGAATGGTAGATAGATGAAGAGGTATATAGGTAAGTCTCTACCTCTCTCCTCACTTTCCTTTATCTGAGGTCTAAATGTATTCTACATAATTCTGTATCTGCATTTATCATTCTATATATTTCCAGTATTTGGAGACACGGAGGATTTAGACTCCGTGCTGTTGTCTTGTCTCATAGATATCATACAACTACGGGGAATAACACCAAAAGATAGAAAAGGATTTAGATCTGTTGGAGAACCGAACAAAGTAAGAGATATCATAGACATAATAATTAGGAAACAAAAACCAAGATTCTGTGGACATCTAGGAAAACGTATGGATAATAAATGATGTAAAACGTTAAATGATCATTGCCCTAAAGATACCAAAAGCAGTGGGAGAAGGCCAGACATAAGATGAAGAGATGAGAAAGAAAGGTTACAGGTAAGAAATGGCTGAGTTCAGCACTGTCACGCTCTTCGTGGATACAGTTTGCAAGGCCATTGCAGTGATATTGTAATTCTCTACGCTTTCTCCCTATTGTATCTATTGTATTTGTCCCACTGGATTTTATTTCTTTCATTCCATTCCACGTCCTTGTTTCTGTATTTTACATTTATGAACTCAGGTAAATTAGCAAAAATATCATTCTTATACAAAATGTTCCGAGAAAGGTCGAAGAACATATATACCGATATGTTTTCTTATAAATGAGCATAATTTATTCTATCAATATACATTGTCAGTACTCACACAATTCGATTAGCAAACGAAGCTTGTATCTATTCGTCCAGTCAGGGTTATCTGTTAAATGTTTCCAAGAGTGAACGCCTGCCTGTGCTTGCGTGATAGCACGTAAAACGACTCAGAACTAGTGCCACTTGATCTTCGTTCCCATGAGCCTTTGCAATCCCAGCCAATGTTATAATTATCCACATACGAAAAAAAGAAATAATCACTCACAGATTTCCCTGATTGCTGAAGAGACTTTGGGAGAACGAGGCAGACGTTGGGGGAAAATGTTGCATATTACGTTTCCTTTATACCCCTTGGCAGGGGTCCTGTTTGAAAGGTTTAGCAAATGGTTTGAAGTTGAGTGGTTAATCCCCCGTGTCTCGCCCTATGACTAATACGCCGAGTTACGAACGCTAAAGAATGACTAATTCATTTGTATTCCATTTACAAAGAATAATGCATAGAAGGCGTCAGCGGCATCTATTCCCAGATGTGCAAGAACTGGATGCTGATTACCTTGAAAAAAAAGCTGTATGGCAATGATTGAAGCATACATAGCATAATTCAAAAATATATCTTTTTTTTATTATTATTATTATTATTTGCACCAGTTTTCTGGTGGTCACAACTGGAGGCTGAGTGATGGCAAGTTTCCTCGGGCCATCAGCCCTCTTCTTCACATTCTCACTATCAACATCACTGCTGTGGTTTGAATTTTCACACCGGTTTCCCGATGGTTCACACTGAAGGCTGAGTGACAGCAAGTCTCTTCAATTCTTCAGCCCACCTCTCATTTGATCTCTCCTTCACATATCACAGCCTCGCTGTGGTTCGTACCTCCACTAGTATTTTTTCAAGCCTAGTTCCTCCAAACTTGCCATCACTGTCTTTGGTATGGTTGCGAGTGCACCGATCATTACTGGTACTACCCTGACTTTATTATTATTATTATTATTATTATTATTATTATTATTATTATTATTATTATTATTTGGAATCTCACACCAGTTGCCTGGTGGTAATCGCTGGAGTTTGAGTGACCGCAAGTCTCCTCAAGTTTCTAGCCCTCCTCTCCTAATACTCATAGGTCGCAGTAATACTGCAATTTACAGTTTCACACCGGTTGCCCAGCACTTATTGCTGAAGGCTGAGTGACAATAAGTCTCCTCAGGTCTTCATCATCATCATCATCATCATCATCATCATCATCATCATCATTTTCAGCAGTCACTTGTCTTACTTCTGTGTATAAATATAAATATTTCAATATAATTGATGAAATGTAAATTACGTATTTTGAATTAAATGAAAAATTATTTTTGCAGTAATAAAAGTTACATCTACCAGAAAAAAATGATTTCATGCTAAAAAAAAACATGCCCTAAGATGTCAGATTAGGAGTTCTTCAATTTGATCCCATGTTATGATTAAGTGTTCATACATTTGGTTTGATGAGTCTGGTTACAAACCGTTAAATTACAAGTCAGATTGGGGTTTGAAACCGAATCAAAGAACTCTCCCGGCACATCGTCAGATTTGTTACGATGGATTTAAAACGTGTCAGTTGCTTGACCATTTTTTGTTGCACTAGATACAGCCTGTATCATGAACGCCTGAAGCTTTCGTAATAATGCAATTGGTGTGATCTCGTGTCTTCAATGCTTGTAACGTTTATAAAAAAAGGGCTCTCAAACCTTTAACGCCAATATTTATTTTGCTGAGACTTGTAGGCCAAAAATAAATCAATTAATCCCGTAGAAATTACAAGAGCATCGTATGAAAATAGGTTTCAGTTGCAGCAGTGTACAGAGGACAAAACAGAGACAATGTACAAATTTCTTTAAAAAAAAAAGGGGAACGTTATGTAATTAATGCTCGTTGCCTTACAGGTGAAGTAGTGGGAATAGTAATTAACATACTTTGAATAGAACGTGTTAAAATGATACCAAAAGATAAGAAAATGATATTATGGCTTCTAGCAGAAGGGGAGAAAACTCTAAACAGAGAAATAAAATGGGATCAGTGAGGCGTGTTCAAGTTTTTGTTCACTTCCCATTAATACCCTTGGGAACAAATGGAAGCCACACTCACTGCAATCTATATCCTCGCTAGAAAAGTGATTCTTCATTTTCATGCCAGGGCTGTTGATGGGGGAGGGAGTGGATGATTGAACCTTAGACCAATCAATTTTCTCTAAATATCTTACTTGTCCATTTAAATGTGTTCGTCCATGAGTAGAGCACGCCTTGACATCAGAAGAAGGTGATATCAATGATATATGAGGTGTATATATTCTTAAGTAATCTCGTGCGTTGTTTCTGATAAGATTATAAGAGACAATGTATTTGAGCAACTTGGACAGTGTTTTTTGTTTGTTTTTTTTTTTCTTATTTTCTTCATCAAGCTGTCTGGACCTGCTTTGATAATATGTATTCACGAAAGCATTTCATTCTCTCAAAAGCATTATCCGTTTAATTATGTATTCCTAATGCTTTGCGTTCACTCGATTATGCATGTTTCCTTTGTTGATTTCTTTTGCAATCTGTTTATATAAGCATTGTTGGCTGAAACTCGCAAGGTGAGTGGGGCGTGTGGAGATCCCTGGAAGTCCAGTCGATATAATATCCCTTCCTCGACATCTACAATGCAGTCCAAAAGAAACCAAAACGTGATGCGTGTGTCATCAATGACAAAGTTGATACTTACCTCATTACAAAGGCCTCCTCCCAGGTTTAAAATTAGAGTGGTCCTTGTACTATACTGGCTGCCTACTCAGGGCTAAGTCTGCTCTGATATTTTACCCATTACCGGTGGAGGCAAAGTGATTGTTTCATGTTATTCCGAAGGGCATTGATGCGAACTTGGGTCGCCGATTCCATTTTCTGCATTGTTAAATGCAACACCAAACGTGCCTATAGCACCATTCCAAAGTCAATGAGGTTTGATATGACACTTTGGATACCTTTTCGGAAAGTTTTAGTCGATAATAAACCCAAAAGAACTGAATAAGTCTTCATTACTCAAGTGGATTGCTGGCTTGTCTTGACTTCTGACGCCTTGGAGCGATTCAGACATTTTTATTCAAATGTATTTACGAAACGACAATCACAGGAAAACTGAGCATGAGACTATTTTTGGTTCCCTATAAAAACGGTCCCGTCTAAAGAGAACAAATATACTGGCTCCTTTTTAAGAACCACACCAACGAATAATGATAAGCGAGCTAGTCTAGCAGGCCATAGCTACTGGATAGAGACTTCGATTGTAGTTGCTTTATACTTGTGGTTTTGTCTTAAAACCAAGCCATGCTTCATAAATAACTGCACTGGCCCATTCAAATTAAAGAGCTTTGCAATCTAAGCGTAGTTTACGATTTAGAAGACATTTCCTACTCTCAATGTCTGTATGTATGTGCTTGAGTGTATATGTGTGAGCGTATGCATACTTGTGTGCGTGTGCACTAAAGGCAAACAAACAGTGATAGTATCGGACAACAGATGCAACGTACAATCAAAACTGAAGTATTGTCGATTGGGGAAGAGACGCACCTTTTAGTCTCAAATCTTTAACCTCTACACTAACTTTCTCACTTTTTGTGGCCGCAAACAAGCTCTCACTACTCATTCAGTAGTGTAGTTTCTTGATCATTCGATTTCTGTTCAGTCTGACACAAGGTTTTGATTTTAGTGCAATGGGTGAATTCACTAAAAAGTTGCAATGGTCTACTAAGCTGCCTCTTTAACCATCGACCCCGTCGACCTAGCCTGGTAAAGAATCACTGAACCATAAGTAATTGACTTAATTGCAAAATATAACACTCACCCTAAATTTCTTTCCGAAAAGATGTCAGTTGAGTTCTTCTCTCTGTTCCCGAAAAACCGTGTTGGCCTCACACCGTATAAAAGTATCTCGAAGTTTCGGACCTGAACGTTTACGCTTTAGAATTCGACTTATACACGGGTATATGCGATTGTACAGAGAGAAAATTCAAAAAATACAACGAAGCACGAAAGCAGGAAGAAAACAAGAGAAGGAAGAGCAAAAGGAAAAGTAAAGATACAAACGAAATAAATACTAAAAAGCCAAAAAAAGGAAAACCAATAGTGATCGGCATGAAAACAATAACTAGGAAAACAAGAATCCTTCCTAATGAACCAAACGAAGACAAATACGATCCAATAATCCATTGTGAGTAAAACAAGCCATGGCATCAGAAAAAGGCGATACTTTGGCCTCAGGCGTTATTTCATATCCCAGAGTTGCCGCATCGCATCTTAAGAAACACTTCAAAACTACCAGTTCGGTAGTTCTCCTGTCTAATTAACGAAAGAACAAAGGCAGCAAATTAAGACGTGAGACAATAGAAAAATCTGAAGGCAATCTTAAGCATCTTCCTTGTCCTATATTTTTTCCTCCAAAGGTTGTTTATTAATGCTTTACTAAATTGAACATCTGTCAAAGTATTTGAGACTTGCTTGTTTCTCACGCTTCCTTTTTTTTTAGTTATCTTACTGATCAGGATAGTGAGGTTGCCGAGCGGTTAGCAATACAGAAATAGTGTCAGTGACCCTAGTTAAAAGTCTGCAACAATTTATGATCACTTTGCACCAAATTCCATCTCTTCTCTCTTATCTATGAATTAAAGAGTGAACACCATCAATCGGCAGTGTTAAAGTAGGGACTGTGTTCCCAAAACGGTCAGGTAAATTGGAATCTGATGGAGCTTCGACAGGCCTAGGAGAATAGGAGTAGATTATGATCATCTGCCTTTTGGCCTCCGTTGTTGGACATGGACCTCCCCCAAGATCCGCCAGACTTCACTCTCATAGGCGTAGAGGAGCCAGCACTTTCTGGAATAGTCTACTCCGCCACGCCATCTCAGTAGCCGTTGACATATGATCTCTGGGGATTCACATTGCGAGCCATGATGTTGATTAGTTGTCTTAAATTCTTGCAGTAAGACTGTGCCATTTCCATTCGAGCTTTTTCGAGGTGAATTTGATATTTCGAAAACCTGTCTAATATACTGTGCTATCTTATGATCTCTTCCTGTGAGTTCGTGTACGATTCTCTCGTGTGCACGTTGGATGGTTCCAAGTTTGAAGGTCAATCTTTTGTTTATGTTCCATGTCTCTGCCCCACGGATGACTAATGGGTCAATGCATCGGTTGTATACCCTTCTTTTTAGGACTAGCGGGGTTCCTTTTTCTTCGTGTTTGCTTTATCGAAAGTTTGCCATTGTAAAGTGATTCTACGCCTGATTTCTTCTTTTGAGGGTTTCATAGAGATTTGTTGTTTTAGGTTCATGTAGGGATGTACTTTCTTGCGTTTCCGATTTCGATTGTCATGTCATTGTCTTCAACATGTTTGTTGTACATTATATTTATTTTGCTGTATACGTGGATGAGCTTCGTAGCTCTCTTCGTTGAGTTCGTCTAGAAATCTTTGGAGATTTTTAGGTTCCTCAGCAAAAATGACTATGTCGTGACTATATCTGAGGTTAGGCTGTCTGATCTGATTCAATTGCTTTCCCTATCTACTTTTCGGAAGATTATCAGAAGGCAGGCCGTAAAAAGTCCGGGTGAGTTGTCATCACCTTGTTTTATTCACTTCCTAGTTGAAAAGGCTCAGAGTTTTTATGCAGCCTAATGAAGGAATTGTTGTGTCGGTAGATATTTTGTAATACTTTCGCATATACGGAATCTATGCCTTATAATACGAATAGGAATGATTTACTGTTTTTATCTGACGGACTCTCTTGTTTCATTGGTTACTGGCAATTTGGGAAAAGGTAGATACCAGCTTTGAAAATGAAAAAATTGACCCATTCAAATTTTTGCATTGACAGCTTCCACGGAAGATTTTTTATACATTGTCTTTAAATGGCATTACGAACTTCTACTTTTAACCAATTTCATACAAAATAAATTGTCTTCTTAATAAAAATATTAATGCTGTATATGGTAGAATTTGAAGGGATTCATTCACTCTAAGCTCCTTCTGAAAATCAACTGAAGACAGCAAACGCTTGAAAGTATCTGGAAATTGTTCACAGAAATGGTATGATATTCCATCAGGATGACCCTTATATGCATGACATTTTGCTATAAATTTGCTAGAAAGTTCAATCTTACCATAACTATTATTATCATTTTCCGTCTTTATTTAAGTTTCCTAGTTCATATGATGGAAAAATGGGGTTTAAAGACTGCAAAAAGAATCTAGAAAAGCTCTTTGCGCACGAGGATCAAACGTTCTGGAAAAAGACGGAATTATGAAGTTGGCCAGGAAAAAGCAAGAGATAATGGAACACAATAGAAGTTATTTTGTTCAGTATTGGTAATGCCGAAAATATTTTTTTTTAACCGATAAACAATGTAAGAAAATTAGTCTAAACATGTTTACTGAGCCTTGCCAACTCTTGCACGAGGCAACATGGCGCTTCACCGAGTCAGGATCGAATTTACTTCAATTATAATAGTCTACTAGCCTTGTGTTCTAACCATTATCTCATGAAGAGGTGCGAAAATATTCAGTAAGATACAAATTCTACGAGAGTAGTAAGGATCGAACTCAATATAAAGTAAAAATGGACTGCTAGATTACCTATTAGCCAACAGATTGGCTTAGAACAAGACCACAGTATAGAAGCATCCAATGGGATTTGAATATATTGCACTAGCGAATCAGTCAACGAGAAAGGCTTGCAAACCATCGAACCCCGGTAGTCACCCTCATGTAACAGTTTAAGAGAGGTCTCAACCAAAATAATGTATCAATGTAAGTATTTGAGTGAATTGAATTAACGGTAAAATAGACATTTTCAGTATATTGCAACAACATTACGAGATTTCTAGGAATTCAACATTAAAATGGAAAAAAAGAATTTGTAAAATAATATAACAAAGCAAAAAACTTTGAAAGCTTTTATACCACACTCGAACCATTTTATTGTTCAATACGTTCAATGCAAGAGATTTTAAAACAGAGCTGCATTAAAATAAGGCAAAAGGAGATTGTCATTGGCAAGGATTCAAGTTGAAGGACTTCAGTAGAGAAGTCTTCGATTTGATGTACCGTTGAAATCTTGAGTAACACATAATATGAGATAAGTGTTACGACTCAAATAGCCAGACGTTTCCTGTTAAATCATCAATCGGAAATACATTAAATAAAACACCACGTGTGCGTCTATATTTTTGTCTGTAAAATCCCAAAGGTACTAAACCTATTTATTGATAAAAGAAGAGTAGCATAATTTGTTTTGTATCGACTTATATAAAACTCAATATCTATGCCGTCATTTTGGACTTTTTCTTAATGCTCATCCAAAATATAAAAACAAAGATGACGATGATAAATCCTGTTATCCCTTCCAACAATTCTGGTTTAATTCATTATTCAGTATAGAAACTTAAACAAAATAAAGAGCGACATTGTCATCATCATCATCAATTTTTATGGTACGCCGTTGGACATAAATCTTCCCAAAGGTTCGCCACACCTCTCTATCAGGAGCATCGCGAAGCCAACACTTTCTGAACTTGTCCAGCTTGTCTGTCCATCTTTTATTCTGCCAGCCTTAGTCACATAAGGAATTTTTTTGAGATCCATGTTTTAAGTCGTGATGTCCATCGCTTGTCTGATATTCTTGCAACATGACCAGCCCATTGCCATTCGAGTTTTCTAATGGTGCTGTATGATGTCTATTGTATATACCATGCTGTCTTGTGACCTTTCTATGCAAAATTTATGCCAGTTTTAAGGTCAGTCTTTTGATCAGTTTCAATGTTCCAGCTCCATAGGTGTCTATCAGGAGAATCCATTGGTCGTATACTCTTTTTTTAGGACTAATGGGATTTTCTTGTGCTTAAAGGTTGAGCTTGCTCTTTCGAAGGTTAGCCATCTTAGAGCGATTCGTCGTTTAATTTCTTCTTTTGAGGATTTCATCGAGGTTTGTTCTTCTACGTACATGTAGTGGTCTACTCTCTCATGTTCAGCGTTTTCATTTTTGATCGTCGTGTATTTATTCCCGACGTGATCGTTTCATAGTAGAATTACTCAAATATGGCCACCAAAAGCTGAATATAACACATGTATAATGCAGACGGCTCGACTAATGATTCATATAATGTCTTACGTAACATATATGGTTGTTGTCAGTGAATGTTTTTTTCATAGCCGTTATGAAAACTTATGACCCTTACTTTCTGGAAGCTCTTGAAATGCAGTAACCGAAAGTGGGAGACGCTGCTTTCCTCTAAGAAGAAATCGACGTTCTGTGAACAAAATGTCAAACCAGGAACCAAGATAAATTCGTAGCGAAAGACATATTGACAGAAAAGTGACCGTAGTTGGGAATAAGATCGGCCGTTGCGAGCAAAGTGGATATGGATTTGGCGACCTGAATCTCAAGAGCATTGGGAGACTGATGGACGTAATTAGATATATCAAACTGATTAGGAATTCTGGCATTGGCACGTACCCAGAGAGGAATGGTCAAATGAACATGTACATTTCTGATTTTCACACATATATATATATATAGAGAGAGAGAGAGATATAGATATAGATATAGATATAGATATATAGATATATAGATATATACTTGTTTACCCAAGCAGTCAAAAAATGGCGGATGTATTCAAAATTTAAAAAAAAATATGCCTTTGTTCTGTGCTCGTGTTCCAAGTCGTTCTCCTCGATCATAGTTTGTGAACTAGTTCAGCAAAGCATAACTACTGTGTCGTAAGTTCGATCCTTAATGGTTTCTTAAATTGTGTGGCTTTGTTCCAAACTAAATTGAAATTG
>OY735215.1:38454324-38481824 GCA_963457665.1 Thysanoteuthis rhombus
CCAGGCATGCAGATATATAAAAAGAAAAACCTTCTTGACTCGAATAGCTCTTGGTTACCCGAAAAGAAGCATACATGGAAATAAAGCATTCAGTGTGTATAACCTCTAGCCGTTTTGCTTAGTGCTTGTTCCTGGGTTAATGGTTACAGATACCTAGAAAATGGAATTCGTAAAGATTTGCCGTGTCGGTACCCTTTGCATATCCTGTATAGACGTATATTTTTGTTGGGTACCTCGCTGATTTTCCTAAAGGCCTGCAGCTAAGGACAAATAATGACGTGCACATACCTAACGAGATTGGAGCACATAGTTATAATCCTGCCCGTAGGCAGCAAGGGTTTTATCTCTCATTTCCATCACAGCAGTAGAGTGGTGAGGGACCAATTGTGACTAAGCATCTTTTTTAGAGGAGGTACTGCTTGCGAGCTTGTGTTGGAATGGACCAGAAAAGTTGCCCAGAGGATTGACTGTTATAAATCTACGTTAGTTGGCTTACTGCGACTTACAGCCATTTCTTAAAGGCTGGAAAACTACAAGGGAAATTAAGCATGATGATTAATGTTGTTTCAACTTTAGAACATTATTGGATTCAATGGACTGTGGAAGTAAGGATTCCAAGATCTGCAATAGTTGCTTAGGAGCTGGCGGATGAAAGTGATCATGAAGAAGTTTGAAGTCAATAAACATCTTTTTAGATCGGTAAGTCTGAAAATGAGTGGAGAAATGGACGGGTTCGCCAGAATTTCGTGAAACATTTGGGAGGGTTACTCTGTGGAGTACTTGACTGTATGACGTGATGAAGAGTTTCGTTGCGTCATGTGTGACATTCTAACGTTGTCCCGGACAACGAATCTCAATGAGGCCCTCAAAAAAAGAAGAAATCAAGCAAAGAATCAGACTAGGATGGCAAGCCTTTAGCGAAGCAAGCTCTACCTTCAAAAAATAAGAAGATCCCATTAATCCCTAAAAAGATTGGTGTATAACCAATACATTCTCCCAATAGACGCCTATGTAGCTGAAAATGGAACCTAACCAAGAGATAGATCCGTAAATTGAGAACTATGCAACGTGCACACGAGAGAATTATGCTAGGCCTCATATGGAGAAACCCCAAGACAGCATGGTACATCCGGGAAAAGACAAGAGTCAGGGACATAATAGAATCCATTAAAAAGCTCAAATGGCAGTGAACTGGCCATGTTGCACGAATGGTGGACAACCGGTGGACGTTGCAACTCAAGACATTGATCCCCTGAGATCACATGTGGAACCTAGACCAGCAGAATATTAGATGGAGAGATGAGCTAGACAAATTCAGAAAATACTGGCTCCTTGACGCCCATGATAGAGAATTGTGGCGAATCCTGAGGAAAGTCTATGTCCAACGACAGACGTTAAAAGAATGATGATGATGATGATGATGATGATGATGATGATGATGATCGTTGTCCCTGTATCTGTTTCTTCAATAGCCTTGCTGAAATGAATGCATCTTTCCGTGAATCACTGAGAGATGTAATTTTGAGTGTATCATCGGACGACAAGACTAATTTTCTTGGTGACTTCGAGGATTGGAAGTCGTTGTAACACTGCTTTAAGCCATTATGGTCTTGACAAACTAATTCTAATGGTTTCCAATTACTACAATTATGTACAGAGTAGGAAATGGTCATTACAAACATATTTTTCCATATGAAAATATGGACAAACCAATTTGAACACTCCCAGGATCTAAACACGACTTCTCAATTTCCCCAATTTTTGTTTCCCCAAGGGCATTGATATATCCAAGCACAAATTGAAGAAGTTTGCTAATGAGCTAATTAAGCGAGGGAGACCCGGAATTTGATGGTACTTGGAAACCATAAGCACATCTGGTAACAAATAGCTAGCTCACCACGATTGGTTCGATGATAATGACGTTAAGGCTGACATTTGCTCAGGAAAAAGAGCCCTGTTTTTGCTACGTTCTTCCAACCAGATATGCCTGTTAAAAAGAGAACGTCGCTGCAGTGAAATGTAACCTTTAACGTGAGCTTAGAACGATGAAGAAGAACCCATCGCCAGAGAAGACTGCGGAGATTCAAGCAACGGCAGATAAAAATAGTGCTGCATGTATTTATGAGCTGATGTAACAGGTCTATTGGCCTCAAAATTCACGCAAGTTAAATCCTCCACGAGATTGACGATACTTTTAAAGAAGAGATGAGAGTGTTAGATGAAAGGTCCCTGGCGACTAAATGTTTGAGCAATGACATGTGTCCTGAATAGTTGACCAATGTTGGTGGGTCAAGTGTTACGGCTGGATGATTGCAAGCTCCTCAAATAAGTATTTTATCTATACCTTGAGGGTCAGGAACTCAACGAAAATCTATAAAAGAGAAATAGTCTTGACAAATATGGCTATTGAGAACTGGAGAAGCTTAACAAAGATCCCACAGTATGAAGGGTTATTTGATGCAAGAGCTAAACTTATCCAGAAAAATGGGAGTACAAATATATAGCCCCACATCCAAGACTCTTGTTTCCTTTTGGGTAGAGGAAGGACAAGATAACCTATAACTTTAAAAACTTTATCAAAAAAAAAAAACGATAAACTTTTTAGACTACTTTCGATTGCTGTCCAAATCATCGGAATAACTTGGCTGTATAGACTCGTGCAAATATCACTGCTGACCAAGCCTGATTTTAGAGCAGACTCTGATACAACTGACACGTTTTTTCTGTTCTCAGCAGAATCCAAGAAAAATATACAATATATATATAATATAACCAAGAAGTCATTCTTGTTTCTACCTTTTGTGATGATATTGACCGAGATTTATAATGAAGTTTATGCATATATATATATATATATATATATATATATATATATATATGCAATCGTTCATTTATACATGTTTGATTGAATTCGACGGACAAGAAATATTTTGGGGCTTTTTTTTCATCAAATTTTTCTGGTTTCTGCACACAAGAGAACGCTAGGTATGCTAAGTCCTTTGAACTACTATTTCAATATATGGATCTAAACATACGTTATCTTGTGCAGAAACAAGAAATATGATAAAACATTATCGAAATATTCCCTTTCCTGGTCCATACTCAAGCAGACATATTGTACGGCATAAGTCTTGGAAGATCCTCTATTAAAGATGAGGGCCAAACCAAAAGAAGATGACAATTTAGCAAATCTAAAATCATTCAGTGAAACATAATTTTCAATTCTACGACGAATTCAACGAACAACTCACACAAATGTATTTATTTGTTTTTGTTTTCCGTGAATAACACATAGAAATGGAATTCTTTCTTCATTTATTACGTTCTATCTTGATTATGAAATAATTTGATTCACATATTTCGTGTTACAAGAAATATCCATCGTATCTAATGAGGAAACAACGTTAATGAAATTGAATCTACCGGGGATATAATTAGAAATTTGTCTTCTCATTGCCTAATATCAGGGATTTAATAAGCTAATATAATCACTGCATTTATGAAAATGCGTCAAGATATATGAAGTGTGTGCATCTAAATATACTCACACGTGAACACGCTGATATATATATATATATTGCTGTAATTTATAAACTTGTATCTTTCATTGTGTGATCCGTCACATCACAGATTTGTCTATTTGTCAGTGACGTTACAGGAACCACCTAAACATTGGCACATACCAACCAGATTTGAGATGTATATTTAATGGACTCAGGGGAAAATCTAAAAGTTGAATGTTTTGAGAACAAATTTACAGGGATGCTCTATTTACTATATAACTTTACTGCTGAACTGGGTCTTGACTTTCTGTTCAATATGCATATCTTTTCAGTTAATGTGTTCATATAATCATCTAAGAGGGTTGATAAAACGGGAAATCGTTTTCCCCTTCAAGGGGTCAAGAATGGAAGGCAACATTCCATCTTTTAAAGGTAATCAAATGAAGGGAAACTTTTTCCCCTTTCAAGGGCTCAAATTGGAGAGAAACCTGTTTCCTCTCTTGAAGGGTCAAAAGCGAGGGGAGCTTTTTCCTAACTCCAGAGGTAATCTTTTTTTACTTATAAGGGGTCAAAAGAGATGGGAGCATATTCTACACTTTGAGAGGTCAAGAAGGAAACGTTCTATAAGTTATTTTCGATCCTTAAATAATTTACCCAGCAGGCATGAGTACTTCAGCTTATATATATAACGGATTTAAGATTCACTTGGGTGAACATGCAATAGAAGTAACACGAAAAGCAAGTCACCTCTGTTGTTTTACCTACTGATCTCTCATTGTTTAATACATTTTTAGGATTACCTACATGAGTAATCCTTGTGTTCCAAAATGATTTGATGATGGGTAATATAAAATAACATCCACGTGCAATATAGTATAATAGATTCCTATCTTTAATAACCAACTACATATATATATATGTATATATATATATATATATATATATATATATATATATATATATATATATATATATATAGGAATCATCGCTAAATGAGAGGTGGTGTTTGATCAGCACTACTTGGATGCCACGCTAATGTATTTGTTTTTATTGTGAATCCCCAAAACGATTATATGCTAAACAATGAGAATGATGAT
The DNA here is from genome assembly GCA_963457665.1 of Thysanoteuthis rhombus. Lineage (NCBI taxonomy): Eukaryota > Metazoa > Mollusca > Cephalopoda > Oegopsida > Thysanoteuthidae > Thysanoteuthis > Thysanoteuthis major. The sequence goes on from OY735215.1 coordinate 38,458,925, forward strand.
TCCAAGAGAAATGGTACACATAGTTCAATAATATCAATGTATGTATGAAGCAATAAAAAAACATAGAAAAGAAACTATATGTATCGCTGTGAAGTTTTCTAGACTATACATGTATACACTGATGAGTGGGAACACTTTGAGCCTGAAAACCGATGAGCAAGATTCATATTCAGTAGCTGCTGCTTTGATAGATAGATAGATAGATAGATAGATAAGGCTAATAATAGATTGATAAACTGATTTGTACAGGCTGTGATCGATAGATAGATAGATAGATAGATAGATAGATAGATAAGGCTAATAATAGATTGATAAACTGATTTGTACAGGCTGTGATAGATAGATAGATAGATAGATAGATACATACATACATACATACATACATACATACTGCTATAGATAGATAGATAGATAGATAGATGGAAGAGTTAGCTAATATATAGATACAAATAAGGAGACCAAGGCGTGATAAAGGCTTCTATAATAGTGTGTTTTTTTTATCATAACCAATGATTGGTGTTTGTGTCTTGGTAAGAAAAAAGGTATGATTTCGAATGCAGCTCTTTAGGATGGAAGACAACAATATCTTACTGTTCTAATATTCCTCATCTACTAATGTATCGTGTGAAGCCAAATTAATCAAGTGTCAGGAGAATATATAAAATAGATTCGGATCTGCAGAGGTAATTACGTATACTTTCACTGGTTCAATTACGCGTCTACGTCCGGGCTAATATAAAAGACAGGATATCAAATGCCGATTTTCAAGCTAGAGATGCCCTCCCAACTGAGAAGAGAAGTGCAACACAATCTTTCTAACAGTTCTCATAAATCCCATTGCGTATTTTGTCATACTGTGCTGCGATTAGATTGAGTTTTAGAGGGGAAAGAAAACTAAATGCTCTCATACCTCTGCCAACTCCATACAACAATTAGAATGAAAATCAGATCAGATATAGCTGCAATGCAGGGGGTTACGGAGTAGAATTACTGCATCTGCCCCAAAATTTAGAACCTTCCTTCGACAATGGTAAACTCATCCATAGAATATCATTGAATTTTTTTGTGAACTGTTAGGGATATTATGTGGACAAACCGACAAACATTAGCAGATACGTACGAATATATATATATATATATAAAGAAAACATGAGAAGAATATATATATATATATATAAAGAAATTCGGAATCTTCCACCAAATTGAATCATTTTTCTTCCACTTCATGGATCATCCGTCGGTAAAATGTCTTTGAAAATCATTGTCAAGTGAAGGAGACAGACTGACAGACAAACAGACATACATAAGTGAATAGATGTATCTTTTTGATGGCATAGGTAATGAATGAATAAATAAAACAGGTCTGGTTGGTCACTCAATAGAAAATGTTATGTTGAGTCTCTTAGCTGCATTCCATATAAAGGGTAATCAATACAAATTTTGAAATAAGAATGTGATCAACGAATAAGTTACTTATGTCCCTTTTTGCTGCAAAATCAAAAAGTCAGAATATTCAAAAAATAAAATAAAACAAAATAAGCGTAAATGCCACTGGATACAAACTAGGGACAATTTAAAATAAATGTACATCGTGAATTGAACCAACCGCTAAAAATCTTTATGGGGGAGGAGTTTTGAAAAAAATTCAAAGGAGTGTTTTTTTTTTTTCGCCTAGACGGGATAAGGAATAAATATTGAGTTCTGTCCTCGAGCTTAATTGGTGTGGTCTATACGCGTGATACACACATTCATAACCTACCAGCCTACCAGGCAGACTGACAGGCAGACCAGCTTAAAAACTGAAGAAGCCTATATCGATAGTTTCGTTGACAGTTTCTAGTGGTAAAAAAGAAAGGTTTTCAAGGAATCGCAGATTACTTCAGGTTTGCTACTGGACGTGTTTCTAAAGAACCCTCCCTTTCACGTTCCGGATAACGTCAATCCAATTACTATATATCGCTTTGAGATTCTATCTATACACGTATGAACTTTCATATGACTGAATGTTTTTTTTTTCCTAGATAAGTACAGCTTCGTGCTTTGTTGATTTTTCCAATCCGGAGTAAATAATTCCGCTACGAATATAGATCGAAACAGCTGTGCGTTGCAATGGCCTGACATTTATTTTGAGACTCGAGGTTTGTGCAACGCGTGAAATCCTGAGTAGGATTTGTTATACAGATGCGTCCGAGGTCCCACGTACTCTAATAATATTCAGGGTTTAGATTTGCTTTATAAATACACTGAAGGTCACTTGCACTGTACTGAAAACATAAATGGCGACAGGTGGGCATATCAATAAGCCTGCAGCCGAAAGATTGATCTTGCAAGGCAAATATTTATTTTTCAACTTAATCTTGTCAATGACCTTACTTCAATGGCGAATATTAATCAAATAGATGGAACATTATACAAAGAAATTTTCCGATCGAAAACCCATACGGTGAGTATATGTCAAGCCAGGGCCCTATTGATGCACATTGGTAAAAGCATACATAGATATTCATAGGGAATGATGTTATTATAGAAATGCTTAGCAAATTACCTTCATACTAGCCATCTGTCTAACATCAAATATCAGGGATTAGATGTACAAAAGATATACATCAAACCTTTTGTTTCCTTTAATGATTACGTGTTTAATAACATAGCAATTACTAAGAGCATATATAGAATTTAATTGGATACTATCTTACTACGGAAATATATAACTAGTTAAAACGGGTACAATTTATGTAACAGTTACATTAACTTTAATAACCCCAAATGTATACATGTAATTATACATTGCAAAAAAGAATATATAAAAGCTAAGAAGATATCACAATCTTCAATTTGCATTTGAACAGGTTCCAAAAGCGGCACAAATTTCATTACACAATAGAACAATCAAGCTTATTTCTGTCTGACAGAAGGCCATAGTCTGGGGCATGAAGCAAGGATCTTCTGATATATCTATATTTCCTCTGGCCCGTCTGTCTCTTTTTATGTATCTATATATATCTATTTTTCTCTGTTTCATTATATACACACACCCACACACACACTTACACAAATATATATATATATATATATATATCACAATATGTCACAATCTGCTTATATACACCGCAATTTGCTCTTCTCTTTCTCTCTCTCTCTCTCTCTCTCTCTCTCTCTCTCTCTTTCTCTCTCTCTCTGTCTATCTAATGATCTATCAATCGATATACCTATCGATTAACCTTGATTAGTTCACCAATATATATACATGTATCTTAACTTTCATAACTTCTGGATTAGTCTTGCCTGTTCTCCCCCATCTCTGTCTGTCTGTCTCTCTCTCTCTCTCTCTCTCTCTCTCTCCCTCTCTCTCTCTGTCTATCTTCCTAATGATCTATCAATCTATCTACCTATTCATCAATTTTGATTTATTCACCACTATATATACATGTATCTTTTGATTCATACCTACTGATCTATCCCAGCCTGTTCTCCCCCATCTCTCTCTCTCTCTCTCTCTCTCTCTCTCTCTCTCTCTCTCTCTCTCTCTCTCTCTCTCTCTCTCTCTCCTTTTTGTCCGTTCATTTCATTTTCCTAATCTAGCAATTCACCTATGAACCCTTCCATCTATTCAAATCATTAAGACTCAACTCAAACACAAGGCTGCAGCCTATGTAGTGTATTAGTAGAAGTAGAGCTCGAACAAAACAAAAGAAGAAACAAGAAGGAGAAAGGTTGGATTGGAAGTTCCTGTCACGCGTTACCGCCATGTCTTTCCAAAATTCGAGGAGAGAGTGTCGTCTGCTGGCATTCAATTTGACTGACCATTCACGCCACTAAATGGACAGGCCGACATTAATGACTTAGCCTTTTGTCCACCATTAATGCGACGCCATACTGCGTTCAGTGTTGCGAGGTTATCCATTGTCCATTTGTCTCTGCTGGGTATTCGGCCTGCACAGTGAAGAAGCTCTTGAGCAAAACAATGAGCCATGTTGATGGCAATCGCGCCATTGAATGAAAACGAGGCAATTAGGTATAACTCTCTGCGAGATAACGACGTTTGCCAATAGAGGCAGAACTATCGACCACCATCTTTCTTGGCATATATGCAGCCTTTTCCTGACGGAAGGGGGTGCAGGGGTGACCGAACGGATAACCGCTCAGAATGAACTTGGCGAGTTCAAACTCCGGCTGTGATAGTTAGTATTTACTTCACATTGATGCCTTCGGGAAAGGTATGAATAAATCTACCCCCTCCTTTGTCAGCTATAAGGTTAAATCATCGTGTTATCGTCGCCTCTATATTCCACACAACAAACGCACTGAGTAAGAAGTAATAATAGCCTGAGTAAGGACACTTCTTGCTTACATTCTTGGATTACATGCAGCCTTTTACAGACAGACACGAGAGGGTGAAAGGAAAAAAAGAGATGGAAACAGACCTGAGAGAGGAAAGAAATAGACACGCCAGGTATGGAGTAAAGGAAGGGAAGAAAAGAGAAGAAACGCTGGGACACAAAAGGAACAGATAATATATATATATATATATATATATATATATATATATATATATATATATATATATAAACACAATCATTGGCCTGAAGAGGCACGAAGAGGGCAAAACATAAACGTGTTTGTACAGCGAATCTACTTTCTATTATATTCCTAGCTCTACTTTAAACCAACTTAACTCTTGAAGTTTAAAGTTGAATGTATCGAGCACTGTACGAAATAAATCAAACACATATCAGACATTGCTTTGTATCATATCAAGCTATATTGCAAACCTGACTCGTAATATATATATATATACATATATATATATATATATATATATATATATATGTGTGTGTGTGTGTGTGTGCGCGCGCGCGTTACCTATGCTGTCAAAAAATGAGGATAATATTCAAATAATTTTGCAATTGCACCGTACCAAAAAATGTCAGCAACCAAATCTGAGGAGCAAACATAAGATAAATTGTTTCCAAGAGCTGATCTTATGACACGTTATACGTCAACTGGTCAAATAACCTGAACATATATTTATCATTAAATTGGTGTGAAAACAATAGCAGTTCTAGCTATTTTAAACCCCGGTGCTTATTTTTCGATACACCAGTTTTTAATCATGTTTATTGAATATGCAATTTTGAAGTGCTAATTTTTCTCTATTTATTCAAGCTCTATGTTTATTTTTAATTATCTATTTTATTGTTTATTTGTGGCCATTAAATCAAAGATTGAAAAAAAGCAATTTTGATCAATTTTGTTTTATAGATTGAGAATTGGACGTGGTGGAGACTGCTCACAATAACAACCGAGTATTTAACCAGGGGCACTGTCAAGGAACGTACAGCTCAATGTTGATTCCAAATGTTTCTAGACAGGGACAAGAGCTTCGAAGACGTAGACGTCATTCTATGATTGACGCCATCCAAATCAAGGCAATTACTGAGACTGCCGATACGAAACAACTCAAGAGGCTGCAGAGGAACTAAGTGTTGACCATTCATAACGTATTCAATATTTGTACCAAATTGGAAAAAAAAGAAATCTCGATGTGTTACACGAATGGCGCTACCAAACAGTACCTCGCCCAGCTTACTCATCAAGCTACTCTCTACCTGACAACCCAATTTTTCAAACAATTCGACCACTTCCTGCAAGGGAATATCTTCAACATTGAACCTGTAGCTCAAGACGCCTTCAAGGAATTCATTCAGGACCTCAAAATTCTATATTTCTGGAATAGATGGATATTTTCTTCGTTGGACAAAATGTGCAGGTTCTGATGGTTCTTATTTCGATTGATAACTTTTATTCAAAGGTGAGATATGCTGCTTCAATTAACCAAATTATCGTTTACCAATGTCGTAGGAGAATCACGGCAGTGTTTGAATAATGTTGCCATTTCATAGTACTTTTAAAATATCATCATATCATGTTGCTGACTTTTCCTCTGCTAACTAGATACGGAAGATGAATGTAAATCTGAGTAACATCCCATTCAGTAATTTCAGTTTATTTGAATACGCAAATATTCGCTAAGTTTACTTCTCGTATGAAAAGTAAAGACAAACCAGTTTGTCAACATTTACTAGAAGCAAACCACGTAACACTTGGGGGAAAAAAGACACACACCAAAGAAGAAAAGTCAGACAGAGACAGACAGAAAGAAAAAATATCAATAATAGTACAACGTCGATAATACTGGTGAACGAAGAGAAAGAGGTATTTTAATTAGGAAGCTTGACGTAAAATCAATTAAGTACGGAGTTATCCTAGTAAAACAAACCAGCAGATTCGAATCGAACTCATCTAGAGATGGTGGTCTTTGACAATCAATAATAAGTTTTAAATAAGAAGATGATAGTTTGAGGGACAAAAGTCGAGGTATGAGGTCGATGGACAAATAACACTGATATTGAAAAGACTTAATATTATGCAAAAGTTTTGAACTCAAATAATTCTTGCAATTTTTCCAATTAAGACAGTACAAACATTATTTCGTAACTGGTATTTTCATAGACTCATATAGTAACCTGTCTTCTTTTTTTTTCGATGGACTTTGAATCATTGAGGGACAAAATACAGTTTTATTTTCTTTTTCTCAGAGGAATATTAAATCTTTGTCTAACGTTTAATTGATATAGATCCGTTCAACTTATCACAGAATTTGTTTGTTCCTTGCGTCACATGTTATCAATCAGTTTGGGAAGGGATGTCAACAAGAGATGAAAATCATTCCAGTCATTGACTCTCGATTCATCTGACCGAAATGATGGTTCCAGAAGCCTCGCAAACAGTGGACTGGAAATCATAATCGATAACTGAGTTTTGATGTTATTGCTAACTGTTTACACGATAACGGGGTTCAAGCGTTGCGAGGAAAAACAAACAAAAAATAATAAGGAGGTATCTTCGAGGCAAGGTATGGATGAGGTTGCTATCATCATCATCATCATCATCATCATCATCATCATCATCATCATCATCATCATCATCATCATCATGTCTTTTATCGTCCGTCGTTGGACATAAACCCTCCCCAGGATTCGCCACACTTCTCTACCAATGGGCTTCGCAGAGCCAGTATTATCTAAATTAGTTTAGTTAGTCTCTTCATCTAATATTCTGCGGGCTTCGATTGCACATGTGTTCTTGGGGGAGCCACGTTGTGAGTCGCAGTGTTCATCGGTTATCCGTCATTCTTGCAACATGGCCAGCCCATTGCTGTTTGAGATTTTTAATGGATTCTATGATGTCCCAGACTCTTGTCTCTTCCCAGATGTACTATGCTGTCTTGTGATCTCTCTGTGTGAGGCACAGCATAATTCTTCCATGTGCACGTTGTATGTTTCTCAATTTGCAGATCTGTCTTTAGGTTCGGTTCCATATTTGAGCTCCATAAGTGACTATTGGGAGGATGCATTGGTTATACACCCTTCTTTTTAAATCTAATGGGATCTTCTTAGTTTTGAAGGTTGAGATTGCTCTGCCGATGGCTTGCCATCGTAGTGTGATTCTTGGCTCGACTTTTTCTTCTTCTGAAGGCCTCATGGAGATTCGTTGTCCTTGGTAGATTTAGTAATCTACTTTCTCTAGTTGTGTGTCCACGATTTTGATCCTGGTGTTTTTTTATTCCTGATGTGGTTGTTGCACATGATCTTCGTCTCACTGAAGTTCATGTTTAGGCCGACTTTCTTGCTCTCTTCATTTAGTTCATCTATCATTAGTTGGAGGTTGTGTAGGTTCTCTGCTAAAAGAGAAATTTTGTCTACAAATCTGAGGTTGCTCAGATACTCGCTGTCTATTCTAATTCCTTTACTCTCCCAGTCTTGTCTTCTGAAGATTATCTCGAGGCAGGCTGTGTTTAGGTGAGCTGGTATCACCTTGTCTTACTCCTTTCTGGAGCTGAAAGGGGTCCAAGTCTTTATGTCGCCTGATAAAGGAGATGCTGTGATTGTATGTTTCAGCACTTAATATGAGCAAGCAAAAATGGAGAACCCTATACATTTTAGAACTGGAATGTGGCTAATCATGCAATATCATGCGAGAAGAAAACGCTTGATGAAACCTAATCGGAATATTTGATCATTTTTTTTTTCAAAATTGAAGAAGTTCGTAGAATGATTCGGCTGGAATGTCGTAAGACATTAATATCAGCTAAATGATTGAGTTGATTAGAGCGAGCGAATCTTCGAATGGCCATGATGTACTTTGTAATCACATAATGTGGTAGAACTGAACGCACGAAGCGTTTCAGTAAACAACATAAGTAACAAAAGGAATGAAATTGGTGATGCCAACAATTCCGGTAACAAAAAAGGATCATCTCAAAATAACGGAGGGCCATAGAATTAATCGAGCAAAACGTTACAGGGCCCCAAAAAGCAATGAATTAAAATTAAAAGTAAAAGGATTAATGTAATAGTCCAAATAAGGGTTGCTAACTTATATGGTTATTTTTTTCATGGTTGGAGGTAGGGAGCTGAATTTGTGAGCAATTTTTCTCCAGTCCAGTGTCGATATTTGAGATGTTTTTTTTTTCTGATTTTTCGAATTCGAGTGCGATTCCAAGAATTAAAAAAAATTGAAAAATCACATCTAAATTGGCAACCCCGATCCGAATAATTCTTTGGGGTGAGCATGACTCATTTCGAAATGAATAAGTAAAGAATAGTCAGATAAATATACAATTAGTATGAACAGTGTTTGGTATGCAATATCGAAGGAAAAGAGTGTTTAATTTGCTCTCTACATCGACTACTCTCCGTCGGAAATCCTCCACAGCCTGATGTAGTTCTTGGCAACTGTCCGCAGGGGGTAGGGGAACATGACGAATTGCTGCCGGCATTGCACGGTACGTGAAGCACTGCACTGTAGGGGAAAAGAAAACAAAGAAAAAAAAGAGTGAACAACGCCGAAAGCCAAGAACAGAGAGAACTGTATAGATAATTGATGACATGGATCCTAGCACTTCGCAGGAAAGCAAAAGAAAAACGAAACAGAAGGTGATAAGAAAAAAAGAGAAAGAAAAAAAAACAGAGAAAGAAAATCATGTTTGCAAAATAAAGAGGATCGGTGCAACAGGAAATTTTTAAAATAAGAAAGAAAATCTAAAAAAAGTGCTGAAAAGTTAAGTGGGGAGAACGCAGGGCTGCCTGCTCTTTGAAGGAGTAGGTGGTGGCTTCGAGTTTTCTACGCTCCCGAGAATTTTTTTTTCAATTAGAGCAATTTCAGAGATGTTTTGAGGCCATATACGATCAGTATTTGGAGATGTATTTGAATAATCATTTTTATTACTGAATCATTCATATAGACATTTTCAGCAACATAAAGGTCCTGGGGAAACGACTGTCACAATCCCCATCCTAGAAGGTAAAAGAATGCTGCCCTTGAGCTCCTCTACAGCACTACATCAGCAGATATAAGTTAAGTAGAGAAGAAGGGATTATTACTTCATGGCGACGATTTAACGGTCTTCAATCGTTCTGTTCATTTAGATGAAAGTGCTGCAATTAATCCACCAAACGATCGGCATTGATTGTTTGTGATTGAGCCAGGATTCTGAATGTTGGTTTTGAAAGCCTCCCCCTGTTCAGCGATTGAAGGAATACTATCTACCTTCAGACCAAGTTATTAACATAGACTATTAGCGCTGTACTGCAGTCGATCCTCAAATGCATTTCAATGCATTTTGCTTTGAGTCAAACCTAAGATTAGTAAATACATGGACCTTATATCATAACGTGGTGGTTTTCCTAACCTGACTTTGAGCCAGACTTAGTTTACTTAATTGAATACCCGCATAGGCTCTCAAATCTGAAATATATTTTCTTCCTCCCGTCGAATTTTTAATCATCCCCGAATCATTCATAATCCATTGTTTAGTGCTTCTTCCATGATTTCTTTCCTTCCTCTCTTCTTCAGCATTTTCTCCATTCGTTTTCCTTCACATCTTCTTGCCATTTTATTTCGTAGTTATATTCCTTACGAGGGCATGCCTGTTTAAAAATTACATCTGATTTCATGAAAATCTTCAGATTTAAACTTGAAATAATGAGGCGCTGTTTTTGTTTTTTTTTATCCATTTGCGATGTCGTTGGTGGAAACAATCAAACAAAATATAATCGTTAATCATAATAACAATCAGAACAGAAATTTGTCTCTCTCTCTCTCACTCTCACACACATACTCGCCCTCCCTCTCTTCCCCCCTCTCTCTCTCTCTCTCTCTCTCTCTCTCTCTCCCTGTCTCTCTCTCATTTTTAATCCTGTTCCGAAACCGAATGGAATTGATCACAGCTGCACATTACATTATAAAAATGTCACTTTATACAGTCACAGGAAAATATGTGTCGATTCGGGTATAGATTTCATTGTAAATCGTGCACCACCCGTCGAGAACCGCTGACCCAAACTTGAAGAAACCAACATATATTAGCGAATATCAACTTCGTACGATGGAAAGTTCTTGAATCATCTCAGTTCACACTCGCACACACAAAGATTTCTCAAAACCATTGTGAGATGATTATGATGATTGCCGATTATTTTTCTTCTTCATCTTTTGAAACCCATCGATCAAAACTACCACCAGAACATCCAACATATGTGTTGCGCGTACAGGTCGCACTAACAGAGCTAGAAGGCTGAAAATCCAAACATTCATCTCTAATGATTAAAAACGATGAATTGTTTTTTGATATGCCCTCGAAGTAGGGAGGTTTTCGTCCAGCTGCATTTTAGTAATCTAACAAAGGTAAGAGAAGTATTATATTCATGGAGCAGCTTTTTTTATTCTAATTTTTACCACTGATCATCCCAAACACTGCATGCCGCCAAAAGACGTTGGCCACGTGACAGTGTCTATTAACTGATCAACCAGACTTGTTTCTTATATCTTTTTTTTTCTCTGTTTTGTTGAGCATTTTTCCTCAAGTTTTTTCCTATGGATTTTCATTCACCTCTGTTTTGTTCTCTTTCCGGAGGAGAGAAAGAGGGTGAGCAAGAATGAAAGAAGGGAAAAAGGGAGGAGTGATAAAAAGAGGACCGAAAGAAAGGAAGAATGACATTAAAAAAAAGAGAAACGAAAAAAGAAATAACGAAAGAAAGGGAAACCTAAAAAAAATCAGAGGGAAAGAAAGAAGAATGATAGAAAACGAGTAGGATAGAAAAAGAGAAAGAGTAACAAGGAGAAAGAAAGAAAGAAAGAAAGAAAGAAAGAAAGAAAGAAAGAAAGAAAGAAAGAGAGAAAGAAAGAAAGAAAAGAAAAGAAGATGAAAGGGGAAAGAAAGAAAGAAAGAAAGAAAGAAAGAAAGAAAGAAAGAAAGAAAGAAAGAAAGAAAGAAAGAAAGAAAGAAAAGAAAAGAAGATGAAAGGGGAAAGAAAGAAATAAGAAAGAAGGCAAGAAAGAGAGGAAAGAAGAGAGCAAATCGAAAGAAAGGATAAAAGAAAGAAACAAAAAAACGAACCAGAGAAAAACAGAAATGAAGAAACAGAAAAAACAAAAAGAAAGAAATTCAACGTAAGAAACGAGAACAAAGAATGAATGCATGAATGAAAGAGAGATAAGAAATGAAGAAAGCAGAGGGAAAGATGGAAGAAAAAGAGAAGAGAAAAATTCAAAGGAAGGAGAAAGATCGGAAAGGCAGACTGGGGAAAAAGAAATGCAAAAGACGAAAGAGGAGAACGAATGGATCGAAGAAATGAAGAAACGAAACAAAACAGGAATTTTTTAAGGGGAAAAAACCGGAAAGAAAGAAAATCTTGGCATGAAAGGAAAGAAAATGGGAAAGAAAAAATAGAAAGGAAGAAATCGGGATATGAACTGAAACAGACGAATAAAATTTTAAACTATACCTATCTCCTCCTTTTCTCTCATTTCTACTGCAGAGAGTTTCTTTCTTTTTTCCCTCTTATTTTTTCTTTCATGTTTCCTTCCCTTTCTTTCGTTTATTCCAATCTGTTCTTTTCCTCTCTCCGTAATTTTGCTTTCATTTCTTGTGGGGTTTTTTGTTTGTTTTTTTTTTTTTTGCTTATTCGATCACATCATTTTTTTTTACACCTTTCGGACGTTCTTCTGCTCATTACTCCCATCCTTCCTTTTCACTCCCTTCCTTTCGGTCCAACCTTGGAAGCTTTAAAATAATGGATTCTTCGCCATCATTAATTCTTCCCCCGAAGAATACAACGAGAATCATCCTAAAAAATGCAATTTTTTTCCTTTTTCTTTTGAATTTCTTCCCTTTTCTGCGTGTGTGTGCTTGAGGGACTATGCCTACACATGTGTGCGCGTGTGTGTGTGTGCTCGGGTAGGTATGTGTATGTATGTGTATGTATTTTTATGTTTGAGTGAGGTTTCTTTATTTCTTTTTTTTAAAATTCTCTGCTCCAGTGATATTCCTTCTTTTCCCTCTATCTTAACGCGTATATATTTTCTCGCACGTCTTTCAGCTCACCCACTATTATTTTGCCGCGCAACAACTGAGTGCGTCTCCATTCATCCCCGTGGGGTGAAAAAAAAAGGCTCACCTAATCACTCACACATTTACAGATGAAATAAAAAAAAAAGATAAGCAAAGAAATACATTCACAATTCACAACGGGGACGCAGATTTCCAAGGCAGCTAAATGATGTATTTGATCGCACATAGGAAACGCTCAAGTATACAAGACACACCTTATTTTCCACGAGAAACATCCTTACATTACCGGCGATTATAATACTGAAGGTGAGCGCCTTTTTAAACCTTAACGAAAAAAAAAAAAACGAAAGAGATTTTCTCAAAAACCTGCAACGTTGTTTACACAATATTTCAAAGCATTTGGCAAAGAGAGAATTATGTGGGAGATTTTCTGAAAATGGACACAGCCATTGACTGTTTTTCTCAAGACTTGCAGATTTTCGTTTTGTATCCTTTTAGATAATAGGTCGTAACATTACGCCCACGATATCAGATGTTTTGAAAAATATTTCAGCTTCCCAAAATAAACAATTTACAATCGATTTCAACAAAGAATTATACGACGTAGTGTGAAGGGAAAAGAAAAGAAAACAGTCCTCTTTCTTCATACATCCTCTCCTTACTTCTTTTTTTTTTTTTCAGAATGCTATCGACCATTGCGAATGAACATAAAACATTCTGGCATCCATAGAACTCTCGACTTTCGTCTCAATTAATAACCATTACCAACATAGTAAGTTTGATCCTCATTAGACAAATATTTAGTTTCTATGCCGGGTTAAGCCAAGCTTTGACTGTTAGGGAGTGTCTGTCGTAGAGTGATGTTTGATAAACCAGTTCCACGGATAACTGCGACTGTAGTAATCTGTTCCTCACTATATTTGACTAAGCCCGATAACTTTCTGAGAGTCTACTGCAGAGCGATGGTTAGCAAGCTAGTCTAGCGTAGTTGCTACAAATGTAGGTTCAATGTTGACAGAATTCCTACTATTTAGCTCCTGTGTCAGACTAACTTGATGCAGGTTTATCCGGCTATCCAAGAGTAATACTTTTTAGAAGCCATCCGAAATTACTACATGGTACAGCAAATAAGTGATTACTATCAATTAATCTGTGAAAAGTCTTGAAGCGTTCCCAAACCAAAAAATGCTGCTGATGATATATTAGGCTTGGTCATTAGAGGTTGGGGTGGTGGGATTGTAAAAAAAATAGGAGGAATAGGCATTAAGTGATAGAGTAACTATATCATTAACTGAGTGGGTGCCAACTGAAGGATGACTGTTACCAAGATAATTTCACGAACATTGCTATAAGTTTTATCCTTGATATTCTATGACCGTCAATCAAGCAGCATCGATGAAAAAAAGTGAGTTTCCAAAGAAATTTGAACTCACATACCTTAGCCTTGTGAGCCAAACCGACGGAACAGCTCCCAACGATAGCTAACCAGTAGACTTTTTTCTAATTTAGTCACGTAGATACATTCTTTAATATGCTACTTTCAATCTATGCTATATTGTGTATGTGCACCCCAAGGTGATAATCGACTTCATAGTTTTACGTTGTGCGAATTTCCAAGATAAAGTAATGTCATCAATATTCATTTTTGACTAGCTTTATTTCCACAGAATTCCGGCCATTTTACCATCTTCCTCTCTCCGGGTCCTTGTCAAATTTAGTAACTTTCTTTGACCTTTGAACCAAACCCCTTCATCAAAGCTTTAGGGTAACTTGTTCTCATTCTGCTGTTTATCCTAGGGGATATTTCGTATCAGTCAATTGTTCTTAATTGATTCAAATCTGTGATGCAACATTATGCTTTTAAAAACTAATAAGAGAGTACACCTTCCAAAAGTGCATGCCTAGAAGGGATCAGCCTCTACTGAAAACGGTGTATGCTGCCATAATTGTCATGTAAAATAATTTCCGCCGGTCATACGAAACTACAGTTTCGATGCATTTCGGTTACTTCACTTCGGCATCGCCCATTTAGATATTTTATATCTAAATTTAGATAATTCAAAAAAAGCAGAATTAAAGGGAGAATGATCATAGAAACTAAGAAAGATCTGAGATATTCAATATCTTACTTATTTGTACGTGATTTCTCGAGAACTGCTGACCAAAAACAGTTCAAAATCCACATTGCACTGCCATGTGAGTTGACTTATATATCAGGTGTACATTTGCCAGTTGCCCAGTAATCGCAGTGCATTCACAATTACACACACACACACACACACACAGATTCCTTCCATCGTTGCTATATGAGAGTTTTTTCAATAAATAATGAGTTAATATCTATATGAATAATTAGTGGAATATTTCTTTCTTGGAGCTGAAAATTAATTTCATTTAATTTTCAAAACGCCAGCCACAAAAAAAGAATCACGCTTCATTCTTTTGATTTTATTTTCGTAGAAAAAGGGGCCATACCCTTTCCCGAACAAGGTAATAACTAGAGCAAGCAATTTGAAGAAAATAACAATGAAAACTACGACTAGCAAATCAAAGATTTCTGTGAAAAATTGGGAACTAAAAGAGGCAATTTAAAAGATAGAGCAAGCAAATTAAAAAATTCAACAAGCAATCTGGAAATAAAGAGAGCAAATTTAAAAAAAACGGCCAAAAATTGAAATCGATGAACATGAATAATCATGTAATTACATTTGCTGTTCCAATCGTTGCAAATTTGAGTTAGAATAGTTGAGCCTTGTCTCTTGATAGTAATTCATTAACATATTTAGTTAGCCCCCACCTAAAGCCAATACGACCGCCTTCCCAGAAATAGCAATTTTATTCAGTTGCCGACAAAAACAAAAATGGTATAGTTTTCAAGTTTCGACAGTACACTATCTCTTCTGGTTCGTTGGGCTGAGGTCTACAGCCCCCGTTCTCCATATCAAATCCCCTTCCAGTCAATCAACCAATCCCGAGGCCGGTAGCGGAGATATTTTATCTTCTCCAGCGACTGCATCCCAGCTACAAAAGAAGTTCACCCTATAAAACACGGGAAATCGTGGGCTGCTTAAAAGATTTACGTCCAGCTAATGACTAGCATATAATCTGAAAGGTTCGAATGCGCATGCGTACTGGGAAAGGCGCCTTCTCGTCGAGGAAAGCCAAGTGACGTAAGTATGCAGAGATAAATTTGCATTTCCATCCATCTATCTATGTATCAATCTATCTATCTATCTATATATCTACCAATCGATGTATCTATCTGACTTTAATCTTATATGAAGCTGAGTACATAAAGACCTATGCCGGTTTCAAAAATCTATCTACAAAAGTGTGATAAACAAATAATGCATCATGAATGAAAATTTATGAGATTAACCTTTAAATGATACCTACCAATTAAGTCAAACATTTGTACAAAGCATTAACTTATTAGGTCCAGGACTTCATCGACATTACGTTTATCTATCTGACTATCTGTGTCTTGTTTTTGTTTTATTTTGTTCTCTCTCTCTCTCTCTCTCTCTCTCTCTCTCTCTCTCTCTCTCTCTCTCTCTCTCTCTCTCTCTACCTTTCATATACATTATGAACAATAGATGATCCCAACGAAATGAAAATTAGTAATTAGACCAGTCATTTTGGCCTTTTGCCATTACCAGTGGACGTTTAGCTCAATGGTAGGGACCACGTTACATTAAAGAGGCTACCTCATCGGTCAAAGCTTCAAATCGTATAGCAGTCCCATTCTCTTTGATTGTTTATTCTATTTATGCCGATACATTCACCATGAAATAACGGGAGATCATTTCAAATTATTTTTCAAAGTAATATTAGGCATTAATAATCATTTCCATCGGAATATAAATCCTTATATATATATATATATATATATATATATATATATATATATATATATATATATATAGCATGTTCTTTTCTACCAGAGGTAAGGAAACCTGTTTATCTTTTTACATCTATTTATATGCTCATTGTTTCTTATATATCTGTGTATCCCAACCTTACCTTACTTTGACTCAAGGTCTTAGGTTTGCAGCACTCACTTAAGAGTGACAAGCTAACCACCACACCATGATGAAGTGTCCATGCATTTACCAATCTCAAGTTTGACACAAGGCTACAAGCATTTGGATGTATGTGAGGATTTATCTCACCACAACCCTAGTAGTGTGTGGAATCAACTTGCTTACCATTACTTCACGACAAGATAATTTCACTGCGCGAAAAGCGATCCATCTCCGAGAATGGATGAACCATTGTAACCTAGGATTGAAGCCAGTCTCCTAGACAGCACCTAACCATCATACTAAAAGGGCGAAAAGTTTTCGAGATATCATGATGTCTGCAGGCAAATCAAGTTACCTATCTAAAAAAACATATTCATTAAATTGCATTTGGCCAAATCCCTCTGTAATGTGTAGAAATGTACGTGCCTTTAAGTTAATATAAGAAACCGTCACGTGTCAAAATAGTCTCTTCAGTTTTCAAGTCCGTCCGGCTAGCCAAAGAGCTGGAATATCTTAACAATTATTCTTATCATGTCTACATTCATAAAACCTCACTCTCTAACATGTTTTTCGATATCTAATTGGTCCCAAGTTGGTGCCTGTTAGTCATTTTGAGAACCAAGCCTTTTTTTTAATGATAAATGCCCAACTAGAGGAAGGAGAAGTAGCTAATCCATTCGTCACGACTTCTTCCAATGTTTTAATTGAACACCCTGAACGCGGTGTGCCACCAAAAGACGTTGGTCACCTGACAGTTTTCTATTGGGTGACTAACCAGATCCGTACGTATTTAGTTGTATCACCTCTGGATTTCTTGTGGAGCATTGGGCTGCCTTGTAGTTCCAGTAGTATCAAGTTTGCCGGAATAAAGTTGATAGTTACACTCACGAGTTGGACTTTATTACAAAACTGAAGGTTTTATATAACCCTGCTATTTACGTATAGGTTGGGGTAAGAATGATTTCATGCTTGCTCAGGGGGATTAATGTGAAATGAGCGTACACAGTGAAATTTGAACTCAGTTCGCCGATTCCGATGACTGTTAAAACACCCTTCACCTTCTGTGTCCATAAGTGCATGATGCTGCGCAATTCAAGCCTTCGTCCACGTCTTCTGCGCATTTCCCTCTTCTATTTAATAAGCATACGGCTACGGAAAATCCATTGGAACTCTCATTCTAACTTGGATTTATTATTGCCAAGGCAGTCGATAATCTAAAGTCAGTTTTAACGAAGATTGATTGCAAGGATTTGATTCAAATTCTAAGGCGTTCTCCTTTCTGACAGTGATGGGGGCTGCTTGGCTCTTCGCTGAATGTAAACGCCTCCAGACTGACGAACGGGTTGAAGTTCTACGATATGGGGACACACACATAAAACACACATACATATACGTATATACATATATACATATTCAAAGACAAAAAAAATTGAGGAAAAACTCAACAACATATTTTCATGTGTGCCTGACACATCTCACCAGGAGAATTATTTGATCTGTCTTTTGTTTTTGGTTCAACGAAAAATAATACCATTAGCCAGAACTGAATAAAAGAAGTCATCCAGTACTCTTACTAATGATTTCGAGGAAAATTATCACTATCGAAAAACCACTTAACTGTTTACCAATGGAAACAAACACTTCTTTGATTTAACGCTTAATTATTCCAATTATGTATATAGTCTAGAAAGCATTACAGCTTTAAACACTAAACATTAGGAAACGTTTTCAATTGATTTTGAGTGTATGCGTGTGTGTGTGTGCGCGCGCGTATGTGCGTGTGTGTTTATCACTCCAGTCACTCATTTCTCAATATCTGTCAATGCAATTTATGTAATCATCAAATATATTTTTTATATATATATATTATGTTTTTGGAACCCTATCTAAAATTACCTCCCGTCATATCGTTGAGTCAATTGATCTGGACAGCACAGAAAGAAAAGATAACAACCCAACCTTATATTTACATTTATGAGCCAAAACCTTATAATCATGAAGAGTGGTCTTCAATCTTCGAATTCCCATTCGATCAGGCATTGATTCTACAAGTGCCCTAAAAGACCCCTTTGAGATCAGGTGTCAGGATGTTAACTGCGTTCTTCAACTGCAACAAGTTCTGCAGAATGAAGGGGAAAGAGATCTAGAAAATTTAGCAGCCAGGGCAACAAAGTAGATTTTTCCTTCATTTCCCTGAATCAATTTTCAAATGATTAGTGCAATGGGGTTACGGCGTATCGACCCACGGAAAGATGTCACTGAGGACGTGCTCCTAAAATAGCTAAACGTGAACGGCAATTCTAGACTGACATTATAACGAATATTAGAAACGTGGTGCATTGTTTAATCACAAAGACCGACGGATTTAAACAGATATATTTGTTAATTTCAAAGCATGGGTCTACCTTGAGTTTTAGCCTTAAACGTGTACTTGTTTTCTCCTAGGGAAAATTAAATAATGACAAAGAATTTATCTTCAAGTCAACCTTGGAGTTCAAGAGAAGAGTGAAATATTCCCCTTCTCGCGTTCGTGTTCCTCGATCGACTGGAGCTCCGGGGAGGGGGCGGGCTCCGGATGAATGCTTTCGGCTGAAAATTGAACAAGGAACAAGAAAGAATCAGGGTAATAGAAAATGTAAATGGAGAATAAAGGGAAGGACAGAGGTAGAAGGGTACAAGATGGATGAGGAATCAAAACAAGGGAGATAAATCGTTTTCTACTCTAGGAGAGGCAAGTGAGCTCAACTGAAGCAGTGGATAGGAAAGAAAAAAATTGGACGTTTGAGGGCAAAATAAGATTAAAACACAGCTGGATGGATGGATAGAAAGATGGATGGATGGATAGAAAGATGGATGGATGGATGGATGAATGGATGAGAAAAGAAGCCAGTAACCCCTTGGGAATATATATATATATATATATATATATATATATATATATATATATATATGGTCAAGGGTAGGGTGTATGCGTGTGCGTTAAGCCTCAAACAAAAATTTGTAGGTATTCACTGATATCAAACTATCAAAGGAAAACACGCTAAACTAATTTGCTAAACATCACAACACAGTAAGTGTTATATATATATATATATATATATATATATATATATATATATATATATATATATATATATACATATATATATATATTGAAGTAAAAAAAATCACTACACAAACACGTTTATATTTCTGCTGTGTTCGGGCTTCTCAAAGATAAAATGTGATCAGTATCTGTATGAATATTTGTTTTGTGCATCACATGAAGGCACAATAAAGGTGCCGATACAATAATCTCATCCAATGTTGTGTAGTAACACTTCGATCCTGAAAAGAGTTCACCGATACTACACTTGTTCCCAGGAATAAAACTGCATAGGGACTCTTTCACCCTGGGGGTTATTCATTGCTCTTTGATCCCAGTCACAGATACCGATCCATTTATAAGAATCCCGCCATTTTGTTCATCGCATATAATATATATTAAACGCATCTGTTATATCATACATATATACTGGATGGTGTAACGCTGAAGACAACTCTATAGCTAGCTGCCCATTCACACATGAATGAATAGATTATACTGCGTACACCAGTATGTATGTGCACAAATATCAACCTGAATTCAGAACATGTGTATGGATGAGTACTCAACATCAATTCGGATTTTTCTGTCAGTTAAACCTGTTCTTGAACTGAAATATCCCCACGGACTAT
The DNA here is from genome assembly GCA_963457665.1 of Thysanoteuthis rhombus. Classification (NCBI taxonomy): domain Eukaryota; kingdom Metazoa; phylum Mollusca; class Cephalopoda; order Oegopsida; family Thysanoteuthidae; genus Thysanoteuthis; species Thysanoteuthis major. Next base: position 38,479,082 of record OY735215.1, read on the forward strand.
TTCTTCCAGTTATGCAAGAAAAAGCAAACGCTTACTTTGGCCCATACCATGCTTTTAACAAAATAACTGTGAGCTGCGTAAATTATGGCCAACTCTATAGATCTACGCAGACCTACACGTACTGAAGTTTACCTCCAGAAAAATGTGTTCGATTCATGCCTACTCACAGTAGTCATATTGATTGAAGTATATAGATTTCCTTTGCATTGCGTAGGTCAGCAATTTTTGCCAGCTGTTTTTTGCCAAAAGAGTCAAAAGGAAATCGGAAGTAGCTGCCGAGAACAACAATGGCGGGTATTCGACAGTAACCGTTTTCGCCTCTGCGTCGCTAAACCGCTTCTAATATAACGATAATGACAGGAATAAATTTTGAGGTGAGCAGGTAAAAAAAAAAACGTGGAAACGAGTAAGAGAAGTGGAAGATAGAATGGCAGACAGTGAGATAACGAAGATAAAGCGAAAAGCGACTTGCAACGGAGAAATCTTTTCTAAAGATTCTTAGAGAAATAATTGAAGAGCTGAGACAGAATTAATGAAGTAGGAAACATTTGAATGTAAAATAATTTAAATGAGAATTAAGGAAGAAAACACGACAGATAAGTCACATGTATGAAAGGTAGCTGCATTGAGAACTTAAAATGACTAACGGGAGTGAGTTTTTGATTGGTGAAAATGCATGCATAAGATATTTATCTAGTAGATATGCAATTACAACAACTGGATTTATATTACCACGTTATCATGTTAGACAAATCGTTAGACGGCTTGTTGCTTCTGGTGGTATCAAACAGTGTCGCCTTTTCAGTTGTGGTATTCATTATGGTGTTCATTTGACAGCGTGTCGAGAAGTCTGAATGAACTTACGGAATGGTCGAGAGTGGTCCGGATGTATTATCTGCGAGATTTACGAGGTATTCACTGAAGGAATTTCAGACAGCAACTACTAGTGGTATGGGTATGACTGGAAAAAAAGGTTTCAGACGAAAAACAACAGATGGAACCGTTTCTCATACTCCTATTCAAATGACTATGCAAACACAATGTTTAGAAGAATGTAACAGCTCTTGTCGATTCTCTGTGTCAACTGAGAAACCTGTTTGGTTTTTTCAAGATGTGAATCTTCACTGCTGGGATGAAAAGCGTTGTACATGAAGAAGAGATTTTTCAAGGAGTTTCCTCGAAGATAAGTTTTTCTTTCGCCAGCTTTTCTCTATTTGTGTGCGCGTGTCAGGCGCCACCGCAACATCTCTCCCAATGTGCGAGGATCAAAGCTGATTCCTGGATGGATGTATCTCCAAGGGGATCCATGTAAACTCTCTCTCTCTCTCTCTCTCTCTCTCTCTCTCTCTCTCTGTGGGTCGGTGTGACTAAATATATTATTTAAAAGAATCGTTTATCTGTGATCCCGTCAATGTTAATTAGCATCAACCTTGTCAGATGCCCCGATTAGAAGATACTCTTCAGTCTTATCTCTCTGAAGACTGCAGGTACGCACCCACAAAAATGGAGTTCCAACACATTATTGCGAAACAGATGTTTGGCTAGCGAGAAAGTCATAGGCAATCATACAAATTAAATGCCAACTTATACTAAGCACTATGGCAGTATCTGTTAATACCATTTTTCGCTGGTATATCTAAGTACGTCTGCTTCGTCTCTTTCCATAGATTGTCACCATTTCTTGTTTTTCTGTCATCAATACCCCCCCTCTCTCTCTCTCTCTCTCTCTCTCTCTCTCTCTCTCTCTCTCTCTGCGATAGGCAGATAGATACATGGATAGTAACAGACTCAGATAGGTGGATAGATATATAGATGTGACATCTGTACTCGTGTAAGTTCGTAAGACTACTGACATAGGAATGATACATGTAAAAAGACATAGATAGATAGATAGATAGATAGATAGATAGATAGATAGATAGATAGATAGATAGATAAGCCATGTATATTTGTGTATATAAAGTGGTAAGGCTACGGCAATTACACATCGACGAATGATAGCTATGAAAAGACTTATTTATATATATATATATAGATAGATAGATAGATAGATAGATAGATAGATAGATAGATAGAAAGATAGATAGATAGATCCACGTATATACGTGTATATAAGGTGGTAAGACTACAGCAATTACATATAGATAAATGATAGCTGTGAAAAGACTTATTTAGATAGATAGATAGATAGATAGATAGACAGATCGATATAGACGCATCTCTTAATATTTTTGCATCATTTCAACTATGCTGAAAGAGAAAATCTCGAATCTAAAAACAGTTAAAGGAATTGAAATGGATATGAACATTATTTAATCGAATTACAATTAGAAACACAAAGAATTTTTTAAAAAGAGATTTATTGTTTCTTTAAATTGCAGCCATCGACAATGAAGAAGACATCCCATATGCTTGGGAACTGAAAATAAATTTTAAAAAAATAGTTTTCTCATATTACGGCCATTGAAATGGAAATTGTCCACAATTCATCTGAGAAATGTGGAAGAAAGGAATATAGACAAAACCGATTATTGAGAACAACGTACAATCCTATAAAATATATTGTGTCCAGGGAATTTGTGACATCACAGTCCCTACTTTCATGGGAAATCCGGACAACAAATCACTCCGAATATCCAATACTATTTTTGTCCATGTTTTTTTCTTTGTACTCTAAACAATGGAACTACCTGTTTTCCATGGAATTCTCGTACTGAGAGTTGGAGCAAGGGATTTTTTTCTC
>OY735215.1:38484324-38491824 GCA_963457665.1 Thysanoteuthis rhombus
TGGACATGTTGTAAGAATCTCAACCGCTGGACATTACGACTCACAGAAGAGATCCCTAGATATCATATGTGGTCGACAAGATATTGAGAAAGGGAAGGATAAAGGGTGAAATAGATATAGATGGTTAGCTGTTAATGAACTTCAATTTCAAGTCTTGCAGAATTTTTCTCTATTAAGTAACCTCTATGAAGAAAAAATGGTTGCCATTACTTCGAAACAACGTCCTGCAATCAGCAGTTATATTCTCAGAGCGTTATTTTGAAATATTCTAGATATTTAGAACCTGCATCGAAAAATACTTTTCTATCGATTCCTATATTGGTAATTTTCTTTTATGCATGTATGTATGTATTTATGTATGTAGGTAACTGTGACCCAGCGTAAATGGTTCACAGAGAATCTTTAAGCTTTGCTCGATTGCTTCAATTAGGAGAATGAAATAAATCCGAGTACTTTCCATCCATAACATTATGCCATGGTGGAAGGGGGTCAATTAACTATACAATTGAATGTGGAAATGGACCTTACTTTTGGTCGGCAAGATATCTCTAAAATCTTATGGAAAGGTGGGTAATGATCTAAGGAGGAAGTGTTTGAATTTCATGTTCAGGAATTCCCCACAGTCACTCCTGCATCGTATCTACGCGTACACAGTCTCAAGACGTTCTCAATGAGTTTCATTGGGATTTTGTGGGAGGGTGAATAATGAGCTGAATGAGAAGTGTGAAGAAGATTCCAGAATTTCCAACAGTCACCTCCCCTATATCATAGCTATATGTACAAAAGACAGTAACTCAAAATCTATCAAAAAATCCCTGTGTAATTATTAGGAAGGACGAACAATGAGCTAAAAGAGCACTGTTCACATTTGGGGTGGATTCAGGAATTTGTATCGTATCTATCCGTACAAAAGCAATATCTCCAAAAGTTCTCAATCAATTTCAGAGAATGTTGCTGAAAGGCTTGACAATAGGCTAAAAAATAAGTTTTTACATTTTGGAGCAAATCAAGGAACTTTTCTCAGTCGCACACACCCCAGCATCGTATATATATATATATATATATATATATATATATATATATATATATATATATATATATATATATATATCCTCGAGTTGCCAAAGAATTCAAGAGGATTTTTCAGGAAGAATGTGTAATGGCAGCCAGGATCCTGGATTTTTTACGATCATTTCCCAGCTATAGGTACACAGCACAATGTCTCCAGGAGTTCCCAAGAAATTTCAGTGGAATGCAGGGCAATGGGCTTAGATAACTGTGCTTGGATTTGGGGGTGGAGGGATTCTGTCAAAGAATTTTCCATGCTCACCTCCCCTGCTTCGTAACTACATGAATTCAGCACAATATCTCCAAAAACTGATTTAGGATTTTTCTTAGTTTACTTCCTTTGCATTGTATCTATATGCACACAGCACAATATACCCAATATGTTCTAATTGATTTTACTTGAAGTTTGTGAAAGGGTTAATAATGGTCCAAGAACAAAGTGTTTACATGTTGGAGCGGATCCAGTAGTTTTTCGTTGTCACCTTCTCTGCATTGGATCTATACGTACATAGAACCGTATTGCTGGATGTTCTGAATGAATTTCAACTGAATTTTGAGGTGTGCACTGTGAAACTGTTCACATTTTGGCGAGTCCAAAAATGAGCTATTTGTACTCAGCTACATATGCGCAAAGGTAGCTATATGATTTCTGGTAACAATTTGGGGAAAAGTGGAAAATTGTATACATTTTGAGGAGCATCCAGGAATCTTTTATATTCACCCTCCCTGTATCGTAACAATATGTACTCAGCAAAAGTTCAATGAAGATTTGTGGGATGATGCGTAGTGTGCAAAAAAAACAATAGGGATATTGAAGCAGTTTTTCAATTAGAGAGGGTTATTTTTTCAACGTTCATATTCCAGCCATCGTGGTATGCCAAGGAAAAACAGTGTCTCATATTCACGTCATTTTTAGATGGTCACAAAAAATTGGTCTATTCGAGTTTAGGTTATTGTTATAGACTGAGCACTCCGACAAATCGACTAAGAAGGCCCCGAATCGAAAAAGACACGTGGCGAGGGACTTGCAAGAGGTGAAAATCAGAATGTTAGCTCGCTAGACATTATTGATAATGCTAAAAAGGGGATAAAGCAAATGATCTCATTTGCATACTGTCATCTTCGTAAAGGTAGATGTGTCATGAGTACGGGGTGAATCGATGAAGTCATAGGTTGAAGATCTAAACATATACTTGTTTTTTAATTAGAGCTTCAAATAACAATGTAAGTTTATGCTAAATTGGTCCCTTAGTATATGTCTGGCAGTATTCAGAATTTTGTTGTTTTTTTTGTTGAAAATTTGGAATTTTCTTGTGATCCAATCAGTGAGACTCTTTCAATTGATTGGCCCCCAATATGGCACGCGACTAAAAGACGTTGGTCATGTGACAGTTTCCATCAAGTGACTCACCAGACTAGTACTTCATTCTTATTAGTACTGATGTGGATTCTTTCTACCATCCGGTAGCTTCAGGTCCCGAAGACATTCGATATACTGTGAGGTAACGACGAGTTGTTAATTTCGCAATGCCTTCGGGATTTTTCGACAGTGGGTTGATGGGAAGAAGATGGATATAAATCGAAGAGGAATATATCGATATAGGTCTGAAAGTAGTTTCGTGAGATGGAAGACGTACTTAACAGTGTCTGACTGACTGACTGACTGACTGACTGACTGATATAGCTCTCAACTCAATCGCCCTATATTGCCCCGCTTTTGAATACCCATATTTATCAAATTTTAATCTCCTACGCATTATTATTATTATTATTATTATTATTATTATTATTATTATTATTATTATTATTATTATTATTATTATTTTGCAATCTCACACCAGTTGCCTGGTGGTTACCGCTGGAGGTTGAGTAACAGCAAGTCTCCTAAAGTCTCCAGCCCTCCTCTCCTCGTTCTCATAGACCACAGTAATACTGTGGTTTACAGTTTCACATCGGTTGCCCAGTGGTCATTACTGAAGGCTGAGTGACAATGTCTCTTCAGGTTTTCAGCGAACATCTCTTCTCTCCCTCACCTTTCATGCCAGTACTGTGGTTCACATCCCCGCTTTCATTTCCCATCTTTTGTTTGGTCACTGTTAACAATTAGTGTTGCAGTCTTTACATTTCAAGCACTTTCCTCAGTATCTGCGCAGTTCCTAGCAGTGCTGTGGTCTCTACAGTCTCAATCCTTCCCTCTATCCTGATCTCCTCCAGTCTTGCCTTCAATGTCTTTGGGACAGTTCCTAGTGCGCCAACTATGATTGGCACTACCCTGGCTTTCATGTTCCACATCTTTTTCAGTTCTCTCGCTAGATCCTGGTATTTTTCCAGTTTTTCATTCTCCTTCCTCTTTACTCTATGGTCTGCAGGTACAGCCACGTCTACTATTTGGCAGGTCTTCCACTTTTTGTTTACGATAACCAAGTCCGGTCTTCTTGCCTGGATGAGGTGATCGGTTTTGATGTGAAAGTCCCAGAGTAATTTGTGGTTGCCATTTTCCAGGGCTGCCTCCGGTTTGTGCTGATACCACTTTTCCACATGGTTGAATCCCATTCTTCTACTCAATTCCCAGTGTATCATTGTTGCTATTCTATCATGTCTGTGCTTATACTCCTTCTGGGCAAGTTGACTACATTCACTAGTTATGTGATTTATAGTCTCATCTCTTTCACTGCATAGGCGGCACTTGCTGTTTATGTTCTGTCGATTTTTGTTTTTATATAGTTTGTCCTGATGCATTTGTTTTGAGCTGCCATGATGAGCGATTCCGTTTCTCTCTTCAGTTTTCCTTTCCGTAACCATGTCCATGATCTGTCGTCTGCCACATCTTGTATCTGTCTTTTGAACTCTCTGTACAATTTTTTCTTTTCCCATTTTTCTTTCCTAGTTTGCTGTGCTGTTCCATTGTTTTCTACTTTGTTGTTTGTTATGCTGTTTCGTGCACTCTTTATAATGTCTTCACTGTTTGCTTGCACGTACTTTTTTAGATCGGCTTTAGCTCTCTGGACACAGTCCTCTATGCTGATGAGCCCCCTGCCACCTTCTTTCCTCTTAACGTGTAGTCTATCCGTGTCATCTCTAGGGAGTAAAGCTTTATGCATCGTCATAAGTTTCCTTGTTCGCCTTTCCATTGATTGGAGTTCTTCTTTTGTCCATCCTAGGAATGGTCCTATGTATCTCACTATTGATACAGCCCAGGTATTCATTCCTTTTATCAGATTTCAGCTGTTTAATTTGGTCTCTAATATTTTCCTTATCCTTCTAAGGTATTCGCTCTTTATTTTCTCCTTCATCTCTTCCCATTCCATCGTGTCACATTCAAGGACGCCCAGGTATTTGTATCGGTCTTATGCTGTCAGTGATCTAATCTTACTGTTGTCCGGGAGTTCGATTCCTTCAGCCATTGAGAGCCTTCCTTTGTGCATTACCATGATTGCACATTTTTCTATTCCAAATTCCATTCCGATGTCCTCACTGTATTCTTTTACTTCGTTGAACAGAGTGTCAAGCTCTTGCCTGTTTTTTGCAAACAATTTTATATCATCCATGTACACTAGGTGGTTGACTTTTCCTTTTGTTTTGGAGAAATGGTACCCTTTGCTGTTATTCAGGATTCTGTTGAGCGGTATCATTGTTAGAACAAATTATAGTGGGGACAACGAGTCTCCTTGGAAGATTCCCCTTTTTATCCTTACCTCTGCTAGGTTTTCTCTTGTGGCTGTCAAGTCTACTTTCCAGTTTTTCATAGAGTTTCCAATGAATCTAACCACCGGTTCGCTAATCTTGAACATTCTAAGGCATTCGAGTATCCAGCTACGTGGAATCATATCGTTCGCTTTTTTGTAATCTATCCATCCCATTGCGATGTTCTTTTTCCTTTTCCTCACTTCTTTTAAGATCATCTGATCTATGTCGAGTAAATCATTTGCCCCTTTGGTTCCTTTCCTATGACCTTTATGTTCTTCTGGTAATAGTTGCCTTCTTTCCATTGATATATACATTCTCTCTGCTATTTGCCCGGTCAGGATTTTCCACATAAGTGGTAAGCACGTTATTGGTCTATAGTTGCTTGCCATCATCCCCTTTTCAGGGTCTTTTTGGATGAGGGTGCTGCCTTTGGTCATCAATTCTGGTGCCTCACCTTTTATTTGCAATCTCACACCAGGTTGTTGTTGTTGTTGTTGTTGTTGTTGTTGTTGTTGAAAAGAATAAATTAAACAAGATTGTTCCAATTCTTCTAAAGAAGTATGTGATACTAGTTGAGATACCCTGATTTGCCCACCCAGGCACTGAATTCTCTAAACATGACGACAATGGGAAGCAAATTATATTTTCACAGAGATTTCATAAGAATGCCGGTCAAGTATGCGTAGTCAATCTTAAAAACAGGAAGATTAATTTTTTGGAAACCCTAAGAATGCATTAGATTGATTTTTGCGTGAGCAGTTCGCATGTAAAAGCAGATTGTGGAATTTAAATTGTGTCAATGTCTTATTACTGCTTGGTTACCCGTGGAAGTTAAGTGAGAGCAAGTCTCCTCAAGTCTCCAGCCCTCCTCTTCACACTCACATAGTGTGAATGCTGCCGGACAAAAACAAAGGGATAGATTTAGCATTAACTTGTATTTTAAACTGAATCTAAAATAAATTCTATTTAGGGCGGAAATGCAGAAATTTACAGTCCTCTAGCTCCATTGATACGGCTTATGCACACGATATGTACAATAATAGCCAGCCAGCTAGATCAGCCCCAAAACTTAAAAAACCTATATTGATGGTTTTGTTGACAGTTTTAGTAGAAAGTTTCTAATTTAGGCTGAAGAAAGAGAACAAGGATAGTACTCCGAAGAAGAAGAATAATTATGTTCAGATACGAAAAATATGACAAAAGGGAATGAAGTGAGGGAGAATAATTAGAGATAGTGAAGAAAAAAAGGAGGAAGCCCGGAAAAAAGAGGAGAGGAAATAAGAAAGAGAGAAAAAGGGATCGAAGGAAATGGAGACAGGAGAAAAAGATGCGGAAAAAAGGGAAAGAAGAAGACAAAGGAAGAGAATGAAAAGTGAAAAATGTAAACAACCCGAGGAAGAGGAACAAATAGAAAAAAAAACAAGAAAAAGAAATGTACTGAAAAAAATTGAAAGAACTGAAGGTAAAAGAAAAGGGCCAAACAGAAAAAGGAAAAATAAATCAATAATGAAAATTTGACCAGAAGAAGAAGAACGAGAAAAACAAGAACAAGAACAAGAAGAAAAAGAAGAGGGAAAATAAAAACAGATAAAGAGGGAGATGAGAAAATCGGGAGACAAAGTAAAAGGGAAAAGAAAAAAGAAGAGGAATAAGAAAAAAAACAACAACAACAACAATGGCAGTGATTATTAACTGGAAAGCAGAAGTACAGGGAGAGAAACCATAGCAAAAGTCAACACAAAAAGAGTGATTCCCAAGGAAATTCTTTATAGTCAATACTTTCCCAACTGGCAATGATACCACTCAACTGTACCTTGCAGAAATTCAAAAGTAAATATAGAAAATCACCAATTCTTCAAGAAGACCCAACCATTTAATTTACATGTAGGAGCTTGAAATATTTGCCAAGAAAACAGAATTGAAAAAAACAAGCCTAAACCATCAGAATCTACATGTTTGCAGAAATATGTCACAAAACTATAGAGAGCCAGAGGAAATACTTACATGGTTGAATAATGATGCTATGAATTTGTGTGGATGAAAAATTCACTCAAATAATTGCTGGAATCTTTTGCATCAAATTATCCAAATTAATTTTTTTCCACCCTGATCTGATTAGGCTTTTGTCCGTTCAATATTTTACAGTATAAGATCTTCGAATGAGCCACTTCATTGGTGGACTTTTTAATTAACCAAGTACAGTTCCAGAAAGCTTAATATGATTGAAAATTTTACAAATCGTTCTCCCTATTTTAAGTGATTAAGAAGTTGATAATTTTAGTTTAAAAAATTAACTAGTTTGATTTAAAATATACGTAGTATGTTTAAAGATGAAATTTCAGAGTTTATTTCAGAGGTAGAGTTTAGATCATTTAAATCTTTTTGATTTGCCTTAATTTCGGATAGAATGAATAAAAATGGTTTGGTGACCCTAGCCCTGTATGACATTATCATGGAACTGACTATAATCATCCAGTATTCGATAGTAATTTCCCTTTAGGAAACTAGGTAGCTTGATTTCAAATACATGTTGTATGTTTTTAGATTATATTTCAGATTATTTTCTGGAGAATTTAGATCTTTCGGATTTTTTGCCTGAATTTTTGATAGAATAAATTAAAATGAGTTGGCGACCCTGGTCCTGTACGACAGCACCATAGAACTGACAATAGACATTTAGTATCAGTCAGTAATTTAGTTTATTTCAATGATACATTTTTAGGATGGATGAGCTTGGATCCTTTC
>OY735215.1:38496824-38531824 GCA_963457665.1 Thysanoteuthis rhombus
TTGTAGCTTAATCCCTCCTTTTTTATAAGATCTCAATGCGATTGATTGCAAATTTCAAGAGATATTGTTGGGTACTTAAGTGAAGGATTGATTAACAGTGTGCGTATAATTTGAACATATAGGTTTAAAAAGGGGGATTATCCTGTTTTTATTTTTTCTTGTTTTTTTTTTCTGGAGGCTATGACATTCCTGGGGTCATGTGACAAATGCCTGTAGAGATTCCTCCGTAAGATTAGCCTTGTAGGTTAATGTAGACCTCCAACGGACGTCAAAATTACATATAAGTGTATAGGTTTTGATCAGTACTCACGCTACAGAATAATGCAAAATGGACCAGCATACCAAGGGGAATAATGATTCACCACTACCCATATGCGCTGTGTTGGAAAGAAAGGGGTGATCAATGAATAAGTTACTTCTCTCTGAGAAAAAAACATATTTCCAAATATACAGTGCAAAATAAAGTATTAATAAATGTTATTATTAATCATCGACTTTATATAAAAATGCATCACTTGTGTAAATTTATAGTAAATGTGAGCATCAGAAATACATTGAATTAATATTTTGTAAGGGTCCAAATACTTGTTTCTCCTCATTGTTGAAAGATGAATATAAATGTCAGACCTATGAATAATCTGAAACCAAGCAACAGTGATTGAACTGGTCTGTGATGGGTAGCAGTGTCTAATGTTTTCGTTGTTTTAATAGAAAATAGATGGAATGAATTTCGTTGAACTTGGAAATTCAATTCAATCTTCCTACCCAGGCCAGCAGTTTAGATCCAGTCATCCGAAGTAAATATTGGATAGTTTGTCAAACGGTGTATGTCACTAACCCAATAGACTGAAAAGTCAGAGGGCTTCGAAAGGGAGTGAAAGCTTGATAAATATATCATAGAATGGTCAGAGATATAGAATGGCTCTTGGCTGGTCATGTTGCAAGAATGCAAGACAAACGTTAGACATCACTAATCACAAGATTGATCCCCAGATATCAAGCGTGGCACTTCGGCCGACAATAAAGTTGGTGTGCCGAACTAAACAAGTTCAGAAGAAATTGGCCCTGCGACACTCATGCTGGAGAAAGATGTAGCAAATCCTGTGGAAGGTTCATGTCCAACGACGATCGCAAAAACTGCTGCCGATGATGATGATGATGATGATGATGATGATGATGCTCATGAATGAAATAGTTGCCTAGTTCGAATAGGTGCCAGAGGGCGGCGTTCGGAGGAAGATGATAACCAGTTTATCGTGCTGATTTTCAAGGCTGGTAGCCCCCTCCCAACGTTCCTTTTTCTCTTGGTAGTTGGAGTACTCACGGATGAAAAATCCATTAACATATTTCTATCGTTGTCACAATTGGTAAAAATAAGAAATAGAATCGTTGCTTCTGCCAAAGATTACGTAGATTTATGCATTCAGTTGGAATTGCATTAGAAAGTCTTTCAAGATGATGAGAACGGGTGAAACATGAATGATCCTTTCGGGGTTATCAGAATCAGACCCCCCCACCCACTCAAAGAGAATAAAGGGGAAAGAAATAACATCTATATATAACCATGCATATTAATAAATATACAATCTGTATACCAGCAGCAGCAGCCTCTTAGCGTTCGTCATTGGGCATAGGCCTCCCACAAGATTCGTCAGATTTCCCTATCATCTCTAGTGGTATCCATGTTGTAAGTTGTGATGTCCTGTGGTTTCCTAATGGATAATCATCTTTGATACCTTTTTTTGTTTTTTTGTTGTTTTTGTTTTGTTAAGTTTTTGTTTTTGTTTTTTTGCCCTTCCCAATCTGCAGTGACTCTTCACTTATTTTCCCCTTGTAAATTACAGGGAAACTTGTTGTCCTAGTTTGATGTTGTGGTTAACTTTTCTTCAGCTCGGCATTTTCTATTTCGATCGTTGTGATCTTGTCCTGAGTAGGTTTGTTTTACGTGACATTTGTTTTACTGAATTTCACGTTGAGTCTGGTTCAACTGGTGTCTCCTTGAGTCTTCATATGACCTGATGGAAAAACTGTTCAGTCGGACGGTACGTTGCAATACTCCGACCTACTTAAGGTCTATACCTTGTTGTGCGATTGCATCAATGACTTTTGGGATTTCCACTGAGTGTGAAGCCTTTTGAAAGTTGACAAATGCTACAGCCGATGGCATTCTATATTTTGCTGCTCTCTCTTTTTATATATGATCGATGGTCAAGTAGTTTCTCTTAAAGCCAGCTTCTTCCCGTTGTCAGGACTTTATTTTGAGGCAGGTCAAATAGAATGACCAGTTTCTTGACTGGCTCAATGGCTTAAACATATTGATGATTCTACTAGCTCTTTCGAATAGGTCAATGTTAATGCTATTTGGTTCAAGGACTTTTCCGTTTTTTTATTTGTTTGTTTGTTTGATGGCTTGCCTCACTTCTCTCGGAGAAACTTCTTGGAAATAAAAAAAACTGGTTACTTGTGAAATCATACATTTAGTTCATTGAACTATGTTCCTTGTTTGGAGGGATGTAGATTTCTTTTAGATTTTTGAGCACGTTCGGCTATCTGATCTGTTGTCGAGCCTCAGTTTTTTTTTCGGTCTTTTTAGTAGTCTTGAAGCCCTTGTACTTTCGAGAATGCTACTGATGACTGCCGTCGTGTATCATTGTTTGCTTTCTCTTCTCTTCTCTTGTATAATTCTGTTTCGCTCAGTTACTTCGATATTTTCTCTTGTTGTAATAGGTGGCTCTCCACATTTTTCTTTGTTTCTTCTGAGTGTTTACCGGTTGTATTTTGTTTGCTGTCTGCCATAAACATATTGGTGACTTGAATGAAAGACATTGTGTTTTGTTGTTCAGCTCGTTTATGTTCTCTTCTGGTTTGTTGAGGAGTTCATTTCTATTTTTCAGTTGACATTTTGCACAAAGCAACGTTTCTATTTTTATAACTTACATGGAACTCTTTTACAAGTTTGATAAATCTATGGATTTTAATTCCGTGTAACTTTTTGTATTACATGAAGTCACGAAAATTTCCCTGAAAAACGCTTTTGAAGGAGATTCATCAAAGTTTCAGATTCTCATTGTCTTTGCTTATTTATATTTCTGAGTTATATAAAAGTGAGATGTTCTCTGTTACACGGTGTTGTCAAAGTTACTGTGTATTTTTTTCAAAAATAGACAAATCCAATGACCACAATATTGGACCAGCACGTATGTTTATCATAACTACATGAGTACCATGTTTGACTTGAGACCTGTTACTAAAAATTATGCATGAGTACCATGTTTGACTTAAGACTTGTTACTTCAAACTATGTTAAATAGATACTAGTTTTTGAGAGTGCTGTATATATGATTTGACTGATGCGAATTACTGGATACTCGTTACTTACTCGTCAATGGCCGTCAAGTATGTCTGGTGTGTAGAAAGTATTTTTTTGTTTTTGTTTTTGTTTTTGCTCAAATAAAATTATTGGTAACATTAAGATAGATCTTCGTCGTGGTAGTTGTGGTGGTTGCCCATAGCAATCTGTGAGTGAATGTTTTTACGTTGGGATGCCGTTACACAAGGACTATCTCACTCTCTCACTTCCCAAAAAGGTTAGTGACATTCGGCTTGACTGATCACACGTAGTAATCGTGAATATCTTCAATACCTTCACATAGGTTTTTAATGACTACTGATTGACGTCATGAAACCATATGTGGTCCGGTAAACGATCTTGCGCAGCCGAGCAGACAGGTTGGGTCTATGCTAATACAAAGATTCATAGTCGAACTTTGAGTTTCCGATATCCTTCATTAAGTTGTTTTTGAAAGCATTGATCGATTTGGAGGAAATAGTCTCTTCACTGAGAGCATTCCATGGTTTGGTCACTCAAGTGGAGAAGAAATTATTTCTCAGTCAAGTGGATGTCTGTACCAGGAGTTTTTAACTATGTAATCAAGTTTTAGTGGATAACGATGCGGTGAATATTCAACTTGTCTGGACAGAGAGAGCAGTAACACTTTTGATCTAAGGTGTAGATGTTATTTTGAATACGGTAGACCTCAAACGGATCATCATAGTTACGGCAAATTTCCAACGTCTTTAGATTGAGTTTAATCAGCCTCGCTGTATATGTCAAGTCTTCAATTTAGAGGACAAGCTTTGTAGCTCTTCTTTGGGTTCTTTTTATTGCATCAATGATATATTTCAAGTTGGGCGACCAGATAAATGATCGAAGCTATAGATGTGGATGGACTGTACTGTACCTCTGTAGAGGAGCAGGATGTTTCCACATTTATATTTTCAAATGTATGCTGTACGTAGCCAAACATGTTATTAGCAGAGCTAACTTTTTGTTAGATATTTGTTATAAAGTTGAGGGAGTTGTCTGAATAGACTCTTAGGTCTTGCTTTACTTCAGTCTATGTACTAAGTCACCATTGCTCTTCGATTTAAAGTTCCGTCTTTGATTGGTTTTACCCTATTACATCACTTTACACTTATTTGGGCTTGATGTTAGCAACGTGTTATTTTCCCAGCTCTGTAAAATTTTCAGATATTCTTCGTTGCAGAGTTGAATCATCAGACAGCAATTGTAGTTTACCTTAACAAAAACCAAAAAGACATTTGAAATACTGAGTGAAGCCGTTCAAATCGATCAGTTAGTGAATGCAAAAGAGACTGAAAAAAAGAACGGTAACTCTATGGAATATGAATATCATAACTGTCTTTATCATTTTAGGGGAACTTGAAACAATCCCAAGATTAGAAGAATTTTGCATAATCATTGTGACATGTACATCTGAGCTGATTGAAAAATTAACTTAGTTTCAGAGGTCATGTCGTTGAATGACATAAGTGAAATTAAAATGGCTGGGATAGGATACCCTACAGCTGCAGTTCAGATCCTACCCGCAAAAAGAATTTCAATGGTCTGTGAGCAAATATTTAGATACAGTGCTTACTTTTTATGTCTTTTTCGATAGATTTTAAGTGTAATTTCGTTGAAATAAATTGTGACTAAATTGACTTATTTGATTGCTAATTGACTTCCTTCATTAAGCGCAAATGGTTTCCTAGCACGCATTACTCACTGATTTCAGGCGAAATCTATCTAAATGGATAATGATAAATTAAAAACACGATCTGGTCCGTAGAGGTAAAACGTTTCACTCCCATTTTTATTGAGCGTTCAAGAAACGTAGAACATTGAGTTTAGAAAGATCTGAACTATCCATCATTTCGGATCGGTTCATAATACTTGATAACCAATGATCTGTAACTGTTATTCACTTCAATGAATAGCTTGCATGTAGACGTGGTCCCATCGTAGTGTTCATTTCTATTGAGAGGCTATGCTCAACCAAGTCTACCTATTTAGACAAAGAACATAATTCATTGGGATAAGACGGAGGAGCGTTTTGGCTCCAGTTTGCGTCTGGGGCAGTCAAAATTATTTATGCACCTCGATAAAAAGTCGATGGCCGGGAATTCTGATGATAATTTATTTGAAAGTAAAAGAAAATGAAAAGCTTGATAAATATCTAAACCTTGCCAGTGATCTGAAAAAATGTTAAAGTTATTATAGTACCCACTGTTCTCAGAACTCTTAGAATAGTTATTGGTATCATATCAGGCACCACCTATAAGTATGTAGAATTTGAGAATAAAAAGAGTAATAGTTTAAATTTTATCTAATTTCCACTGTCTTTTTGAACATGTATACAACATCCCTATCGGGGTTTTTTCTGATAGTCAACACACCGCTCACAAATAGCAATACATATGATTTGCGCACCACCTAAATTTCCCCGACTCTTGGGTAACACTATACTTAATCCGGTCTGAGCTGTTTCCTGTTAACAGGAGTGAAAGTATATAGCACCCAGTAACTCTCCTCACTTCAAAGATGCTAGTAAGAACCTCCGAAAATCCGGGAATTTATTCTGTAATATCCAAAGAAGCAGCTGCATGACAATGAAATAACTTGGCAAACAATAAGAGGTGACCATACTGCGCATGTGTGAACAAATGGTCTCCTGTGAAATTATGCAGTCGTTAGTGGAACTCCACAGGTTGATAGTACTTTGTGACCGATCATGTAGATCATCAAATATGCATGTACAGTTTTGAGGTGAAATTTTGCATCATCTCCCGACCGTAGACGAGATTAAAAGAATATGATGAAGCTGCTGATGGTGATTTGAAAGAGGGCTTTGAAAAGTGAAAACAATGGAATAAGTGTTCGAGGGCCCTACGGAAGTTATTTAGAGGGGGTCAAAGAGACGTTGCTGAAGGGGTGAGGATATGGGGGATATTTGAATCCCCCTCCAAGTGCTATATCAAAGTGTACCAAAAAAACTTCATCAATTGTTGATCACTCGAATCTAGCTAAATCTTGGGGTAGCTCATCGTGCCCCCTCCCTCTGGGTTCACCCCCATCCCAATCTCAAACTACGCCGCTGTAGACAGACATTGCATTCATATTAACTTTTTGTCCTCATCATGATTTTCACGTTGTCTCCTTTTTAATTTTTTCGAATAATTACTTTGGATGTCAGCCATTGTGAACGCCTATTGGCAGAATTGTAATTTACAGACATCATTTGAGATAAGTAATTACCAACATTTCAATAAATAATTCAACATCAGCCAGACAAAAATTACTCAATTTCAATTAGTGACACTTACTTTCGATAGACGATCATCATTTTTTTTTCATCTATAGCTTTCTTCTTCGGATTTCCTGTAATTATTTGCAGAATGTAACTTAGTCTGACACAAGGCAAAAGAAGTTGGGCAATGACCGAGGATCAGATTGATTTAACTAGAGAACTACCATGTTCATAGAGACTGCTAAGCACTGCAATATAGTAGACGCTCCAGTTATTTACTATTTGTAGCTTGATCTGACTCAAGGCCATGATACTGCAGTACCAAGCAACGATCAAATTTCGGTGGAGAACGAGCATGAAAGATGAGATTTGTAACCACAGAACAACAGTAGACATTCTAGTTATTTAAAAAATGTAGCTTGGTATGACACAGTAGTTAGGCACCAAGTCACCCATGAAGATTGTATTTTAGTCTGGTAGACTAATCTGCTAAACATTATCTATCAGCTACGAGAAGCATGCGACGTGCTCATGAGAGAATCATGCTCGAACTTACATGGAGAGATCACAAAACAGCACAGTATATCAGGAAGAAACTGGAATATGAGACATCATAGGAACTAATCAAAAACTAAATGGCAATGGGCGGGCCATGTTGCAACGAAAGACAACCGATGGACATCATGACTCGCAACATGGATTCCCAGATATCACACGAAAATCCAGGCCGACAGAATACAAGATGGATAGATGAACTAGACAGATTTTTTTAAATACTGGCTCTGTGATGCCCATGATAGAGAATTATGGTGAATCGTGGGGAATGTCTATGTCTAACGACGGACGTTAGGAGAATGATGATGATGTGTATAACCACACCTGGTGACTACCTAGCGTTTGAGATTCGTACACCGATGCCATGTATCGATGATTGAGTCCCAATAAAAGTGAATATTTCCAAATGCTGACTTCATTAGATCGGCCAATCTTCAGCTCAAAGATTGGCGTTACACAATCTTCCTCTATCCATTGACCCAAACCTGGCGAATAACAAGATTAGCAACCCAGCTACAGTGTGCACCAGATATTGATAGCGTACGTATCACTGTGTACCTTCACCGAGGAGGTCGCAGGGTCAGGTACACACGGGCAATTGTTAGTAATACCCCTCCCAGTTTGTCAAGTCTATTGAAGCTGCGTTCTGCATAGTGCACTGATGTTGTATGATAATGTTGAGACATCAAAGGAATCGATTTCTTTTAAAATTAATGAAATCACGTAAAGGTTTCTTTAGGATATATACATAAGTGTTAGTCCATGTGAATGGGTGTTCGTACATTTGTGTGAAATACATGCATGTGTAAGTAAACATATATTTATGGCGTATGTATATACATGTATAGTTGGCTGGGTATATATATGTGTACACGTATGCAGTAGGATAATGTCTTTTGTCCAGGGTAAGAATACAATAATCTCAGAGAAATGCTGATTGTCGCCGAAATTGAGACTTTTCGCCTTGCTTAAAAGTATCTAAATAGATATAGAAGATTCTTGGTTGACCCTGATGGTTGGTTGAAATCAAACAAAAAAACGTTGAATTTTAGGCTGATATTGCAAAGTAATGAATTGTCGGTTACCTTCCAGCTCCGAAAAGGAGTAAAATAAGGTGATGATACCAGCCTACCCAAGTTCTTCACAGCCTGCCTTGAGATGATCTTCCGAAACCTGGACTGAGAGAATAGAGAAATCAAAATAGACGTCGAATATCTAAGCAACCCTAAGATTTGCAGAAGACATCGTCCTTTTTACAGAGAACCTACACGGCCTCCAACTAATGCTATATGAACTAAACGAAAAAAAGCAAAAACGTTGCCCTACACATGAACATCAATAAAACAAAAGTCATGAGCAATAATCATGTTGAGAATAAGAACATAACTGTCAAGATAGAAGATGCAAAACTGGGAAAAGTAGACCACTACATCTACCTACGACAATGAATCACTATGAAAATCACAGAACAAGAAGAAATCAAAGAATCACTTTAGAATGGCAAGTCTTTGGCAGAGCAAGCTCAACCTTCAAAAACAAGACGATCTCAATAATCATAAAAAGGAGAGTGTACAACCAATGCATCAGACAGACTTGAAAATTGGAAACCATGCAACGTGCACATGAAAGAATAATGCTCAAACTCACATAGAGAAATCACAAGACGGCACAGTATATTAGGAAGAAAACGGGAGTCCAAGACATCATGGAATCTATTAGAAAGCTCAAATGGCAATGGGCGGGTCGTGTTACAAGAATGGCAGATAACCGATGGACATCACGACTCACAACATGGATCCACAGAGATCACATGCGAAACAGAGGCTGACAGAATACAAAATGGAGAGCTGAAGTAGACAAATTTACAAAAATACAGGCTCTGCAATGCCCATGATAGAGAAATGTGGCGGATCCTGGGAGAGGTCTATGTCCAATGACGGATGATGATGATCATCATCATCATGACCTTACCGACAACAATGGTGTGGCCAAGGCATCTGGCTCTCAGCTAGTGGTGTTTTGACGTAGGCTGATGGCTTTGTTAAAGTTTATACAATCAATATAATGATGCTTACTTTTTAGGGTTTTAAATATTTTCAGCAACTATTCATAACTGCACATTACCAGGGGGGCTGTGCTGCGTCTTTACGAGCCGAAGACCCATAATACAGTTGATCACGAAGAAGAAATAAGTCAGATACATTAATAATGATATTTTTCTTTGCTTCCAAAACAAGCCATGCTTCCACTAGACATAGATTGATGACCCATCTCCACAGTTTCACCGTACATTGTAAGCCAGCAATGCAAAGTAAGCTGCACACCGAAGGAGTTTTCCCCCTTTCTTTGATTTTTGGTGGAACATTCTCAGCACGAGATTTTATCACCTTTGTTCGACTGTCCTGATTTGGTTGGAGTTTTACACAACGAGTGTAAATGTAAATAGAAAGTCTTATGCTGAATGCTGCATCTGCTATACCTCTATGGTCACCCATGCAGGTACTGACATTAAACTTCGGTGATTTTACGAGAACCAGTGTATCAGATGTGATGTGACCATCACCCTTAGGCCTCAAGGAAAGTTTCCTCAATCATAGTCCCTGTGCCGAATGCTAAGCGGAAAAACATTAAATGCCATTTCTGAGGTCTTTGGTATGTTTTTGTGGTCGATTGAACCAGAAGCAAGCACTCTAACACTGGACCACAGCTAGCGGTCAACCTGGACATTGAAGGGGATAATTACCATGAAAAAGGAAAAAAGACGTAATCTCCCTCATAGTCGGCCACAAAGGACTTTTTCCTCGATTCCCCTTTATGGAAAGGCATAAAACTTCGAAAAATCCATTCGGAGATGTTTGTTATTTCGTTATAAAATAATTGCATTGCCAAATTACACTCGGTTAGGGAGTCGTTATGCTCACACATGAAATAAAATGCGTGGGTCCCAGGATACAATTGACCGAATTCTTTTTGGTTTATCTTTTTAGTTTATTAATCTCTTTTGGCATGCATTTATTTCATCTTAGTTTCAGTTGCTTTACATTGCCAGGATGAAAAGGGTACCTGCCAGAGATTAATAATGGTTGACAATATTTCATGTAATAACGATTCAAGATAATATTACTGCTTTTCGGATAGAGTGTTTGTTACGGGGGCGATATTATCTCATTTATCCTGGAAAAAAATCTCTGAAATACATAATTTCAATTAGATTTTGCGATTTGATCCTTGAATCAAAATGATCAGACGTTTCATTCAGTCAGATTACAAAGTATTATCGATCTTTAGACAACAGTCAAGCAATGGGAGTTAGAAGGCTTTAGGGTTTTCTCTCACACCAACAGTACTTGTACTATCTCCTCTTTGCTATGTTCCTATCCATTTCTCTTTCATCAGATCTTGCTTAGTGTTCAGGCGCTGGCTTCACTTTATCTTGTTGCCAAGAAAAGACGAACACAATATAGTAAAAACCTGATCCCACGAATGAAAAATGAAAAAAATATTGAAACAAAGAATTCTGTGGTCCTGCTCTAAGCCACTACGATTTGGAAATGACATTTTTTCCCTGACTGATAAAGTTGAACATGTCGAATGAAAGCAGATAAAATAGCCTTCGATAAATGAGTATTAGTTACGTATTCTTTACAAACATTTCCTCAATTTCAAAGTCTGGCCATAAGTGTATGAAGATTAGAACTAGCTAAATACTGATAAATAAACTTGCAAAACATAACCCGACGACGAAAGACCCTCTTCAGAAATCTATCAATATGATGATTGATATCAAACTCAAACGGTGGAAAGATTCGTATTCTTGCTTGAATTTATGAGACCGACACGAATTACTGAATAGTTGTAAGCAAGCGCCAACAAACTCTAAATGAGTTTTTCCTTTTTTTGTATTAATTGAAAACATCAACGCAAAAACATTTACAGTGAAGAAAAAGTCTAAAACGTAATTTTCAATTATATATGTTGGCTTTTATCAATTAAATTGTTTTCCACAAGAATTGATCGAACCAAGTTGGAAATACGCAGACATTCATGAATCGAATAGTTAACTAAAACGTTCATCTGCATAAATTATTATTCTTTTATCAAACAGGCTTTTCTTTATTGAGTTTTTGCTTTTGAAAAGGTATTTGCTTAATACTTACCTGAAAATAATAGGAAATTGAGAAAATGGTAAAATATAATCGAAATAAGACTCATTTGAAGTAATAACCTGTCCAAAACGATCATCTAACGATAATGTGTGATTTACAGGAAAGTGATTTACGTTCAATTGTCCCAAATCCAACAAAAGCAATGATTGTGGCTTTCCTAATACTGAAGTATTATATATATAAATTTCAAAATGCTTGAAAAGATGATCATGTGTTTGATAAATGACTGAGGAATATGGAGGACGTTCAAAGTCTTCATATTCCGATTCTCTAAGCTTACACACAGTCAGCTGAGAGGTATAAGGTCGGGCACCATCACCGAGTATGTCATGTACTTTGTGAAGTAATCATTTTTCAAACCTACTCTTTCGCTTGGAGATGACGTGGTATGGTCACTGCAGGAGTCCTGAATCCCCAAAGGAAATACTCGATTCATCGTTTTTGGGCTAATTGGTTATTGGTTATTGTTTCCTCGTCAGATCCTGGCTCACTGCATGATTCTAGGCCTAAACATATTGGATCAATGCTTAACAGGTGGAACTGTAGAAGAGTTCACTCAAAATGCCTTCTTGACTTTCTCAGCGGCAACAGCAACATCATTCCTGTATCTGAAATACCATTTGAAAATTAACCTTCTCGAGTAAACACAAATGCCGTTAATGGCTGAACTGCCTCCTATGATAAAGAATCACATCCCTCTTTGCGTTGAATCTGTGAGGAAATGCAATTACATACGTTCGCTCATTATTCATTTACAATGCGCTTTAAACCCAATGAATAAAAACTTAGTAGTTTAATGCGAACTGCATTTCAACATGCTATACGTCAACAAAGATCCGGTTTTTCTTGTCACTGTTCATTGACCGCTTCTTTGCCGTTCCACAGCCCCGGTTACCTTCGGTCATTTTATGCAAGAGCAAACCTAATATTACAGACATCGGGGAATTAAAATTTAATGATTTGAAAACGTTTTTTTCCCTATCTTTGATGCAAAATATGTTCGAGCAAAGAATAAATTAAGGCTACTACATGAATAATGCAATATATTGCTAATAATTTTTTTTTACTAAAGAATGCATTTCAAAAAGATTTATCATAGGGTGCACTTAAATTCCGGAAGAAATTGTTGTTAGGTTTTAAAAATCATTGTATAAAATCATCATAATCATCAGCCTTTTAGCGTCTGTCGTTGGACATATATATATATATATATATATATATATATATATATATATATATATATATATATATATATGTGTGTGTGTGTGTGTCTGTGTCTGTGTCTGTGTATGTGTCTGTGTACGTGTGTGTGTATGTATGTATATGTATATGTACCTTTCCCAAGATTTGCCAGACCTTTTCATTTTAGTAAGTACTTTCTGAACTTGTGTGGTACGTCACACCATCATATTTTCTGTCGGACACAATTTCAGTTATGATCACTTGGAATTCAAGTTTCAAATGGGGATGCCCACTGGTTGTCGGGCATTCTTGCTATATGACCAGCCGGTTGGGACTTGAGCTTTCTAATGGATTCTATGATGGTTTTGACCGCTGTCTTTCGAATGATATATTGCACCATCTCGTGATTTTTCCATGTAATATCGAGCATGATTCTTCCACCTGCATGTTGCATGGTTCTCATTTTAAGGGGCAGTCCTTTAATAAGCTCCCATGTTCCAGCTCTATATGTGATTATCGAGAGGATGCTTTGGTTTTATATCCTTCTCTTTAGGACTAGAACCCAATATATGCTTTACTGACAGAAAACGACTATTTTCGAAGATATAAGCGTATTGTTCATAGTTCCACGATAGAATTTGATTGAAGATAATTTTACTATAAAAATTTAATCCAAGTAATTCTGCTACTGAAAGCATTGCAATAATTGTTCTGTAATCCCTAACTGTTAGGATAAGTAATTTATATGGTTAAATTTAGGCACTTTTGAGCGATATATATATATATATATATATATATATATATATATATATATATATATATATATATATATATAAGTGTGTGTTTATTTATTCGTGTTGATGCGTGTACATATATCAATACCTGTAATCTTATGATGATGGAATAAATCAATTTTGCTCAAGAACATTTATTTTTAACATAATATCATACCTTGCCAATGCACTTGATCCAGCGATTAATATTTATCTTATAGATCAAACATTGCACGTCGGAATTTTCAAATAAAAATTCAACTGAAAAGTACATGTAGGGCTACGGATCATCCGTGATGTGTATGTGTGCATGCGTGCACGTGTGTGTGTCCGTCTGACTCTCTTTGCCCGTCTATCTGCTTCTTTACTAAGCTTTGCTTAGTCTGGTAAAAGCTCACAAGTCCTGGAAATATATGACGAATGAATCCAGTCCATAATAGTCATGATCTGCCGGACTAGCTTTTCAACCATTGCTGCACAGTGTGACGCCTAGATAACTCGTTGTCTGTAGGGATAGATAGATAAGTACATAGATACATACATAATTAGATAGATTGATGGATAGATTAATAGATAGACTGATAGATACATAGATGGATGGATGGACAGAGAGACGCACAGACAGATACAGAGAGATACACACACAGAAAAAGAGGTGGAGAAAGAAAGAAAGAGTAAGAGAGGGAGAGGAAGGGTCCAACGGTGACAAAGTAAATATTTCACCAATCCTGCATCAATTCTCTGCGTCGAAAGCCATCTTTAGTGTAAAGATAAACATCTTCGAAAACGAACACGAATGGTGACTCCATTTAACGTATTGTTTCAATCTTTGTGTAAAGAAATCTTGACATCAGATGTACTCTTAAGTCGTCTTCGTCCCCTGACCAACCCAAACCTAATGCCATAGTGCCACTACATTTTAATACAGTCAATATCACGCTTTTTGTTTTCTTATCTTTCCATCATTTTTTTCAATTGAATATTACTATGGAAATATTCTTTTAGTCATCCTCGTGTAAAAGGAAGACAATTATATTCCTGAAACACGTCATCACTAGCATCAATTGAAGAAAAAATAAGTTTTTTAGAAATTAAGATACTAATGTACCTAAGTGATTCAACTCTATGATTGTTTGTGGGCCATTAATCGTCATAAGACAGCTGGAATACAATTCAAGTATCCTTATTTATCAGTAGCTGAGTTTTCGCTTCTTTTAGAATTCTAGAGAGAGACGGTGAGGTTGAGCGGGGGATGAGGTTCTATAAAACCGTCTGACCTCCTTATGTACAGTTTCCAAGTGAAATCTGACTCTCAAATTTCTGCTGCAGTTGATGATAATATGGCACTGTCCGGTGCTGCCAGGTCTGGCTGATTGTTTGCTGCCAGAACATAAAGAGAGAGAGAAACCGTGAAAAAGACATATATATATACGTATATAAAGAGAGAAAGAGAGGGCGGGGGAGAGTGATAGAGAGAGGGGGTAGATGAGTTCAGTATTTTATGTCCTAAAAAATCATCTCGAAGAAATTCAAATAAGTCTGCGTTTTTTTTTTCTTGATGATTAACTAGTAAGGAAATATTACACATCTCTGATGAGGTGATTCTTATATTAATTACACAAAAGCGTCCTTGGAAATGGACCGGACTGATGCATTGCAGCAGACAGTTTTGAACAAACTCGCTAGCAATGGCTTACAGGATCGAAACGCCAGCAAATATCTCAACGTATATTTCCCTATCGAACATCTGACATGGCAAATCCGCCTGTGTCACGGAAGAGCTTGAACAGTACAAGTCGATGTGATTCATCGATGTAAAACATAATGCAATGAAAGCAAAGCAGGTGATCAGATCATACAATTTATACAAACTAGCACTGCGTATAAAAGAGCGATCAGCTAGCCATAGTGATCAGCCAAAGGTGGTCAGCAAAGGACAGCAACTTGAAAGTACCAGGAATACCAGGATTCGGCCGTAGATAAAGCCTCATTCCACATTCGAACTAATATTATCTCTCTAACAAACATTCATAATGTCACCTTTCAGTGATTTGTCTTGCTTACTATCACAACTGCAGTGGTTTTTATCCTCACTCTTCCTGTACTAGACTAATCATAGTATATGTATATATATATATATATATGTGTGTGCATGTATTAAGCCAAAAAGTAATAGGAAGACGTGGGGTATTATTAGATCAAAAGGTTAATTATGCTGTTCAATAAAGATAATGTCTGAATTTTATTTTTAGAATTTTGCCTGATAAACCAGATACATTTTGGGGGCAACCCAATGGATTGTTCGATTAGGAACTTGTAGCAGTGAATGACAAAAATTAAAATCCAGTTATAACTGAACCAGCTGTTACTCTTGGAATATTCACAGATTAAACAACTGTAGCCTTCAAAGATCTATCCTTTCTTATATATTTGTGTATTAGTGTATGTTTGTTTATATATTTGTGAATTCCAGTACTTCTGGCCTCACTGTTTTGTTGACAGACTTATAGATTGGTATATTTGTTTTTATCTAATTTATTGAAGAGAAAAAAAACTTTTTAGACTCTTTGGGGCTATGTTCTGACAGGTTTTTCTGATTACATCTAAAATGTAGATAGTTCTCGATGTTTTTTTCTTTATTTCAGATTTTTTTTCCAGTGGAAAAGGCCATTGATTTCATAAACATAACTTATTCTGGCCAATGGAATTTGAACGCTACCAATGGCGGGTATACATTAATTTCTATGGAATGATTATTTCCGAAAGAATATATATATATATATATATATATATATATATATATATATATATATATATATATATGTGTGTGTGTGTGTGTGTGTGTGTCTGTGTATGTGTGTGTGTGCGTGTGTGTGCACACGTATCCATATACTCATATATGTGAGTTTAAGCATTTGTCTACATGCTTTTGTTCGATTCAAACTATCATCTGAGTTAGTGTGTGTGTGTGTGTGTGTGTGTGTGTGTGTGTGTGTGTGTGTGTGTGTGTGCAGTTGAAATGGCTTGCACCCTCTGCTCCCTTATTTTCTCTTTCCTACTTTTTCCCCTCCGATCCACACTTTGACTGGTAGTAAGCAAAAGAACACTCAGAGGGACAGCATTAAAGAAAAATAAGATGAACTAACATCGATGCGTAACTGCTTGTCAAAGACTTTTCTTCAACGTTGACGCAAAGAGCAAACAATTAAAAGAAACAGAAAATAAAAGAAGCGAGCAAACAAAATAAAAAAAATGAATATCCCGAATCCTATAAACTCCATCCATATATTTGAAAGTACTCTTTCCGAGTCGAAATACTGAATCAATTCTTGTTTGATATCCCTATAAATGAATTATTGATTTCATATATATATATATATATATATATATATATATATATATATATATATATATATATATATTTGGACAGTATAGGGTGTTGGTATTGATCAATTAAAACATTGGAAGAAGGTGAGTCTAATCGATCGTTTATCTCCTTCGTCTTTTGTTGGGCTGTGATCACAAAAAAGAGTGACTTTTCAAAAACAAGAGTGATTGTTGTTGGACACAACCTAATTTGATCTATTCAGTACAAAATTAGTTGAACCACCATTGAGAGGGAGGAATTTGAGAAGAAAAAAAAAGAATGTTTTCGTTGACATGTTATTGGTATGGCCTATATTTGTGACATATACATACATACTATACTTAAAAAAACAGTTTTTGTAGTATGTACGTAGCTATGTATATACTTTAAACTTGTTAATAAGTAAAATAAGTCTGCGCGTCTTATGATTGGAAGTTTTAATAAAAAGTGACTCAACTCGTTCAAGTGAGAGGGATTATTGTTGCAAATGGTGGCTCAGAGATGTTTCCAAACGCAATTTTCTTTACCTTTGATTGGAAGACGCCATTGTTTCAGTTAGAAGAACGAACAGAAAAAGTCGCACTGTTCATCAAATAGATAAATTGCTATGAAATATCGAAAATCATTCGTTGAAAAATCACTGCTATCAGCGTCAAAGCCCGGTCAAATACTTGAAATTCGATAGTGTGTATTCAGATATGATCTCTTCGATTTCATATCGAATTTTGTGTTCAGATATAAAAGAGACATTAAATGTATGTATATTTTTGCCTTCTCTCTGTTGGGTTTTATGGACTGAAAAGAGACGATGTGGGAGTCATCGATGCGTTGAGTGATGTCCATCATGGAGAAAAGGTATAATGAGAGAGAGAGAAGGGGGGAAATGTAGAGAATTAGAGAGATAAATAATGGAATAAGATTGAGTGAAAAATAGACAGGAAATTGATAGAAAAAAAAGTAGGATGGAATCGAGATGTGGTTGAGAAAAAAAGCGTATGGCAGACAGGAAGAGAGAGACAGAAACAGAGAGGTAGAGGAAAAGAAGAGAGAAAAAAAGAGAGATTGAAGATTGAAAAATAAAGTAGGTAACGAAAATGATTTCAATTAGAGAAAGAGTAATGAGACAAAAATCGGAAGAGAAAGAAAGTGAGAAGCAAAGAACAAAAGGAAGAGAAAAAAAGAAAGAAAAGAACGAGGAATGAAAAAAATGTATAGAAGGAAAGATCAACCGAAGGCGGAGAGTGAGAAGGAAAAAAAGAATGATGAAGAAAGAAAAAATGGAAGAAAAAAATGACAAACGATGTAATGAAGGATATATTAAAGAAAACGAGAAGAGAAACATTTCATTTATTAGATATGATGAAAGAGACATGAAGTAGATTGAAAGAATATTCAGGTGGGAGGAAGTGAAATACTGATAAAACGAAATGAAGAATCACGCCTGAGCAATTATTTATGGAAGTAAATAAAAAAACAGAAGATTTTGAGTGAAGAAAATGTAAAGAGAGCGAAATAAACAAAGAATGAAATAAATTAATTAGATCTAAGGACAGTTGGCATAAAAAAGTGAACGAAAACCAATAAGAGGAGGAATAAATATCGATTCATCCACAAAACGAATAAAGACAAAAGAGGAAAAATTTACATATTTATTTGTATATATATATATATATATATATATATATATATATATATATATATATATATATAAATATATATATATATACATATATATATATACACATATGCACATACACGCACTAACACATACAAATACACACACACACATATGTATATATATATATATATATATATATATATATATATATATATATATATATATATATATATATATATATATATAGTGAAAAAAAAGTGAAATCGATAGACGAATCAAACCACAAACGCAGAGAACTCTTTAAAAAAAAACCTTCACAAAAATAAAAAGGTTTTAAATAAATATATGCATCGACATAGTTTTTGCTCAAAAATCACTGAATCTCTCCAATGAAACTTGCACAACCCATTCTGCCTTGCAAAAACACTGACCAGAATTACTTACAGATCAAAAACAGGACGAAAGTAATACTTTCGTTCCGAGCATTGGTCACATACCACATCATTTTTTTTTTTTTTGTTTTTGGTCCTCTTAGTTTTGGGCAATAAATGTAATGGTCACACGCCAACGGATGCAGGTTATATATTTGGAAGAGTTCTTTTATGGCTTCACTTTTTTTTGGTGGGGGCGGGGGTGTTCTATCAATTAGGGAAAGTTTCTCTTCAGAGGCAATACAGAATGATTCTCTCTACAGGCACTAACTCAGATGATCGTTTGAATTGAACCAAAGCATGTAGACAAATGCTTAAACTCACATATATGAGTATATGAATACGCATGCACACAAATACACATACATACACACACACACACACACACACACATATATATATACGTATATATATATTCATTTATATGTGTGTGTGTATGTATATACATATGTATATATATAAATATATATATATATATAAACATATATGTATGTATATATATATATGTATGTATATATATATATATACATATGTATATATGTATGTATATATATATATATATATATATAGATAGATAGATAGATAGATAGATAGATAGATAGAGAAAGAGAGAAGGTGTTTATACGTTATATGACAGAAGCATGCGCAAAAATTGTATTTAGAGAAATTGGAAATAGATGACTAAAGTAACGCATAAATTTTTTAATACTTTTTTAGAGCTTAGAGTTTAAAACTATAAAACATACCAGAATACATATATATGTATACATACATAACTATATACATACATACGTATATATATACATATATGTGTGTGTGTGTGTGTGTGTGTGTGTGTGTGTGTGAGTGTATACATGTATATAACAGCGTCTTTTAGTTTTATGTTTATTTTAGTTTTATATATACTTGTATATACATATGAAAATATGTCTCTCTATACATACATAGAGAAAAATATACTGATCAATCCCTCTCCCCCTTTCTTCTCTCTCTCTCACTCACTGTCTCTCTCTCTCTCTCTCTCTCTCTCTCACTCTCTCTCTCTCCCAGTTACAGTGAAAGATATATCAAACATGTGCTTGTGCGTGTGTCTACCGTGTGCCATATATACTTCTTTTTCTCTCTGATGTCATACAATGATTTTCATTTGAGTGGCTGTGCTTGATAAGAGCCAAAACAAAGTTGATTATTTGATATATTTAAAGCTCGAATGATCAGTTTTCAGTGTGAATTATGGACAATATCAATGGTAATGCAGGATGTTCAAGCTTCAAAATAATAAATGAATACCTTGATCATTGTAGCTCTAAAAATAACGAAAATTTCCAATATCATTCGCAGTCAGTCATACACTTGCACTACCGCACATACACACACACACATAAGCACACACACACACACACACACATATATACATATGTGTGTGTGTGTGTGTAAAATATACAATCAATGTATGACATCAGCGATGACGTATGAGTGAGAAACCTGTAAAGTTACAAAAACAATCAGAATAAGGCAATGGGAAGAGCAATATTAGGAATGAACCCCAGTGATAGAAAAAGATCATCATGCTTCTGGGTGAAAATCTATGTGAAAATACCGTACAAGAAATTAAGAAACAAAATGGGGCATAAAGAGAAGGGACAACAGAGGGCCGTCTGTTGGACAGTAAACGCAATAAGAAAAGACAAGGCACAAGTTTGGGAGGCTAGATGTATAAATATGTATATTTATATATCTGTCCATCCATCTATCTATCTATCTATCTATCTCTCTCCATATATATATATATATATATATATATATATATATGCATAAAAAAGTACATATTTTTAGATACAATGATAAATAAGTATAAAGTTGTGTATATATAAAGACATATATTTATATAAATTATATATAATCATGTAAATCCAAATGTATATTCTAAAGAAATGTATGTATAAAAATATAGATATATGAAGATAGATATAAATATATATAGAGAGAGATATGTACATATATATAAAGATATATACATAAGAAATAGATACATACATACTTATGTAAATATATATATACATGTATATATAAAAATTTATCCATACATATATGTGTGTATATATATATATATGTATATATATATATATGTATATATATATATATATATATATATATATATATATATATATATATATATATATATATATATATATATAAAAAGATATAGACGTTATTCTCATTGAGAATTCTTTTTGAAGGGTCACCTTGTTTTTGCACATTGAAAATATGAATCTAGAAAGCCTAACAGCTTCAAATGTCGAATATACCAAAAACTTTATTTCAAAAATTTATGTTTCTTCTGTCAATTTCCCCAATATCTGGAAGTGTAATTTTTCTCATTTACTCCGGTGTATTTTCATGTTTTACACATTTGATTGTATTTGATTTGATCCTTAGTGTTAACCTTATGTTCTTGCGATCATTAGTTGATTACCATTTCTAGGTGCATAAAAACAAAACAGTTATATCAATATGACTTTCAAGCACTACCTCCACTTGATCAAAGAACTAGATGTTTGGCTTCATTTGATGATTTTAGTTCTGTGTTTTAATACATGTAGTTTGTTATTTCGTGTAGGGTATTGCCATGATGTATTGTAGTTGACCGGTATTTTGTACTATAATCTTTTTTATGTGGAACAGGATGTACAATCTGTAATGAACCATTGGGAAAACATGTACCAATTTGAAGAGCAGGTGTTACAACTCAAAAAAATCATTATCACTTGGATGATTATGATTTGATGCATTTCGATGGGTGCAAGCTATCTTTTCCGGAGAAAAACTTGCATTGGTTTAGAAAATACTCTGCTGTTTGCACGTTTTATGTTGAGAAAATTGGAGAGATTTCTCTGTTGTTTGTTTTTTTGGGAGCAGGAGGGAAGGTATTTTTTTACTGTGTACGTGAGAGTCAGAGCATTGCTCTGAAATAAGAAAGATCTTTGAGAA
Source organism: Thysanoteuthis rhombus (assembly GCA_963457665.1). Taxonomy (NCBI): domain Eukaryota; kingdom Metazoa; phylum Mollusca; class Cephalopoda; order Oegopsida; family Thysanoteuthidae; genus Thysanoteuthis; species Thysanoteuthis major. The sequence goes on from OY735215.1 coordinate 38,518,498, forward strand.
GAAGACTCAAAGAGTGTTTGTTTGTTGTCTGTGGGTGTTGGGCTTGTTTAAGATAAGAAAGGACAGTGATAGTAAGGGAGTCGAAACTAAAATGGTCAGTTATCAGGGAAGGGTTTTTTGGGGGAGGATCTTTTTTTCTGCAATGCACTAACATACATTTTCACTCGAACCACACTCAATGGAATCAGGACTAATCATAATCTTTTACCTAAAGGCCTCCAAAATATGTAGTCCTGAATACCTAGATGACGAAAGAGAATATATCAAACTATCCTTTTTGATCACACCAGTGCCCACGACATTCCATATACCACGTAAGTTAGAAAGTGTTTAAGATCCACTAAATCAATACAAAATAAGACAAAAATATGATCAACACCACCATTAGACGCATCATACTACCCACACAACCACCTTGACTCCCAACCTGTGTGAGCTGGAAATATACGTTGCCACTAGCACCTCGATATCTATCAGAGATTTTACAAAACAAAACACCATACAAAACCCTACCATCCGTAGCCAGCGTTTATTCAATCCTGAGCAAGGACAGTGACAATATCTACATCAGAGAGATATCGAACAAAGAATATACGAACATTAAAAGAGCCTTAAAACGGGATGAAAAGACAAACACCCTGGTTGAACGCAGGTACACACACAATCACAACTTTCACTAAGCTCATCTCATCAAAAATATCAATGATTCCTTGACTCGTAGATTTATCGAAGCAGCCCTTATATCCAATGTAATTCAATAGAACAATGGTATGGGTACTTCCAGATTCCATACCCCCTAATTGCATTGATTCTAAAACAGAAACACATCGGTACAACACATAATAACGCTAACATACCAGGAATCCGTTAATAGCCAACAATCGATTAGAGAACTAGTATATTCACGAACATCCTCGACACGCAGATGTATCAAAGCAGCCCTTATATCCAAATGCAATCCAATAACACGAAGGTTTGATTGCTTCAAGATTGCAAAGCCAGTGAATGCATTGATTTTAAAATAGATTCACATTGATATAACGCATTACAACACTAACATATAAGGAATTGATTAATAACCAACAGTCAATTTGAGAAATAGTAAAGGCACACATAACACCCCTTTGAAAAAAGAAAAAGAAGTCTTACCCACCATCGACCAGAGAGTAAAAAGAAAAACAACGCACCTTACATTCACCCATACTTCACATATGTCAACAGATGGCCATTAAATATTAAACACCACTTCTACATTCTAAAAAGGACAAAAAAAAAACATTTTCCCGAGAACTGACCATTTTAGTCCGAACCCTCTACTTTCACTGCCCCTCCTTATCTAAGAGATGTTCAACACCTACAGACAGGAAACAAATACTCCCTGACCCCTCTTCTCACTGATCCCTCATTCAAAACCAATCTTTACTCTCATGTACACTGACAAAAACACCTCCCCTCCCGCTCCTGCTTGACAACCAGGTAACACAGGAATATCCCCATTTCTTTTTTCGATCATAGATTTTTAGACAGCGAAATCTCCTCTGCTGTTTTTTCTTCTCTCGGTAAAAGATGGTTGGCACCCATTGGAATGCATTGAAACATGCCTACGTTAAAATCAAACAAAATTTGAGATGTAACACCTGCTTTATTTCAAGTTTTTCCCTCCATCATCCGATTGTAACTTCCATCGACATCCTTTCAGATCACTTCACAGCTGCAATACAAACATATATATATATATGTATATATATATATATATATATATATATATATATATATATATATATATATATGGCAAAAACGGGGGCTGCCGCCGTTGTAAATCTACTGCCTGATTGTTGTAATCTGTACTGAGAACAGAAACAAGAAAAAAAGGTAACACCATTAATCATACATATAAATATTCTTAATGTTGAAGCTATGAAAGGCGGTCGAAACACTCATGAAATCCTTTACTTTCATCTCCAGAATCACTCGATACATTTTCGGGGAAAGTGCGTAAACAGGTTGTATTGTCGGCACGCTCTTCGTACGAATCGAACTACAAGTTCAGATCCTGCCATTCACCCCTTTGCAATGTGCCGTGGTGTGAGAAATTGTGTTTCTGTTAAAAGAAAAAAAATATATATCAGAAAAAGTCGATATATAACGATTTTTTCTCTTCTATGGTTTGGTCTATATTATTGAGGGAACGGGCAAAAAAAGAAAATAAATGTATATTTCTCTAAGGTTATGTTAAGTCGCTTTGCCCTTGCTCTGAAACAAGACATGAATTTAAAGTGGAAATTCGAGGAATACAAGTGAGGAAGGAAGAGAAGAGAGGAGGAAGAAACGGGGGGAGTGGGGCTGGTTAGCTGAAAAATAATTATGGAAGGTATTGAGAGAGTAAGAGGAGGAGTCGAAGGTACGAGAAAAAAAACATAGTATAAAGGTAACAATTGTACCTATCATTATTGAGCCGTTTGGAAGCCGTTCCAAAGGATCTTCCAAAAGGGTTCAATCGGATTATGAGATTAGAATAACCATATATACATTAAGATAAACATGGTGAAGAATTTGAAAATGGAAATCAAGATTTTCATAATACATGAAAGACGACCCCAACATTAAGACAAATGCCAGATTGGAGCAAGGATCCCCGAATGGATGACAAAAAAAGACACTCCTGGTCCTAAAAGACGCAAACAAAGGACGATTTGAAGTTATTATACGCCTATAACGTACCTCCAAAGGAGGTGGAGAAGCTTATGGGATAAACTACCAAAGAAAAACAATATTCGCCAAAAAGATGAGAACTTCAAACCACAGGGATATAAAGCATGCCGAGCAATAAGCAGAAGAATAAATCACCCATTATTCATTGTAGATTTAAATTGTGGAATATGAAAATGAAAAAAAAAAACATCATTATTGTCGAACTTAAATTAGTTCTACAGATCTTTACATGAGGGCTGGAAGAATTGAATAAAAAATGAATGCAGCATGGAAGAAATCCAAATGAATTCAAAAGTGGCTGCGTAGGGATTTGTGATCACTTGATTTCCAGGTAGGTGAAATCCAACGAGTTTCTTGTCTCACACCATCATTGCTACTATTGCTGAAGTTTTTTCCAAAAGAATTATTATCATCATCATTAGTCTTTCAATGTCCATCATTGGACATAGACCTTCCCCAGGATTCACCAAACATCTCTATCATAGGCGTCGCAGAGCCAGTATTTTCCGAAATTGTCTTCTTCATCTCTCTTTCTTGTATTCTGTCAGCCTCTGTTTCACATGTAGTTTCTTTGGATCCATGTTATCAGTAGTGATGTCCATCGGCTGTCTGCCATCATTGCAACATGACCTGCCCATTGCCATTCAAGTTTTCTGTGCTGTCTTGTGATCACTCCATGTAAGGTTGAGAATGATTCTCTCATTTGTGCATTGCATGTTTCTCAGTTTGCAGGTCTGTCTCTTGGTCAGGTTCCATGTTTCATCTCCATAAGTGACTATCAGGAGAATGTATTGGTTGTATACTCTTCTCTTTAGGATTGTTGGGATCATATGGTTCTTGAAAATTGAGCTTGCTCTGCCAAAGGCTTGCCATCCTGAAATGATTCTTTGTTTGATTTCCTCCTCTTTTGAGGGTCTCATGGAGATTCGTTGTCCTAGGTAGATGTAGTGGTCTACTTTCCCCAGTTTTGTATCTTTGATTCTGACAGTTATGACCTTTTTCTAAAACGATGTTTATTTTTCAAACGCTAAGGAAAACTAATAGATATGGTTACACTGAGAACATACAAGAAAAAATGCAGGACGTCTGGACAAATACTTTTCCATCGATTATGCTAAAGCAAAAAAAGAGAAAACTCAGGCAATAGTCAGACCAACAGATTTGCAGAGAGAGGAATGACACCGTAAAGAACATATATAGCTATTTGGTTCAAAGGAATATAAATTTACAGTGCTAGGAATTGTGCAGAGGATTTCGGATGAACCATATAGCATATTGTATCAAAATGAATCAGAAGCTCCTTTCGAAAACAAACAAAAAATTAAATACCCAGGCTCTTTGAAATCCACACCGTAAACTTCCAAGCAAGAAAACAGAACTTAGTTATGTGAGTAAGGAAACGAAAAGCAAAAAATTAATGGATGTGGTTTTGCCTGTTGATCAAACGTGAACATGGAAGAACATGAAGATTACCAGGACCTGTCTAAACGGAAGCTGTGGAAGAAGAACTTCAATGTTTTGTTCATAATAATTACCACATCCGGAACTTTCAGAAAACCATAGTACTACAATGACAAGGTCTGTGAGTATACTGAGAAAGGTGCTGGAGATTTGAGGAAACTTGCTGTCACTCGATCTTCAGTGACTACTTGCATCGAATCCGAACTTGTAGAAGCTTGAATAAATAATATATTTATATAATAAACAATGAGGTTTTCTTGGTCTTTGGTTTGTAACCATGGACTCTTCAGCTTCAAGAAACAGGTTTGTTTATAAAGAAATCGTATACCAACCATTAAATCTTGCACCGAAAAAGATTTCTTGGTTTCTTTAAAATTATCATCTAATAAAATTAATGTAGACGTAGTTCGACTTACGCTACTTTTTTGCTTTTCCGGATAAAAAAGGTGAAAAGCTCTGTTTTTGTCTTAGAGCGAGGCAGCGTACACCCATTTCCCCTCTCATCTACATCTTAGTCTTCTTTACCACCCAACACAACAACCTCTGATGATTCAGCTTGAAATTCTATTCATACGATTTTTTTTTGTTTCTTTGAAAGGTTTTCAATATTTTTCATATGAATAAATGGTAATCGCTTCTTCGCATTACGCTTTTTTGACTTACGAAAGGCTTTTATGGGAACGAGCAATTCGGATAGCAGGGAACCTGCATAATCAAGATTTTTACACGGGGATAATCTAATAGCAATAACAAAAAAAGGGATAAGTTTACTACGTTCACCATTACTAAGACGCTATAATCCAATCCTTTACATTTCTACATATGGCAAAAGAAGAAAGGAAGAAAAGAAAAGGGGACAGACGAATAATACTATTCCTACTATTCCTTCTATGGACACAAATATGAATAGATGGATGTGATCGGAAACAGATAGATAGATCGATAGATAGATAGATAGATAGATAGATAGATAGATAGATAGATGTATTTTGCAAGCAAAGATCGAATGAAGAAATAAATGAGGGATTTTTTTTAACAGTCGCCCAAAAATGGACGGAGGGAAATAATAAAAATCTTGTGATCATCAGAAAGAAACGAAGAAACATTTTGTAAAGAACGGGGTGGGAGAGAGAATTCTCCAAAGATATACCAACAAGAGTAAAAGAAATTAAAAAAAAAACAAGACTAATAAAAAGATAAGTAAAAGATATTTTTTTCAAAAATCAAATAGAACAAAATGAAAACAGACAATAGGTAAAAAAATAATAATAATAAAAAAAAAATGTACTCTAACAGTCTCAAGATAATGGAGATCTATCAGGGAACAAAAAGAAAAAAGAAAGAAAGAAAGAAAAAGAGCGAGAAAAAAACGCTATAGGGAAAGTTTCCTTCAGAACTTTTTCCACTGTCTTCTGAGATATCGTTTTATCGATTTTGCTCGAGGTCATAAATCAATCGCTCTCGATAAGGGCGGCTGGCCTGGCGAGAACAAAAATGGAAGACAGAGAACTACAAGGAGGAGTGCCATGGCGGTGGCCCGGAGGTGAACGACTCAAACGGAAATTATTTGCAAAATCAAGGGACGAAAGTTAATAGAATGAAGAGTGATGTCGTCTCCTTTTAATATCAGTAGTTCAGATTTTTTCTCTGTTATATCATATAAATATGGTCTTCTTCTTCTATTATTATTATTATTGTCATTATTATTATTATTATTATTTTCATTATTATTATTATTATTATTATTATTATTATTATTATTATTATTGTTGTTGTTGTTGTTGTTGTTGTTGTTGTTATTATTATTATTATTATTATTATTATTATTATTATTATTATTATTATTATTTAAAAGTATTAGAATATGACTTCTTTTATTATTTTTTTTGTATGTACTGAATTTTCACACTACTAGTAGTTGGGGGTCTACAATGGATATCAAGTGATGAAAGTCTCTTCGATATTCCAGTACTTTTTTTATCTCTCTTCTGTATGGAAGCTGATTCCAGGAATGCTGTCTCGCTTCTTCCAAGATCATTTCCAGTATTTCCAATTACTTTGAAATGCTTTTCGGAACTGTTCCAAGCGCTCCAACGATGAGGGAACAACTGTCACATTCATGTTCATCAATATCAACCATCTGACATTTTTTTCATCTTCTTGGGGATGACCTAATCTGATCTCCCGGCCCCGATTAGGTGATTTGTTTGAATTACAAATTCTAAAATGTTTCATGCTTTTATTATTATTATTATTATTATTATTATTATTCTCTACGATAGATCCTGATGCATATACCACTGATTTCCTTAGTAAAATCCTAATCTTTTGCATAGTTCCGCGTGCATTACTTTTCCCACCCATGCTTAATTTCTTACTTACTTTGAGCTTAATCTTGCTAATTATGGGATTAAAAGTGTCAATAATTTAGATTTACTATATTGTTTTGTTGTGTTTGTCTCATCTCTTGATATAATTGGTTCCGATGGAGTTGTTCTTGGACACCATTTATAGGGCTGTAGTTTCGCCGTCAACACTGTCTTGTGGAACCCTAAGACTATTGATAGCAAAGTCGACACATCCTCCATGCTGAACCCTTCTCCTTACTCTTCATTTTTGCATATCTATGTCATCCTTTGGTTTTAAGGCTGTATGTATTTACATTTATTTATTTTGTAAGGGATCAAAATCTCATCCTTTTCCAACTTATAAATGTTCTGTGATAATTCGCCATATTCTTCTAAGAAATATATTTCTCTGATGATATTTCTGCTGTCAAGTTTGAGTTTTTCTCCATTTCATTCGGCTAAACTGAACCAGCGTTTCCAGTATTGTAGTTCACTTTTTTTGTTCAAGATCATAATAACCAGATAGAAGAGTTCTCTTGATTATCTTTCACTTCCCTGAACCAACAGCAATGTACATTTCTTGGTGTAGTCACCCATTGTTGAAAATTAGGTTGGGATCATATTTTTGGTTTTGTTAGCCACAAATTTTGAAATCTTACCATACAAACTAAACATTATGATATTTGAATTTGTGGAATTACTATATCTAAATTTATCGGGGTCCTTTTATATTACATCCATGTTACAACTAGTTTCTTCTTGTTTTAGGTTCAAGGATTTTGTTCATCCGTGAATGATTGGCCGCGTGCTCTTCTGGTTACTTTTCGGCATTCTTTCTCTTCTTCAGTCAGGGATTCTTGACGTTTTGACGACCAGTTTATCTCTCCAGCAGATTATCTTGATATAATAGGCTGGTAGATTGTAGGTCTACAAGTGCGTCAAATTATTTTTTTAGGGCGTTTTGGGGTTCTGGAGTGTCTTCCCTTTGTCATTCACTCGCGAGTTCTTGCTTCCATCAGACATTTGTGTAATTGTTGAGTTTGTCTCATGTATAGGCGTAATTCTCTTGAGATACTTGACTCTTCAACATTAACAAATATCTAGTCCATACACTATCGAGTTCATAGGATTTAAACATCATATTAGATCGATTAGAGGAAATAGTTGATGCTTAAAACTTTGGCTGATACAGAATGTCGAAAGGTCATATATTTATCAAACTTTTCACAATTTTTCAATCTCACCCGGTGTTCGGCTAGAACGGCGATGACCATTTAGATAGATTGACTCGTAAATGTTTTTTTTTTCTCTCAATTTTGGTAACTAAATGTGGTCTCATTGCCTGGGTCGGGCAAACCGTTTGACTTCAAAAATCCCCGAATAATACATAGTTAGATATCAAGGGTATGTTTTTCTTTGTGCTTAAGGGTGCCATGGCCAAAATGAAATCTTTGGCACAATTTCCGGTAGATCACAGCTCTTACCCAGTCATCATTTTTTTTACTTTAAGCTAATTTATTGTATGGCTTAGTATATCCTACACAGTTTCACTATTGCCTCAGTGTAGTACAAATTTTCTATGCTGAGGATTCATTGCATAAACAATAAAGAGCTGGATGAACTTAAAAGACAATTTCAAGATTTCCCTAATATTCTTCAGAAGACTAAGCTGGGGACTTTTGCATCAACACACACATACACACACATATATATATATATATATATATATATATATATATATATATATATATATATATAGGAATAGGCTTACATACATAGATGCATGCATAGATACATAAATACAATTAAACGCAGCTACGTTTTTTACAGACTTATCTCTAAACAAATTTGATAAAATCTAGAGCCATCTATGGGAACCGACTAAGAAAGACGCATTAAGATTTCCCGACTCGTACACCAAGTACAGAACGGATAAACGGAGTTAGTTCTTTGTATAAACTCATAAATTCTGCCGAAAGTTTATTTACGAATGCAATCACGTAGCACAAAGAACGACACTGGGACTCCTTCCCCGTTTCTCTCCGCTGTCATGCACACCTAATTCTCACAATTCTTCCCGCTAAAGTCGAACGCAACAATCAAAAAAAAAATTCCAGGCTGTCCGTCGCCGCTGTTGCTCTCAAAAAGGCGAAGACCATTTGACTGGACGGTTTTCAATTCAGTTAAATTGTACGAAGACAGTACGGCGCATTGGCAACAGTAGCCGGATATGAGATGGTGGAATATGAATACAAGAGTGGAGATAGGGGGGACGATGCGCAGAGGTGACGTTTGTTTATCGTTTGTGCGCATAAAAAGATCTCCGACAACAATGGTGGACAACATGGCGGAGAGTGAGAGGCTGGGGAAAGGAAGACAGGAAATGCATAATGAAGTTTTGAAAAAAATGACAACATAACAAAAGCGACTGAAAGTGAAGGATATGATTGTGCTGTTGATTGTTATGACGAAACGAAGGACGGAAAAGAGAGAGGGATGTTGATTAAATTCTGGACGTAAACTGACATTGTGTTTGTAATTAAATTAGTTTTGGTTTCAAATTGAATTATTTTCGGGGAAGGGAAAGATCACAGATAGCGAAAGAGAGAAGAAGAGAGGAAATGTACTGAGATAGATACATGCATACGCAGATGCATACAGAGATATGTTGAAAGATATTCAGATAGGTACATATGTTGACTTCAAATTTCGGCTGCGGCTGCCTGTGTTTACGTAACGATGATGCCCTAGCATGAATCCATTTTTCCCTGTTTCAGTTTCATAACCTGATATCTTTAGAATTTCTCGGCACTAGAATGTATGATTGGTAGTTTTGGTTTAAAATTGTATTATTTCATGTGGACGAAAATATCATCAGGATGAGAAAAAGTAAAGAAAAAAAAGACCAGAACATATGTAGTAATATAGAAAAATGATATTTACATTGGGAGATGCATTTAAAAATATTTACATGGATAAATAAATTGGTACATTGACTTCAAATTTTATGTGCCAATGCCCATTGGAGAGGTGTGAATCCTCTCTCTTTCTCTCTCTCTCTCTCCCTCTCTCTCTCTCTCTCTCTCTCTCTCTCTCTCTCTCTCTCTCTCCTGTTTAATTACACAGTATCATGAAAAAATGTCTTGTCACTGGCACACCATAATGATTGACTGAGTATAGAATGGATCAATGAATACTTGGGCAAACAAATCTTTTATGATTACTTATATATATATATATATATATATATATATATATATATATATATATATATATATATATATAGTATGGGAGCTGTGATAACACTAAAAAACAGTTAAATCGGCCGGCATCCTGCACAGGGACTAATTCATGAATGTATATATATATATATATATATATATATATATACATATATATGTGTGTGTGTGTGTGTGTGTGTGTGTGTATAGTGCATTTAGGCAGAGGTTATTCTTTTATACGTTCCATTAGATAGTATTCGAACTTCCAGTAAGCATAGATTATCAGCTGTTTTTCTTCTATAGCTAGTTAGAAGAGATTCATGAATTTTCCAAAAACGACACATACAACATGAATGTTGCTTGTAATAATAGTATATGTTATTCTATATTTTGCTAGGATAAAATAACTCATATTTCGACCGTTGCCGTTACCATTCATCTTTTTCTCTGTTTTCAACCGCTTTAGCTTAGCAATGCCGGAAAAAGAGATCTCATTCAGATAATACACGTGGCAAAGGCCGTAGGATGGGACAACATTGATAACAAAAAGAATTTGTCCGGTTGGACGAAAAAAAAAGCTTTGAATGATATTGTTGTCTGTGCTGAATCTTTCTTCAGAGGTTCCAAAAATTTCATCGATTTTTAATTATGAGGTCTCTTCGTGCTTTTCTGAGATTGCACCCAGTGGTTCCCCTTTTCAAACTTTGCAGCCATTCCCGATTCATGCTTCCGCTTAACTCATCATAAATTCATGCTTACATTTATCTTATCATTACTACAAGTTTACACTTACTTCATCATTACTACAAGCTTACACTTACTTCATCATTAATACATGTTTGCACCTACCTCATCATTAGTACCTGCCTGCACCTACATCCACATTATTACATGCTTGCACCTACCTCATCATTAATATGTGATTGCACCTACCTCATCAGCAATACATGCTTGCACCTACCTCATCATTAATACATGCTTCCACCTACTTCATCATTAAAACATGCTTGCTCATACCTTATCAGTAATACATGCTTGCATCTACTTCATCTGTCATATATACTTGCACCTACCTCATTAATATATGCTTGCACCCACCCCATCAGGAATACATACTTGCATATACCTCATCATTAATACGTGCTTGAACCAACCTCATCATTGATACATGCTGGCATCTACCTCTTCATCAATACATCATGGCACTTACCTCCTCATTAATATATGTTTGCTCCCACCCCATCAGTAATACATACTTGCATATACCTCCTCATTAATACATGCTTGCACCCACCTCATCAGTAATTCATGCTTGTACCTACCTCACCATTAGTTCATGCTTGCAACTACCTGATCATTACCAATGACCCTCGCTTTTAAAATTATATATTCAGCCATAATTTTTGTCAAAATGAATCTAATTTTTCTTTTCTTTTTTCTTTTTGCAACCATGAAAGACTATGCATGGGCAGGCAAAAGAGCTGAGTAAACTTCAGAGACGTTTCTATGATTTTCCCAAACTTATGTATTGGAAGTTTAGTTTAAATCAGAAAAAGGATAACACAAGTCCTTATAGTCAAGGGAGAATCGTGTTTACATTGTGTATGTTAATGCAATTATTATCAACAAGTTTGTCTAATTCAGTTATTTTCCTCTGGGATGTCTGGAGCCGTGATACACAATTTGCTGCCTTACACGTAAAGTGATAGATTTCAACTTTTCTCTTTTTTTTTTACTTATTGCTTATTCATTGTTCTTTCGAGAAGATAAAAAATATATTTCGTTAATTTACATTTAAGCTGTATATACCCAATGATCGCACTCTATTTGTACCATTCAGTTTAAGAAAGCAAAAGTTTCAGTTTGCAAACAAAGCCTAAACGACTAAACGGAGTTAAATCTTACATCATTTGATTTTTTCCTGTACTTGAGGTATTTACTCAGCTTAGCCTAATCCAGGACGCTGTACTAAGTAATTGGCCATCAAGAAGAATTCATAATCATCACGCCACAGACAATACCTTCTTTGATTTTAATATATATATATATATATATATATATATATATATATATATATATATATATATATATATATATATGTGAGTGTATAATTCAAAATTACCTCTTACATTGCAGAAGGGTTGATTTTATTTATTTACAGTGGTCAATGCTTTCAGAAGAAAGCATAGTAGCGTGAAACACTGTCTTAAGTTTATTATTTTCCTCTTAGTCTATACATTTATGTATATTGATCTTTTACACTCAGCTACAAACATACAAGATTGGATGATTGTCTTACACCATTTTCAAGGTGTCTAATGGAATACATATCTATTCTGAAAATCAGCATTCGAAAGCTAGTTGTTTTTGTTCTTGAACGCAGATAACTGGCACTAGCGGTATCAAATAAAAAAGGCCGCTGTTCGCGTCTCACATCAATAAGTCATAGCTGTCCAATACTTTGCAGATTGTTAGTGATCTTCTCTCTGCCGATAAGTGGTCACCAAAACTGAACGTTAGCATCCCACGAACGGGCTGTTTCGGAATACTCTCCGTGGTCGTGTTCAGGCTGTAACAATTCGTCTTTTATAAAAGTCACACATCCCTTTCTTTTTTTTTCTGAAGACTGCTGCATTCAACACATCAAAATGAAGTCCTTAAGGCTGGTTACAACGCTCAAGTACAACTCACTTGGACATGCACTGTTGGTACGCGACATGCGCAGTTAATTCAATAACACTGGTCATCGGTGTACGGGTGGTTATTCATCTACAGAAATAGGTAGACACGAACTGACTGAAACATATAAATGAATTAGAACAAACATATATATTAGCATTTAGATTTATCCGTTTTCTTCCGAACGTGTTCAATAATTCCATTTCTATTACTAACTTTTAATTGCAACGTAAATTTCATCTTAAAACATGTGTTTATAAATTAGAATTCACTACGACTGGAATTTGAATTATAATTATTTCTCAATCATTTATGGAAGAGGCTTTAAGTGCACACACACATACACATATATATATATAAAGAGAGTGTGAGAAAGGGAGACGGTTGGAAATTGTTTTGTTTTTCTTTTTGTTCTGCTTTTGCGTTACCAGAGCTACCCTATGGAAATACTGTTATCACAATTTTTGATAGTGGTCTGACTAGCAATGAAACCGTCTTTTTCGTTCATTTTGTTACTCATTCTTATAATTTTGTGTTTCTTTTTCATCCTTCAGCTTCTTTTTAACCTTAATTTCACCTCCATTCCTTTCAGTTTCCTTACAATTTTCGATCACATCAACCATCTCTTCAATTTATTCATAATTTCATCGTTTCATCTTTCGCGTTTCTCTTGACCTTTTTTAATGGGACGACCGGGTTCCATCCCTATTAATATGTGCCGCTGTTTGTGTGATCCAGCGTTTCTGGCCATATCGTTCTATCTACAGAATTGACAATTGGCATCATTTCCCTAATTGTACTCCTTTCAAAACGCTTATTCTTATTTCCGGAATAAAAGGTTTTTGGTGGGTTAAAAAATAACAAACATCTAGATTCTTCAGAATTCAATGGAAAATGCTTGTGATG
>OY735215.1:38536824-38599324 GCA_963457665.1 Thysanoteuthis rhombus
CTGAGCCGCATGGCTTCGGTGATCGGCAGATTCGGTCTACGCATGCTCCTAAGTGCTCTTCTGTGCTTTCAGTTCTTAGAACACTCGAATATGACTTTTGACTGGCAGATCACAAACGCGGCTTATTCCAGTTGAATGACCTCTACTCACTAAGGTAAGCGCGCCTCGGGAGATTTTTACCCTTCTCTTTTCGACGTTTGGTTTTGGACGTTCGGTTTGTAGGATTTCAGAGCACGGTAAGTCTTTGGGTTAAGGACATCGGACTTGCGAACGACTCGTACTTACAAATGGACGAATTCATTCAGATAAATAAAAAAAAATAAAATGAAAAAGTTAATTTCTATTATTTGGTTGGGGGGGATCAAAATCAGTATAATAAGTCCATTAACCTTACGCCAGTAAAAGAAAAAAGAACAAGGAGACCCCTACCCCCAGTGAATCAAATGCTGCACGTGAGGTAAGTGTGAGTGATCTGGGTAGAAGATTTTGCCACGAGAAGTAAATATAATCACTCGGGTGATCGTATGAGGTCTGCTGAGTCCAACGAAATTCGGTCTTCGGTAACGTGGCAAGCAATTATTCTCAGGTATTTACCAACCTTAGCTTAGTGTAGCCAAATGCTACCAATTGAGTTTCGAACCCACTACACAGCTGTAATGGCCTCCCAGACTAGATGTATTATCTTTATCCTGCAGTTGGACATAGACCTTCCCCAGGATTTGCCACACATCATGAGCATCAAGGAGCCAGTACCTCCTGAACCTGTCTAGCTCGTCTCTCCATCTAATATTCTGCCGGCCTCGGTTGCACATGTGATCTCAGGGGATCCATGTCGTGAGTCGTGATTTCCATCAATTGTCCACCATTCGTGATTTTTAAATGGATTCTATGATGTCCCTGATTCTTGTCTTTCTCGGATGTACAGTGCTGTCTTGTGGTCTCTTAATGTGAGGCCCAGCATAATTCTTTCATGTGCACGTTGCTTGGTTCTCAATTTGCGCCACCTATAGGATACCATAATTTAGACTAGGAAGAGCCATAAATATTGAATCGAAAATAATTATGATCATTGTGGTACCAAAAGTTCTAGACGTTATCTGAGTTGAAACTCATCATCTAAAAGTTCCATTTGAAATTTACTTAGATCAAAATTGAATCAACTTGATACAATTTATTTCATATTTCATTTTACTCAATGGATCGTAAAATTGGGAGAAGTGGTATATATTTGTTCACGTATTTCAATCTTTTCTCGCTGTATGCGTAGGAGAATTCATTAATCGGCTATGTTTATTCTTTCTTGCTCTTTTAGACGTGTCTACACATCTCAGTAAGATACATTTCGGTCTGAGAGAGGAAAGTGGGTGTTTTATTCACCAGCTGCTCGTATATCATAATGACTGTGATGTTATGAAAAGGCGTGACGTCATTAATTGGGTCAGTCATTGACGTATCAATTTTTTACGGTGTTACCAAGTATCATTTGTTATTGTTAGGTGAAATTATCTTCAAAAATGGCCAAAATTGGCTGAACATTTCAATTCCCTGCTAACTTTATAACTGATAGTGTTATATATACTCATTTAAAGCCTACTTATACGTAAAGACTCGGGGCCCTTTCAGGTTTAAAAAAAGGGTCAGACAAGGTGATGCTAGCTCACCAAAACACTTCACAGCCTGCTTCGAGATGATCTTCAGAAACCAACACCGGGAAAATAAAGGAATCAAAATAGACAACGAATATTTGAGCAGCTTCAGATTTGGAGATGACATCGTCTTTTTTTGCAAAGACCTTCCACGACCGTCCACTAATGCTAGAGGTGTGACGAATCCTGGGGTAGGTCTATGTCCAACGACGGACGTTCAAAAACTGATGATGATGATGACGATGATGGTGGTGGTGGTGATGGTGGTGGTTGTAATGATGATGATGATGATGATGATGATGATGATGTCAAAAAAAGTAACTATGTATTGAGACTCCAGGACAGAGTATAGGTGAATATTATACACTTACTTTAATTTAAAACTTACTAATTTTGTCTTTGATAAGATGATTCTTCTCTCCCCCTTCCTCCAACTATTAAACTCAGTAACGCCTCTACTACACCGTTTAGAATTCCTTTGAAATCATAAATCGCAGATGTAGACGTGAGGATGAAAGATTTGTCGTTGAACTTATGGTTCTTGTTTTTATTGCTTGTTTATTTCCCAGGACATTTTCATTTCCCCCATTCAGTTTTTTTTTCTCCCTCTAATTCCGATTGAATTTTGTGTGTTGCGTGTGTGTGTTTGTGAGTGTTTGTGTGTGTGTGTGTGTGTGTGTGTGTGTGTGTGAGTGTTTGTGTTGCGTGTGTGTCCGTGTGTGTGTGTGAGTGTGTGTGTGTGTGTGTGTGTGTGCGTGTGTGTGTTTGCGTAGCTCATAATAGTTTTATAAAACATTTAGTAGTCTATGTTTCAGTGGTCTTATCACATTTGATATTTCCTGAGGGCATACTAAAGAATTTAATGGCTCTCTGCGGATGGTGCCATCCAATGTGCAATGATTACGAGAGAAAAAAGCTTTTTGTCTGACAAACGTTGATGACAAAGCCTACGCCGTATTTCACGCGGGGTAAAGGGAGTTTTCTTTCTTTTTTTTCTAAAATAAAGGCCTTATCTTTACTGCTGACATGATGTCAGGTACATTTAGGTGAACTGTTATTTCAGTAGAAATTGAGGGCGGATCCTCCTTTTCTCTTGCTTCCTTGCACATTAATTTATTGTCAACGAATTCGTCAGACTTTTGAACTAAGTTTGAATTCAGTTTCTAATTTGTGTGAATCAGGTACAAGTGAGTAGGCTGCAGAATTAGTTTGATTTAGGTGTAAAATATAATTGGTATAGAGCTGCTGTATTCAGTTCCTGTATGACCTTTCTAGGGGTTCTGCAGAACAAAGTGACATTTTTGCAATATATTCAATAATCATTCATAGCATATACAGTTTCCCCGTGACTTTTACACGCCTTTGTTTCGTTTCCTTTATGCAAACATAAATTCTTACACAAGAAGAAATTAACAACATTCCGTCTCTCTAATTAGAGTTTTCGTTTACTTACGTGACATGGACGCTGATCAGTTACTAGTTGATCATATGTCTTTTCATCCACATCAAGATTCGTTCTTACTTTTCGATTCCAGTGTGTATTTTCCATTTGGGTTGGTACACATCAGATAATTCTATAAACATTTCTAAAATCCAACAGCTACATACATGTGTAAATACGTATCAGTAGAGGAGAACATTGTTTTCCTGGAGGGATTCCACTGAAATGCCATTATTGAAAAGGCTTCCCCAATTAGTAAAAGTTTGAAGACCACTGATATAGAGCAATAGAAAATATGGATGTATTAGTGAAAATACTCGATATCCGATTTCGATAGGAGGACGAGCTGCTCTCTTGAGTGTAAAGAAAAATATGACGGAAAAACAGTGAAAACAAGCAAGATAACGAGTTCAAGAAAATATAGATGACATTGCAATCTTCCGTGGATGCAAGTTCGAACCTCCCCTAAATTGTGATTATTTGTTTCGAATCTATGCAGTTCATTTTAAACCTACTCTTTGTGTAATGGCTCTGGTCATGATTCGAAAAGGGGGATAATCGATCACTTGAACTAGTCGAAACTGCTTTCCAGACAAGGTGCGTTACATGGAGCAAAACTGGAAACAGGTCTTAACGATATGTTGCATGAGGTAGATTTCTTCATAACAGCCGCATAATCTAGAGCTGAATCACACTTGCGACTAAACAAAATATCGGCGATTGACAGCTTTGTCTAGATAGCTAGAAATTCTCATTCCAGTTCACGTAAAATAGATGATAAGAAAACACAAAACAAAAGATGAAACCAACGCAAATTCAAAAAATTGATGGAGATGAAACATTCAAGACTAATTACAATAATATTATCACATCAAACCCGTATTTATAGTTGCTCTCATCGAATAAAACACATTAATTACAATCCTATTTAGTTTAGGATCAAAACTAATTCAACTCGCAATTTTTGAATGAAATTGTACAAAAATCTCATAAATTATCCCAGTAAATTTGAATAAAAATTGACTATTCTAGAATGATTTAGCAATATGCAATATGTAATTGAGTTTGCTTTTGCTTCGTAATGCCGGAAATAGTCAAAAAATTTCAAATATCTTGTGACAAATAATAACATCTATGTATGATGAATATATTTATTAAAGAAAGCTCTCCTCTTTTTAATGTGTCATCAAATGAGCCAGAAGTAGCGTTGAACTGTAACAGTTCGTCCAGATTGCAGCAATAGATAAACAAGAATTTCTCTTGAATCTCAGCAAAGAGATAATTTCTTTCTAACTCGATTATGTTTTAGTTTGAGCTGTTGAAAATGTCTTAGATATAGCCAAGGGGTTCCCATTTTAGAATCTCATAAAATAGAATCTATTTTCAATCTCCGGTGTCTATACTGTCTCTTCAAACGTTCACTCGTGTTCGTATCCATAATTTCAAGAGAAATCCTCTCTTCTTGCACAAGTATCCAGAGCTAAATTGAGAATAACGACATAATTGTCAAAATCAAAGATGCAAAACTGGGGAAAGTAGACCACTACTTCTACTTACGACAAAGAATCTCTATGAAACCCTCAAAGGAACAAGTGATAAGGCAAAAATCAATCTATGATGGCAAGCCTTTAGCAGATCAAGTTCAACCTTCAAAAACAAAATAATCACAATAACCTGAAAAAGGAAAGTATTCCACCAATGCCTCTTCCCGATAGTCACTTATTGAGCTTGAACATGGAACCTAACCAAGAGATAGACTCACAAATGAGAAGCATGCAACGTACACATGAGAGAATCATACTCAAAATCGCATGGAAAGATCAGAAGACAGCATTGTATATCAGGAAGAAAATGGGAGTCCGAAACGTCATAGAATCTACTCGAAAACTTGAATGGCAATGGACAAGTCATGTTGCAGACAACCGATGGACATCACAACTCATAACATGGATCCCTAGGAATTACATGCAAAACAGAGGCCGACAGAATACTGAAATGGACAGATGAAGTAGACAATCTTGGAAAATACTAGCTCTGCGACGCCCATGATAGAGAAATGTAGCGAATCCTGGGGCAGGTTTATGTTGAACGACGGACGTTATAAGACTGATGATGAAACTCCAAATACTGTGCAAGATGTGTTGCTTGGAACCTTTGCATCTGCAACACACGTACACACACACACACGCACACACACACACACACACACACACATATATATATATATATATATATATATATATATATATATATATATATAAGGGAATGTACAAGATTTCTGATAAGTCCAGTATCATTGGAAAAAGATTAAAAAAAACAATCCGAAACAATATATTTATTTCTTCAGCAGTGTCTTTTTTTTTATACTGATTCTATAAGAATGGAATTGTTTGGCTCTGCACTATCTTGCTTAAATAATTCATACCATATATATATATATATATATATATATATATATATATATATATATATATATATATATATGTATATATATATATATATATATATATATATGTGTGTGTGTGTGTGTCTGTGTATGTGTGTGTGTGTATGTGTGTGTGTGTGTGTGTGTGAACCGATTTGATCTTCTGTTGGAGTGAGATGAACTTATTGAATTTCAATATGCTTTAACCTTATGATACTGGAATTTATTGGACATCTTGTAGTTCGGGAGAGATTTGACCATTACAACTGAAGACGCTGACAATATGATTGGCTTCGAGCTTACTTTTCATATGAAAAACTTTTTGACACTAAAACTTTTTTTTCCATTCATAATCTTCAGGGATTTTATGTGACAGAATTGGATTTGACGAGATGGAAGCAGCAGAAAAGAGAGATAAAAGAGAAGAGGAAAACTGTAAGAGAGAGGTTGATTATGTCTGTGTGAGGAGGAGATTTACAAGAAGATTTAGAGAAAAGAAAAGACCGAAAAAAGATAATCAAAAAGAGAGAAAAATAGAAAACTAAATAATCGAGTAGAATAGAAATATCTAACGACAATCTGACTAAAATCGAAGAAATATCCGTCTGTCTGCGTATGCCCTGTGATCACTCAAAAACAAGTCATCGTACAAAGTTCAAATTCGCCAGGTACATTTGTCAGTGCATGAGGCATGGCAGTTTCGAGTTTGAACTTTTTTTCATTGAAGTTTCTCGAGAAATTTAATAAGAATGAATAAAACAATTGAAGATAAATAGATCTAGTTACCCGCTTTCTGCTCTTTAGAATTATGTATTTTTAGATATAAGCTAAATCTAATTTGGCAATGCTGAAGAGAAGTAACTGAGAAAAATGTCCGTGGTCTTGTGTTTAAACTTGTCCTGCTGCTAGTTATTAGCAAGAACGTGGATCATGCCGATGTTGTAATTGGAATTCAGAAAAATATGATTTTTTTTCTCTTTCACGCATCGCTTAAGACTAATAGATTATGTAGTAATGATTGGTACTAATTGCAAACAGAGACGCCAAATACTTGAAGTTGTTTTTATCAAACAAAACAATCTGCATTAAACAAAACCTTCTCCGCCCGAGGGCATGTTTGAATATATCTAACATTTAGTGATACCCCAGTCACATAATAAATAGAACATCCCGCGTTCCATGATTGACATGGAGGTGAAAAGTCTACCTCTATGGATTGAATAAAGAAATTCCTGGAAAGTTATCGAATACAACAGTCAGCTGAAGAAGGTCGGAGGCTTAGACATCTTGACTATCACAAGTAAGATGAGTATACTAGTTTAGATTAGTACATTGATAATAGTGATCATTTTTCATTATAGCAAATTGGACACAAATTCATCTCTATCGTTTTTTAATTGAATGTTCAATCATCATTGACATCATCTTTTTGCGTCCATCGTTGGACATGGACTTTACTCAGCATTTGCCAAATCTCTCCATCGTGGGTGTCGCGGAGTCAACACTATCTGAACTTTAGTAAGTCATCTCGTCTTATATTTTTCCTATCACAATATCGCAGATGATCTCTTGGGATCAAAGTTGTGAGTCGTGATGTCCAGTAGTTGTCTGAAAATCTAGCTACATGGCCAGTCCGTTACCATTTGAGTCTCCTAATGGATTCTATGATATCACTGACTCCAGTTTTCTCTCTATTATACGGTGCTGTCTTGTATACGGTGATCTCATGTGGACGTTGCATGGTTCTCAATTTGAGGGTCAATCATTTGATTAGATTCCATGTTTCAGCTCCATAGGTGACAATCAAAGTGGATACACTTGTTGTATGCTATTTTGTGTGTGTGTGTGAGGGGGGGGTAATGAGATCCTCTTGTTCATGAATATTTAGCTTGATCTACTTGAAGCTTACTATCCATGAGTGATTCTTGCTTTGACCTCTGCTTTCCAGGACTCCATGGAGATCTGTTGTCGCAGGAAGAAGTGTTGATCTATCTAAGTTTGCCCTTTCAATCTTGATTGTCGTGTTTATGTCATCAACGTGTTTGTTCTACATGACGTTTGTACGGTCTTCTTGTTTTACTAAAAGTTTTTAATGTTTCACTCTGACTCATCTAACACGATTACTTAATTAATATAATGTCTGTGCTTTTTCCGAGCAAAGTGCATCTCTTACTCCGTGATTATAAATTCAATCGATGAATCAGCAAGGGAAAATCATGAACTCTGGTTCAGTGGGATAAGCAGAACTAGCACCCTGAGAATGAATTAGGTTATACAAGATAATCCCCAGAATAGACAGTGGAATGAGAATGATCTATCCCTGGGGATTGAGTGAAGAGTTTGATTCAGAATTCATTCTCTGATGGTTGTCCAAACACAAAAAACAACTGAAAACAGCTTTTGGGTATAATGACTGAAACAATGTGACTACAGCAAAAAACAATTGGATACTAGTTTGGATAAGTCAGAATATCATCCGCCATCACAGTCAATAATTGAACAACTATAGTGTCAAAATTTGAAGTCACATCGAAAGAATTCTATCAAAGAATAGATATGTCCAGAATTAATTCTTTTCATGACATCACTGGCGTTCCTCAGGAGACATATAGTTTTTTAGTTAATTGAATAAGCTGTCAAAATAAGAAAATGAAAAGTCGAAATGGCTTCTTTTCCCCAAAAGAAAAATGCATTTTTGTAAGGGGTTTAGTGTTGTGCTGGTGCTAATTTCCAAGTCTGTAGACAAAATGGTATGGCCTGATGTGCTCAAACAAACTTATAAACACATTGAAGCACAAAGACACACGCAAATAAAAAAGGATAAAATTCTCTGCTAACCTAGGTGGCCACTTTTGTTCAATTGAGAAAATTCTCTGTTGGAAAATCCAGAGTAAAGTCACCCATTATATGAGACACTACACTCCAACTTTTCCCGCTGGAGAGCAAATAGGAAATTCAAGTATTGTGGTGCATGAATGTCTAAATGTTGTTTTGATGGATGTGATAGTTCCTTTCGAGAGAACTACGTAGCTATCTTAGCCACAAAATTGATCAATACTCGTTTAAACAGAAAGTTTTAGCTCTTTTCTTTAAATTCCAGAAACTAAAAATGATCTAAGAGAAATTGACATTTCTGGACTTATTCAGTTGCTGCACTTTTCTCACAGGTGCTAACAGTTGGTATTTGAGTGTAGGTAAAAGCCAGAATTTTCAAAGTAAGCAGAGTCCCTGTTTGTCTCCACTTGTTCCAATACATTTCGTTCATTTACTTGATGAATATCTCAAGTATCTTACTCAAAGGGAACGCCGATGAAATAAGAGCCAAAAGTGTCTGGTGAAGACATTTCTATTTCCGTTATGGTTTTTTCTTTTTTTTTTCAATAGTCAAAAATTCTTTTTCACCTATCTGAAAATAATAAATATGGATATTTTTCGACGGATAAAAAGTAGATGGGAAAAGATTGATCGTTTGGAGAAGATGGCGCAAACTCATTTTTTTTAATTCTATATTATTATCATATATATATATATATATATATATATATATATATATATATATATATATATATATATATATATAGTGTTGCCCAGATAGAAAAAACTGTAAATCAAACAGCACGGGAAAAAGATGATATTCTATCGAAATATATTGAAATCAAATCATGATTGGGATGTTCTAAACTTTACCTCGGTAAACAGTTGTGCCAGCGCAACCTGATTATCCCCTTTTGTTACCCCAAATGAAACTTTTTTTAAACTGAGAATCAATATGCACAATATTTATTTTATTTTGCGTTTGTCGTTGGAATAGGGTTAGAGGCAAGACTACGGTTTTCTTTATTAAAAAAAAAGTCCTTTTTCGTATCTTAAACCCATCGGCTCTTGAGCAACGATGATTTTGAATTCTATGAATGAGTAATAATAATGAAAAAAGAGAACATTGGCCCCCTCACATGTGTCTACGTTCAAATAAATGGCGACCAGTTCCGTAACTCAGCGGTAGGATACCGGCCTCTGGGTATGAAGCAAAGGTTTCAGTCCTAACTCGTTGTACTGGATGGGAATATGGATTGTCTATAGCCACACTGAAGAATTGTTATACAACGACACAGCTGTCTGTGGATGACACAATGAAATATATATATGTATATATATATATATATGAATCTAACATTAAGAAGTTTTTTGACTTTATGATATGAGCTTCAGATAATTTGATACCTACCGATTTCGAATATACTTTTGTTTTTCCTCCGTGAAGCGTACCTCCGGACATCCTGGAGTACAAATACATTTTAGCACTTTATAACATGTACATTTGATATTTGATGTGATGGCTTATGCTTGGTTGAAACCTCTTTTACTTACTATATATACACACATATATGTGTGTATGTGTATCTGTGTTTGGGTGCATGTATGTTATCGATGCATATTAACAGGGTGCAAAACCAGGAAACTTACAGGAAAACCTCAAAATAACACAGAGGTCAATGGAAAGAGAAATCTGTAGTTGATCTGGAGGGGACTTTGGAAAAGGATATCATAAAAAATAACTGGGCAACAAAACTTGAAATTGGCAGGGCACATAGTGAGAAGAAAGAACTAAAGATGGATTTCCGTGTACATAGAATTGTAAACGCAGTAGGAAAAGACTTGACACAATATGAAGAGACAAGATAGAAAACTTATCCTGTAAAACATAGCAGTGTAACGTAATCAGGCCAGTCTTTGAAGGAGATGGAAAAGGCCTCTGTCCAGATGTGGACTTAACGGCTGATATATATATATATATATATATATATATATATATATATATATATATATATATATTCCACAGGCTGTTCCTTTCTTCGTCTGTTTAATGGTTTGTTTCACCTCCCACAGGGTTACTTTTGGGAAGTCTTCGAGTTGATTGCTCATGTCTTGCGTACCCACACTAAGATGGCAAGCTTTTGACAGAGCAAGCTCAACTTTCAAAAATAGGAAGATCCCATTTGTCCTAAAAAGAAGGGTGTATAACCAATGCTTCCTCCCAAAAGTCACTCATGGAGCTGGAACGTGGAAACTAACCGGGAGACTGATCCACAAAATTGAGAACCATGCAACGTGTACATGAAAGAATTATGCTAGGCCTCACATGGAGAGATCACAAGACAGCATAGTACTTCCAGGAAAATACAAGAGTCAGGGACATCAAAGAATCCTTTAAAAATCTCAAATGGCAGCGGGCTGGCCATGTTGCAAGAATGGAGGACAACTGATGGACATCGCGACTCACGACATGGATCCCCTAAGACTGCATGCGCAGCCGAGGCCGGCAGAATATTAGTTGGTGAAACGAGCTAGATAAATTCAGAAAATATTGGCTCCACGACGTCCATGATAGAGAAGTGTGGCGTATCTTGGGCAAGGTCTATGTCAAACGACGGATATTAAAATGCTGCTGCTGATGATGATATATTAATATATATATTGTTGATTTATTAATATACAGTGCCAGTGATCATAAGAAAAAAATTTATTCAAATGAAGTCCAAGTTCATAGAAATCTTAGCATTTGATATATGAAAAAGCTTTTAGCGGAAAAGGTTATAGAGAAAAGGATATTTGAGAAAAAAACTTCTTTTTTTTTAGAAAACGCAGTGGTGGACAGAAATTAGTGAACGGTTATATAGTATCAATTCTATCGAGTTCTTACAATAAGGATTGAATACTGGTGAATCCTTTGACTGAGAGCAATTAGTATGGAGTATAGAGAGCTATATTTACAATGGTTGCAGCACACCGATGCCTCAAGAAAATGACAAGTTTCTCGCATAGATCTCGTGTCAAATTTTCCATTCATTACCCAGTCTTTCTCATAAATCGATTATAGAACCTTGGTTTCGTTCCCTAACTATCAGTATCTTTCACAAGTTCTAGATGGGATTTAATTTGGAGCGTTGCCCTGCATGGAAATACCTAGCTAGTTGGGAGATGCTTGTTGAGAAGGAATGGTATGTTGCTTTTCTAGGTTTAAATATTCACATTTGCATTTAATTGTCATTGATTCAACACAGAGATCAAATAACTTCAGGGGATAACATCCCTTTTACCTTGACACCCTCACCTAAACTTAGCAGATAATCTGCACATTTTAGTTTAAGTCTTTAGCCTGTACAACGTCAAAGTTTCTGCCGTTAGATACAACTAACTTGAGTTTACTTCCACCTTTAAAATGAACTTTTGAACGAATCCCATTATTTGAGACTACATGTTGTTTTTTTCTGCATATTCAAGTCAAGCTTTTTAGATATTTTTTTCAATAATGATAGGTTTAGTAGCTGGAGAACTGATTTCGAAACCAAATTAGTTCAATTATTTGGCCATTGTACGCATGCTCTCGTCTTTGATCAGGCATTAAATTGTAAACTTCTTCATACATGTAATATATACCAGAAGCTACAATTTCTATAGATTTCGAGATCCTGTTGCAATGACTATAAATGAGAAGTTCATTCGAATAAAACGTTCTCTTTTGACCGGTACTGTATACGCACATATACAGTTTATTTCTCAGAAATTCAAGTATATATGCGATTTTTGCTACGCATGATAACAAATAGCTTTAAAAATTAAGACTACGAATGTTTGAGCCATTTCTTTGTTTCTGTGTTGTTGTTTTTTTTTAATCGGACTTTCAGTTAAATATTTAGACAAGCTGTCTGGCTGTCAAAGTGAGTAGAAAGATTTCTGACAAGTCGATTTCCTAAATAGTTTTTTTTCAGCCATTGAGCATGCATAAGTGTTTTTCTTTAGCGACCTCTAAAGGCTTATAGACCGAAGCTCTAGAAAATTAATTTCGAAAAGAAATCATGAATCATTTTATCATTCATCTTTATTAGATGAAGTATTGCGAATGATTATCATTAATTTCTGACTTCGATTCGTCTTAATCGCCGTTTTTCTGTCGCTATTCTTCGAGATTCCTCTCAGGTCGTCACTTCACTACAGTGAGTAAACAGCGTTGATTGGACATAATGAATAGTCTTTCGGTGATACTGTTAAATGATAACATAGGGAATTGATTTTTTTTTATCTAAATAAAAAAGGATATTTTAGGATTTAATGAAGAAGGCGAGATCAAACGAAGAATCATTCTATGTTTGTCATGCATTCGGACTTCCAACATTCAAGAACAAGACAATCGCATTAAAAAAGTGTATACAACCAATGGTCCCTCACAACTGTCAACTATGGGGCTGAAACATAATCAAGAATTGGCCCTAACTATGTAAGGGAAGAATTAACCTCAAGATCACGTGGAGAAATTACATGACAGCGCAGTATTTTAAAGAGGGAACAGGAAATAATATCATAGAATCAATTCAAAAAACTCAAATGGCAATGGGCTGGTCATTTTGCAAGAATGGCAGAAAACCACTGGACATTACTACTAACAACGTTGATCCCCAGAAATAATATGCAAAACTGTGCCTGGCAAAAAAATGAGATGGTGTGACAAACAAAATAAGCTAGAGAGATCTGGCAAACCTTGGAGAAGGTCTATATCCAATGATAGACAATGATGATGTTGATGAATAATTGCTAGTCTACGCAAATGTTTGTGCTTACGTGTGTGTGAATTACATAGATACATGAATAAACATATTATAAACGTGTTGATGTATGAGTATATGTTGATGAGTAAATGTATGTGTACGCATTTCTATACGTATATACCGGTATGAGAACGATAAAATCTATGTTTGAGAGGGAATCAGGTTTTTTCCCCAGGATAGAAGTATTAATCACAGAGAAATATCGATAAGATTTTTGTAGTCACCAGAATTCAGATAATTAATCGCGCTGGAGAGTGATTATATAGATAGAGGAGATTCTTAGCCGATCCCGTGAATTGATTGAAACCGAACAAAGGGAACTTTAGATTTTAGAAGCTCAACTTTCAAAAACAAAAAGATCCCGTTAATCCTTGAAAGAAGGGTGTATAACTAATGATTCCTCCCGATAGTCACTTATGGAGCTGAAACATGGAACCTAACCAAGACACAGATCTGCAAAATTGAAATCAGGCAACGTGCACATAGAAAAATTATGCTGGGCCTCACATGGAGTGACCACAAGACAGCACAATACGTCTGAAAGAAGACAGGAGTCAGGGACATCAAAGAATCCTTTAAAAATCTCAAATGGCTGTGGAACAGCCACGTTGCAAGAATGGCGGACAACCAATGGACATTGCGACTCACGACATGGATCCTCAGAGATCACACGTGCAACTGAGACCGGCAGAGTATAAGATGGAGAGACGAGCGAGACAAGTCAAAAATTTACTGGCTCCGCAGTGAATCCTGGGGAAGGTCTATGTTCAACAACGGACGTTGAAAGACTGATAATGAAGTGAGGATTTGTTAGTGAGCCACTAGCCGTGGGGGGGGGGAATATTACCCAGTCTTCAAGGGCCCTCAGCTAGCGGAGGTGGAAGCTAAGGGTTGAGAGTCTCCAGTTGAACAGGTAGAAGAAATGAGAGAAGGGAGTTTTAGGTTTATTTGATATTATTATAGGAAGACTCTGGACACGGAAGGTGCCTGTTAGAAACTGTAAACCAATCATAGGTTTCTTCTGTTCTCAAATTGGTCTGGCTGTATGCATATATCATGCGTACAGTTTTTTTTAAGTGGTCAGGATTTTTAGGGATTATTTGCAGCTACACCATCTCCTTGCGTCTGTACGGAATAAAAGTTCCATTATACAAATGGTAACGAGACAGAAAGAAACCAGATATATTAATGACGATGGACGCGGGCATGTATTTTGTTTCCCAAACAGATTATATTTCGACTAGACATAGATCAATGACTTCACTCCGCAACTTCAACGATACAAGAAGTGCACCAAAGAATCTGTCTCTCTTTCAGACTCTTCCCATCTCGTCGATTTTTGACACGACATTTCCGTCCCCAGATTTTGTCACCTTCGTTCAACAGCTCCAGATATAATTTGCGTGTTACTTTTCCGACAACGATACGGTCGCTTAGAGATTCACTCACCTTGTGTGAGTGGAGTGCATGTGCCACATACAACAGACTCCGAACTCACTTATTTTTATCACCAATCGACGCTGTTACTTACAGCTGTAGGTTGCCAACCCGAGAAAAGTTTTCGAGAACACCAGAAAATTCGAGATTATGGTAAGTAGTGATTAATTATAAAAAAAATAAAAACGTTCCTTTGGTAAACGTTAGAAGTTTTCTCTCAGGGGATGTTATTTACTGAACTTAGCTTAGTTTTGGCACAGACCACGATCATCGGACCATGAGGATCTCACTCACTACTCAGTAGTAATGATGTGCAGGAGGAGCTTACTAACAATTACACTTCAACGGATAGCTTCACTTTCGTCTCAAAGATTGAAGTAATCTTTTTTAAGACGAGAAAACTCAGGTGTGCAGAGAAAAATCATAAATAATTTCAGGAAAGAAGTAAAAATAAACGTAGACGTAAGAAAGGTTGTCGACCTGAGAGGAATGGCTGGCATTTATGGCAATATACTGTCGACAGCAGGTGCATGAAAAGAATAAGACATACACATATATATATATATATATATATATATATATATATATATATATATATACACACACACACACGAAGAGTGTGGTTCCAGAACATGACACGCGCCATTTAAAGAATATGTGTTTGACTTAACTATAAAACAAATTTTTGATTTGAATCATTCATCGTATTGTCGAACGTATCGAGTAGGAATTAGGTTTCGCTTTGAACCATCCTCTACGGTCCGGTTGAACTGCTGATGATAACAGCGATCAAATGACGACATTATTCGAGAATATTCCACGACTTATTTGAGATATTGTAAAGATAACTATTACTGTGAAGTATTTGTTTAATATTATTGAATTCTTTATAAATTAATCATAGGAAGAGGAGATGAGGTGGTTCCTATCAATAGACTTAAACTTGCTGACTGCTACGTATTGGTGCTTCTCTCGTGTGTATACACCATATACGTGTTGATAATACACGTGTACTGTATAATGTCAACTGCAAAAACGGCCGTATATTCTTGAAGCACTCATTACAAAGAAGCCGAATTTGAATAAAATCATCTTCAATCAAAGTATTACGGTCTCTTTTTTTTTCTTTTTTAAACTGATTGACGTTATTCCATCCAGAAAATTGCACTAATTGCACACTCACTTCTGGGTTACGTCATCATAACGTGAGTCTTGGGTGAAGGAGAGAGTGGATGAGGCTGCTTACTTCTTCGGGAACGGCTCGTTACAAAACAAACGAGGAACGCCTTTTCTGCTTTTTGCCTTTTTTTTTTTGTAAAAGCGAAAAAGTACGGATGGTGTCAATTTCCGAAATACAGTGAATACCGCTACGTGATAAGAAACCTTTTACATTTCTCAAGGTTATGTAAAACTGCATCTTTAAATGGATATGAAAGAATTACCTTTACAACAATCAGTTCACATTGGTGTCCCAATTGAATGTTTTTGCAGAAATACAAATTAGATTAGGTATAAAATGCAGCCGGGATTAAGAAATGAACTTTGAAATCAAATACTTGAGCGAACATATTTAGTGAAACATGACGAAAACAACATTTTGCTTTCCGTAGGCGGGTTTGTGGAACGTGTTTCATTCTGCCTGTTAGCCGATATATATATGCCGATTGGCCTATATTTCGTGCACTGAAAAATTTCCTCTGGAAACATACTCAAAAAAAAACAAATCAAGTTACACATGAACACTCTGAAGATTATAATAGACGTGCTCTTAGTCACATACATGAATTAGGTGATGAAGGCTCGTTATCGCACTATGACTAATTTTGACAAAATTCTAGATTCAATTTTTTTAATTTACCCCACATATTTTAGGTAACAATATTGTGATATATTTTTTATTTCTTTTTCTTTCCTGTTTTTGATTATAACTCAGTGATACGAGCGGAGCAATATCGTGCAAAACTTTAAATCGTCAACTAGGGCTGCTGATGCTGATATCAAACCGACGCTTTTCTGTGAAAAAATTTTAATCGCCGCGTACCACAGCTCTTGCTGATCTCAAGCTAGAAAAAACAGAGCTTAGTTTTCAAACCTAGTCGTGACGTGTTAGATGGAAGACGTTTTACGAGCTCATCTCTCGCAAAATTGATTGCAAAACCATGCTATCACAATGCATTTATCGCAATGCATCACATCTCCATGCAGAAAAGTTTCAAGTCAAATAGATAACACGTGGTGTGATATCATGAGAAAAGTGTCCCATAATCAGGTCGCCAGGATTTATAGATGAAGTACAGCACGTTAGTTCTGAAATATCAAAATACCTAAGAATATAAAGATACGAGATTTATAAACAATTCTGATTAGGGGGAGACCATCGAAAAGAGCAAATATATTATGTATTTGATAAGTTTCACGATTGAAAAACTAATGACTGCATCGACAGAAAACTCAGTAGGAACGTCTGAAACGATTCGTGAGATCATTACGAAAAAATAACCATTAGAATCTAATGCCGAGGAAATAAGTAGAAGATGTTCTTCTGACTGTAAAACTGATGTGGACAAGGGAACATTGCTATACAGACGGAATGATACAAGGTTGGTATATGTTCAAATGCAATTGATATTGAACCTGTCGGTCAGGCTTCACACTATTCATCAGCAAACAAGAGCTATGTCCAAAACCAACTGCCACATTTTGTTAAGATCTATAATGAACACGTGTGGCGAGTAGACAGGATGGAAAAGAATATCCCAAAATATCGAATTGGCATCCGAGGCAAGAACTGGTATTCATCGCTGGTCACCTACTTGATTGATGTTGTAATGAATAATGCATGGCAACTGTATTAAGTATATACAACGGCAAAAGATGCCGTGGACATTCTAACCTCTTGCAGAAGTGTAGTATGATTTCATTTGGAGACGTATTGCCTTCCATTAGAGTGAGGACAGAAAAGAAAATCTGAAAGGACAGAAGAATGCAGATTTGACATGCAATCCCGCTGGGATTATTACTTAGAAAGACAAACTCTTTGTGCTTAATACCACATGAAAACAACAAGATATGAAGAATGCAAAAAAAAGTTCTCTGCGTAAAATGTTTCAATTCATATCACATGAAATAAATATATATCCAAGAAATCTCAGTTTGTTTCACACATTCTTCTACCCTCCTACAAATAGAACGTCTCAGATTTTCATGATGAAATAGATTTTTTTAAAGATAAATTCCCTTTGCTATCCTGTACTATGCTTTCATTTACCTCATATTTCTGATATTAACGAAATCTGGCTATAGGGATAAATGAATCTCTATACAGCTTTGCTATCAAAATCTGTTAACCAAAACTGTCAACATATGTTTCTTCAGTTTTTTAATGAGTCTGGCTAGTTGGTAGCTGGCTGGCTATGTATTTATGGGCCACGCGTACAATTACTCCATCCAGAAGAGCTACAGAACTAGGATATCTAAACATATACTCCTTATTTTGTCCAGAAAAACAGTTTTAATGGGTTTTTTTATTTCCTCTCCAAAATAGTCTTTTTATACGAAAGGACTACAATTTACAATGTTAGTTTATGATAAATTAGCGCATCAGTTTATCCCTTGCTACGTTCATACTTATTCTTAAAGATTCGAAATTATTAGTGGTCATGGTCTAAGAAATGACGAGTGAAGTAATTTGTTCATTGATCACCTTTTTAATTTTTTAATCATTGGAAAACCAAAAAAGACTTACTGAGACATTTAACCGAAGCATTTTATACTTGACCTTTCCTTCAAAACCAAAGCCAGATCTGGGACTAAAATCAAATGCGCATTATATTGCAACATATCATACGGTATGTCTTGCTATTCTACTGGTGTGTCTGCGAAAATTGTTTCCCTGAAGAAAGAGAAAGTTTATGAGAATTGAAGTACTATGTTTCCGGGTGATGTAATCCAAATTAATGCTTGAAATATCACATGAGACAAGGGAAACCCTGCATGACTTGACAGATAAGTTCGTTGATTAATCTGTTTAAATTCCTCGAACCTATTTACAGAATTAAGATTAACCAGCGGCTTCAATAAACCGTATCCCATTTCAAGAATTACCCTATTTCTGAACTTACACGATTTAAATTGATTGGAGATACAGCGTTTCAGCAAGATGGTACAGTTTGTCACTTTGCTCTCAGCGTTAGACAGATTCTAAATGAAGTGTCCTGTGCATTATGCATTAATACTATATGAGAATAATTGCAATGTAATAAATAACAATTTACCGAACTGATAATGTAGTTCTTGTGACATCCGTAGGTCTTTAAATCAGTACCAATGATTCACCCTCCACAATCATCTCTGACGCAGCACATCTTTGGCCCAGGGAAATATCCCTCATAATTATGCAAATTATGCTAATAGAAAACACTAATGGCTTCTCTCCCGTCGAATAATTACCTATAAACTACCACGTAATTATACACGAGACGGTCACTTAACATCTTTACAGTCCATCTCCACACAAATTCCGTTGGTGTCCACATTTGGATGTATCTAATCACTAATTATCTCCCCTTCGTGGCCCTGTCGTACATCATTGTCAATCGAAAGGAGATGGTCGAATTGCTGGTGAGAGAATAGTTTAATCGGGTTATGTGGCTGAAATTGATTTAATGTGGAGCTTACACGCACCCCTACCTTTGTAATAGAAGATAGCCAAAGGAATAATACCTTTCCTACCGTCTAAACCTTTCGGTCAATTCCCTAACTGATATATGGTAATTCCTGTCCGAATATTCCAGGAGAGGGGTTATCATTACGTATAAGTGTTTAAAGAATGTTGTTCTGACACGGGTTCATCTTTTGAAGACAACGTTTTGGCTCGTCCAGCCAACGGCCTTTAACAGGTGGGTGTCGAAAACTGAAAGCATCCCCAAACCTCTAGTTTATGACACGCACTTGAAGAATGCCGTAGAGTACAACGGACAGAACGTTGTTTACAAAAGACGAACCGAAATAAGACTGTAAATACTCATACGTAATGATTCATAATAGTGAGGAGGTGCTGGCTGGTGTAACAGTTATCATCAAATGATCAGGAATACACTGAGTGCATTTTATTCTAATCTCATGGTTTTTGATGATTTTCGAACACTTTATTAACAGATAGTTGCAGAGCCAAAGACCTTATGTTGTGTTATACATTTTTTTCATCCAAATAAAACCCAGGCTATTTCAGGTATATCAACTAGTAAGTAAGCTATAAAAAGTTACTGGAAGACAGTTCCTCTGCGTGCAAAGCAAAGCTAGATTCAAGAGATCAACAGTCTGTTGTTGTATTGTCTGTTCGGTGTCCTTTTGGTGCCAGCACTTAATGAACTGTCTATGAATCACTTCAGACTCTCTGGCCACATCTGTTTTCCTGTAGCCGACATCTAGGACGCCATCTTGCAGAGAACTTATTGACCTCAAGTTTAATTCAAATACTCACATCAACGCACCACCAGCACCCGTGAACATTATCGGTCCCCGTCTCTGTTATCTATGTATTCATCCTCGTTTTTCTTCGTCGTCATGGCCTGGAAAAAGACCTTGAAGGACAGAGGATATTGTTAAAGTTAACAAAACATTGCTGATTAAAGTAAACGATGTCGATTTCGGACAAAGGTTGTTATGGTCAGAAAACAGAAGTAAAAGTAACGAAAGAAAGATAATGATAATAATAATAATAATAATAATAATAATAATAATAATAATAATAATAATAATAATAACAGTAATGATAATAATGATAATAAGAACGATAATAATAATAATAATGATAATGATAATAATAATAATGATAACAATAACGATAATAATAATAATAATAATAATAATGAAACTGTAACCTGTAGTAATACTGTCTATGAGAACGAAGAGAGGAGGGCTGGAGACATGAGGAGACTTGTTGTCACTCAACCTCCAGCAGTAACTACCAGGCAACTGGTGTGAGATTGCCCATAATAATAATAATAATAATAATAATAATAATAATAATAATAATAATAATAATAATAGCTGAAGACCTGAGGAGACTTATTGTCACTCAGCCTTCAGCAATAACCACTGGGGAACCTGTGTGAAACTGTAAATCGCAGTAATACTGCGGCCTATGAGTACTAGGAGAGGAGGGTTGGAGACTTGAGGAGACTTGCTGGCACTCAACCTCCAGCAGTAACTACCAGGCAACTAGTGTGAGATTCCGAATAATAATAATAATAATAATAATAATAATAATAATAATAATAATAATAATAATAATAATAATAATAAGATTCGCAATAACGTAGAGAAACTACTAGAGATTTGCAATAACGTAGAGAGAGATTCGGGTGACACACTTGAAGAATGCCCCCCCCCCCAGCACAACTAGTACCAACATTAAAACTGGAAGAATCCCCCATGAGACCCCCACAGTAAACTATGCACTAGAGGGTGATGACGAGGCACCAACGAAAGAAGAGAAAACCAAAATACAAGCTCTGAAAGAAATCATGCGAGGGGAGAAAACAACACTCCCCTCCCTAAGAGACAAAGACAGAAAAAAAGTCGGAGAAGTGACCGAACAGGTCAACTGCCTCTTACAGCACATAGAAACAAATACCCTCCTAGAACTCAACAACTTAATTTACGCTGGGGCGAAAATGGTAGCACAAATCTTCACAACACAAGATAGGGCCCCGAGCAATAACAGGGAAGAGAAACCCAAGTGGGAAAGAAGATTACAAAGGCAGATCTCCCAACTACAGAGAGATGAAGTACTGCTTAGAAATACACCACACACAGACAGACCACGAGTAAGACTTTATAACAAATACTAGGTAACGCAAAAAGGCATCCCAACTGTAGTCGAAGAGTTACACCAGAAGAGATTAGCTAAAGAGGCAAGACTGAAAAGATACAGACTAATAACGGCCCAATACACACAAAACAGCACATTCCAAAACAATGAGAAAAAGTTTTACTAAGATTTAAATGGGGTAAGAAGGCAGGACATGAAACCAGATGCCACAGAGGCCAAGAACTATTGGAATAGCATATGGGGGCACCCAAAAAGACACAACGTAACACCGCAATGGTTAGGAAACATGAGAAAAGAACTAGAAAATATAGACAAGGGAGAACCAATAGTACTGAATGAAACCACATTGAAACATACTCTTAGGAAAGTAGCCAACTGGAAAGCACCGGGTCCCGACGGGATCCATGGGTATTGGTTCAAAAAATTCACCACGTTACACGGCAGACTCACTCACCTACTCCAAAATTGTCTAAACGAAGGCAGAGTACCAGAATGGATGACTAAAGGCAGAACCACCCTCATCCAAAAAGACCCAGAAAAGGGGAACATATCAAGCAACTATAGACCAATCACGTGCTTACCACTTATGTGGAAAATCCTGACCGGGCAAATAGGCAGAGAGAATATACATGTCAATGGATAGAAGGGGACTACTACCAGAAGAACAGAAAGGGTGTAGGATAGGAACCAAAGGGGCAAACAATTTACTCTACATAGACCAGATGATCTTAAGAGAAGTGAGGAAAAGGAGAAAGAATATCGCAATGGGATGGATAGATTACAAAAAAGCGTACGATATGATTCCACATAGCTGGATACTCGATTGCCTTAGAATGTTCAAAATTAGCGAACCGGTAGTTAAATTCATTGGTAATTCGATGGAAGACTGGACAGTGGATTTGACAGCCGCAGGGGACAAACTAGCCGAGGTAGGGATAAAAAGGGGAATCTTCCAAGGAGACTCGTTGTCCCCATTATTATTTGTTCTAACAATGATACCGCTCAACAGAATCCTGAAAAACAGCAAAGGATACCACTCCTCTAAAACAAAAGGAAAGGTCAACCACCTAATGTACATGGACGATATAAAATTGTTCGCAAAAAACAGGGGAGAGCTTGAGACTCTGTTCAACGAAGTAAGGGAATATAGTGAGGACATAGGAATGTAGTTTGGAATAGAAAAATGCGCAATCATGGTGATGCACAAAGGAAGGCTTTCAATGACTGAGGGAATTGAACTCCCGGACAACAGCAAGATTAGGGCATTGACTGCACAAGACCGATACAAGTACCTAGGTGTCCTTGAATGTGACACAATAAAACGGGAAGAGATGAAGGAGAAAATATAGAGAGAATACCTGAGAAGGATAAGGAAAATATTAGAAACCAAATTAAACAGCAGAAATCTAATAAAAGGAATGAACACCTGGGCTGTGTCAGTAGTTAGGTATACAGGACCATTCCTAGGATGGACAAAGGAAGAGCTCCAATCAATGGATAGGCGAACAAGGAAACTTATGACGATGCATAAAGCATTACACCCTAGAGATGATACAGATAGACTATACGTTAAGAGAAAAGAAGGTGGCAGGGGGCTCATCAGCATAGAAGATTGTGTCCAGAGAGCTAAAATAGTCCTAGAAAGATATGAGCAAACAAATAGTGAAGAAATCATAAAGAGTGCGAGAGATAGTGCAACAAGCAATAAAGTAGAAAACAATGGAACAGTACAGCAAACAAGAAAAGAAAGATGGGAAGGGAAAAAATTTACGGCTAGTTTAAAAGACAGATACAAGATATAGTAGACGAGAAATCATGGACATGGTTACGAAAGGGGAACCTTAAGAGAGAAACAGAATCGCTCATCATGGCAGCCCAAAACAAAAGCATAAGGACAAACTACATAAAAGCAAAAATCGACAGAACACAGACAAACAGCAAATGCCGCATGTGCGGTGGAAGAGATGAGACAGTAAACCACATAACTAGTGAATGTAGCCAACTCGCCCAGAAGGAGTATAAGCATAGACACCATAGAGTAGCAACAATGATACACTGGGAACTAAGCAAACAAATGGGAAACAACCATGTGGAAAAGTGGTATCAGCACAAGCCAGAGGCAGTTTTGGAGAATGACAACCACAAACTACTGTGGGACTTTGACATCCAAACTGACCACCTCATCCAGGCAAGAAGACCAGACCGAGTAATAGTAGACAAAAAAAGGAAGGCTTGCACAATAGTAGACTTTGCTGTGCCAGCAGACCATAGAGTAAAAAGAAGGAGGGTGAAAAAAGGGAAAAATACCAGGACCTAGCAAGGGAGTCAAGGAAAATGTGGAACATGAAAACCAGGGTAGTACCGGTCATAGTGGGCGCACTAGGAACTGTCCCCAAAACGCTGAGGGTGAGACTGGAGGAGATCGGGATTAGGGGAAGGATAGAGACCGTACAGACCACAGCACTACTGGGAACTGCACGGATACTGAGGAAGGTACTAGAGATATAAGTACTGCAACGAATTGTAGCTCTGTCATGATATGCGAAAGAGAGAGGAGACGTTAGCTGAAGACCTGGGGAGACTTATTGTCACTCAGCCTTCAGCGATAACCACTGGGCAACCGGTGTGAAACTGTAAATCGTAGAATTACTGCGACCTATGAGTACTAGGAGAGGAGGGCTGGAGACTTGAGGAGACTTGCTGTCACTCAAATCCAGCGGTTACCACCAGGTGTGAGATTCCAAATAATAATAATAATAATAATAATAATAATAATATATTTTGATGGTTCTTATTGAATGTCTTATTAATAATAATGCTATTTTGACTACAGGCTGCCCTGGATGATTTTGTTCTGGGCTTAGTTAAAGAAGTTTTCTTTAGATTCTAATGATACTTAACGGTTGGCTTTGAGATGAACTCTGATTATCTTCGAACATTCTAATGATATTCTACTTTGGTTGATTATTCTTGATATTTTGATGGTATCTTTGTACCTCTGAGATGGTTTTCTTTGTGAGTCTGATGAATTTTCTCTTGCAATGAGAAGACCACTGCCAAGTCGAAAAAAGTTGTTTTTTCTTAGACCTGCACGTGGGTAAGTGGAATTAAAATTAAATTTAAAATTATTATATTTATAATTTATATTTCAAAAGGAGTTGTCCCATAGAAGTATAGAAAAGCGAGGGGCGAGTATACATATATATGTGTGTGTGTGTGTGAATGAACTTTTCCACTTGCAACCTCCTCCCCCCCCCCGCCCCCGAGATTAGTATAGTATAAATTGGCGGTGGTCGCTTGGCCATCTATGTACCCAGCGGGCATTGGAAGAAGAAGAAGAAGAAGAAGAAAAAAAAACAACGAATATCGAAGACAGTCTACCACATTTTGACAAAAGGCCTCCTTTTTCAGGATGAATTCTGGTGACTTACTTTGAAGACCTAACTAACTCAGGCTAGATTTTAAAATTTACTCTGTGATTGAATGTCTTATCATTAACAATAATAATAATAATAATGATATTAATAATAACAATGCTATTTTGACTACAGGCTGCCCTGGATGATTTTGTTCTGGGCTTAGTTAAAGAAGTTTTCTTTAGATTCTAATGATACTTAACGGTTGGCTTTGAGATGAACTCTGATTATCTTCGAACATTTTAATGATATTTTACTTTGGTTGATTATTCCTGATATTTTGATGGTTCTTATTGAATGTCTTATTAATAATAATGCTATTTTGACTACAGGCTGCCCTGGATGATTTTGTTCTGGGCTTAGTTAAAGAAGTTTTCTTTAGATTCTAATGATACTTAACGGTTGGCTTTGAGATGAACTCTGATTATCTTCGAACATTCTAATGATATTCTACTTTGGTTGATTATTCTTGATATTTTGATGGTATCTTTGTACCTCTGAGATGGTTTTCTTTGTGAGTCTGATGAATTTTCTCTTGCAATGAGAAGACCACTGCCAAGTCGAAAAAAGTTGTTTTTTCTTAGACCTGCACGTGGGTAAGTGGAATTAAAATTAAATTTAAAATTATTATATTTATAATTTATATTTCAAAAGGAGTTGTCCCATAGAAGTATAGAAAAGCGAGGGGCGAGTATACATATATATGTGTGTGTGTGTGTGAATGAACTTTTCCACTTGCAACCTCCTCCCCCCCCCGCCCCCGAGATTAGTATAGTATAAATTGGCGGTGGTCGCTTGGCCATCTATGTACCCAGCGGGCATTGGAAGAAGAAGAAGAAGAAGAAGAAAAAAAAACAACGAATATCGAAACTTATACTAAGTCAAGACTTATGACATTTAAGGGAGACATATGATCTTTTATGTATGCAACCCCCCCCTCCCCAAGAAAAAGGCTTAGTGTTATTTCTTTAGTTCAACAATCAGGCAAATGTCATATCACTAGAAGATATCTCTGCAAGCCTGAATGGCTTGCCCTTGTGAGGCCATACCCTGGGGGGTAGGAGCTGGTGGGGCTCTTTGATTACCACTGTGCACATAGGTCTCAATGAACCCACCAAGGTATGGCACTACCTTAAAAGAACCAAAAGGGCCGGTGGGGCTCTTGGGCTATTTCCGACTCACATCGGTCTTAACCAACCCACCAAGGTCTGGTACTACCTCCAAAGAACCAAAAACCCCAATCATGACAGTACAACCAAACCATTTTACCGCAAAAAACGGGGCACAGATCCAAGACCTGTGTGTCGTAACCGGCAGGTGTTCCCTTGTTAGCCACCAGGAGGGACCCGGTCGTCATCCTGTGACTGCTGGCCAAAATCTCGGCTCGTGTACCCTTAATGGCCTTCAGGAGGGACACAGTCGTCACACAGCTACTGTTGGCCCAAACTCGTATACCACTAGCGATATCCAGGGGAAGCGCAGTCCTCATGGGGCGACTGCTATAAAGAACAAGAGAAAGAGATGGACAAGGGAAGAGAATAGACTAGTTATGTACTGTTACTACAAAAGCAAGCCTTCAGTGCGATCTTATAGGGAGCGTATGCTCGAAATATGGAGGGAAAAATCTGCTGTGGAAGTATCGAACCAACGCCTTGCTGACCAAGCAAAGCAAATTCAAAAGAAGAAATGGTTGTCTGAGACTGAACTACTAGAGATTCGCATTAATGTAGAGAGAGATTCAGGTGACACATCTGAAAAATGCCCCCCCAGCACAACTAGTACCAATAACAAAACTAGAATAATCCCCCATGAGACCCCCACAGTAAGCTACGCACCAGAGGGTGATGCCGAGGCACCAACGGAAGAAGAGAAAAGCAAAATACAAGCTTTGAAAGAGATCATGCGAGGAGAGAAAACAACACTCCCCTCCCTAAGAGACAAAGATAGAAAGAAAGTCGGAGAAGTGACCGAACAGGTCAACTGCCTCTTACAGCACATAGAAACAGACACCCTCCTAGAACTCAACAACCTAATTTATGCAGGGGCGAAAATGGTAGCACAAAGCTTCACAACACAAGATAGGAACCTGGGTACTAATAGGGAAGGGAAACCCAACTGGGAGAGAAGGTTACAAAGGCAGATCTCCCAACTACAGAGAGACGAAGTACTGCTTAGAAATACACCACACACAGACAGACCACGAATAAGACTTTATAACAAATATAAGGTAGCGCAAAAAGGCATCGCAACTGTAGTTGAAGAGTTACACCAGAAAAGACTAGCTAAAGAGGCAAGACTAAAAAGATACAGACTAAGATCGGCCCAATACACACAAAACCGCACATTCCAAAACAATGAGAAAAAGTTTTACCAAGATTTAAATGGGGAAAGAAGGCAGGACATAAAACCAGATGCCACAGAGGCCAAGAACTATTGGAATAGCATATGGGGGCACCCAAAAAGACACAATGTAACACCGCAATGGTTAGGAAACATGAGAAAAGAACTAGAAAATATAGACAAGGGAGAACCAATAGTACTGAATGAAACCACATTGAAACATACTCTTAGGAAAGTAGCCAACTGGAAAGCACCGGGTCCCGACGGGATCCATGGGTATTGGTTCAAAAAGTTCACCACGTTACACGGCAGACTCACCCACCTACTCCAAAATTGTCTAAATGAAGGCAAAGCACCAGAATGGATGACTAAAGGCAGAACCACCCTCATCCAAAAAGACCTGGGGAAGGGGAACATAGCAAGCAACTATAGACCAATCACTTGCCTACCACTTATGTGGAAAATCCTGACTGGGCAAATAGCAGAGAGAATATACATGTCAATGGATAGAAGGGGGCTACTACCAGAAGAACAGAAAGGGTGTAGGATAGGAACCAAAGGGGCAAACGATTTACTCTACATAGACCAGATGATCTTAAAAGAAGTAAGGAAAAGGAGAAAGAATATCGCAATGGGATGGATAGATTACAAAAAGGCATACGATATGATTCCACATAGCTGGATACTCGAATGCCTTAGAATGTTCAAAATTAGCGAACCGGTGGTTAAATTTATTGGTAATTCAATGAAAGACTGGAAAGTAGATTTGACAGCCGCAGGGGACAAACTAGCCGAGGTAGGGATAAAAAGGGGAATCTTCCAAGGAGACTCGTTGTCCCCACTATTATTTGTTCTAACAATGATACCGCTTAACAGAATCCTGAGAAACAGCAAAGGATACCACTTCTCTAAAACAAAAGGAAAGGTCAACCACTTAATGTACATGGACGATATTAAATTGTTTGCAAAAAACAGGGGAGAGCTTGAGACTCTGTTCAACGAAGTAAGGGAATATAGTGAGGACATAGGAATGGAGTTTGGGATAGAAAAATGCGCAATCATGGTGATGCATAAAGGAAGGCTTTCAATGACTGAGGGAATTGAACTTCCGGACAACAGCAAGATTAGGGCATTAACTGCACAAGACCGATACAAGTACCTAGGTGTCCTTGAATGTGACACGATAAAACAGGAAGAGATGAAGGAGAAAATTAAGAGAGAATACCTCAGAAGGATAAGGAAAATATTAGAAACCAAATTAAATAGCAGAAATCTAATAAAAGGAATGAACACCTGGGCTGTGTCAGTAGTTAGGTATACAGGACCATTCCTAGGATGGACAAAGGAAGAGCTCCAATCAATGGATAGGCGAACAAGGAAACTTATGACGATGCATAAAGCATTACATCCTAGGGATGATACAGATAGGCTATACGTTAAGAGAAAAGAAGGTGGTAGGGGGCTCATCAGCATAGAAAATTGTGTCCAGAGAGCTAAGGTAGTCCTAGATAGATATGTGCAAACAAATAATGAAGAAATCATAAAGAGCGCGAGGGATAGTGCGACAAACAATAAAGTAGAAAACAATGGAACAGTACAGCAAACTAGAAAAGAAAAGTGGGAAGGGAAAAAATTGTACGGCGAGTTTAAAAGACAGATAAAAGATATAGCAGACGAGAAATCATGGACGTGGTTACGAAAGGGAAACCTTAAGAGAGAAACAGAATCGCTCATCATGGCAGCCCAAAACAAAAGCATAAGGACAAACTACATAAAAGCAAAAATCGATAGAACACAGACAAACAGCAAATGCCGCATGTGCGGTGAAAGAGATGAGACAGTAAACCACATAACTAGTGAATGTAGCCAACTCGCCCAGAAGGAGTATAAGCATAGACACGATAGAGTAGCAACGATGATACACTGGGAACTAAGTAAACAAATGGGATTCAACCATGGGGAAAAGTGGTATCAGCACAAGCCAGAGGCAGTTTTGGAGAATGACAACCACAAACTACTGTGGGACTTCGACATCCAAACTGACCACCTCATCCAGGCAAGAAGGCCGGACTTAGTAATAGTAGACAAAAAAAGGAGGGCCTGCCAAATAGTAGACGTTGCTGTACCTGCAGACCATAGAGTAAAAAAGAAGGAGGGTGAGAAAAGGGAAAAATACCAGGACCTAGCAAGGGAGTTAAAGAAAATGTGGAACATGAAAACCAGGGTAGTACCGGTCATAGTGGGAGCACTAGGAACTGTCCCCAAAACGCTGAGGGAGAGACTGGAGGAGATCGGGATTAGGGGGAGGATAGAGACCGTACAGACCACAGCACTGCTGGGCACTGGACGGATACTGAGGAAGGTGCTAGAGATATAAGGACTGCAACGAATCGTAGCTCTGTCATGATATGCGAAAGAGAGAGGAGACGTTAGCTGAAGACCTGAGGAGACTTATTGTCACTCAGCCTTCAGCGATAACCACTGGGCAACCGGTGTGAAACTGTAAGTCGCAAAATTACTGCGATCTATGAGTACGAGGAGAGGAGGGCTGGAGACTTGAGGAGACTTGCTGTCA
This sequence comes from Thysanoteuthis rhombus, assembly GCA_963457665.1. Taxonomy (NCBI): domain Eukaryota; kingdom Metazoa; phylum Mollusca; class Cephalopoda; order Oegopsida; family Thysanoteuthidae; genus Thysanoteuthis; species Thysanoteuthis major. The sequence continues at coordinate 38,566,544 of OY735215.1, forward strand.
CTCAAACTCCAGCGGTTACCACCAGGCAACTGGTGTGAGATTCATAATAATAATAATAATAATCGATAAAGCTCTGCTCGATAATATTCTAAAAGAAAAGTATTGAATATGGATATATAAAGGTAAATATTATAAAATAAATATTATACAACAAAACTGAAGTTCTCTGATACGTCGTATATCTTCTTTAGTCAAAATTCAAACGTAAGACAAATGTGAAAAACGTTAATAGTGCATTCTGCAGAAGAAGTTCGATGAACGCCTTCTACTTTTCCTGATGATAGTTTACATTAAAAAGAAAGATTTTTTGAGTCAGAAAAGATACTAACAACACAGTTATAGACACACAAAAAAATCTTCCAAGAGAAGGATTGATAAAACCTAGGAACCCTCTTTCAAGCCGGACCTTGACTGATGATGAAAAGTATTTTTTGATCAGGGACTTTTTCCTCCAACCAGTCTGATTTTAATAAAGAGAATTTTATCAACGATATTCATCAATATGTCAGAAGGCTAAAACTTTTTTTTTTTTAATCGGGAAAAAACAACCAAATCACGGAACAGGCACACTCAATGAAGACAGATCAGAATTAGGATGGTCAATCAAATATCCTCATTTGCACCCCTAAATAGTGAGAGAGGTATGTCTGCTGGTCTTTCAAACTTTAGTGAAAACTTTTTACATTATTTTGTACAACAGTCAAGTTGTAGCAGAAATATTTTTTCAATAACCTAAATATGAAGCAACGAGGAGCTGTCAAGTCTTTCTCAACGGATATTCAATATCTTTGAAAAAGAAATATTCTGATCCAAATCCCAGATAACGACGTGACATGTAAAAAAAGAGTACATTAATGAAATAGAAGACAAAAAAATTAGAGAACAGGCGAGGATCTTCTATTTTAACGACCTTCCTAGAATCCAGTTTTTTTTCTTGGATTTTCCACCTTCAAGATCTATTTGTGAATGATATGAATCCAGCACTGCTAAGATATCAGAATGTGTTGACAGTCATCTAAAACCAAAGGCAAAAAGAAAAACATATCTTACATCAAAGATACCACAAATTTTGTTAAACACATTGCTAACTAAGACACTTCAGAATTCTTAGATGAAGAATTTTTCGATTTACGATGGACGTTTTTTCTTTATACTCATATATTGACTGCGATGAAGGTGCCCTTGCTTGTAAATAAGCCCTTGAAAGACGGAAGGATTTTTCAATACCCTCGGACTATACTTTTATAATTCTGTTTTCGTTCTCACGAGCAATGCCTTAAATTTCTGGGGAGAATTTTACCGTCAAATAAGAGGAACAGCTATAGGAACTCCGATGGCAGTCAATTTCGCTAATCTCATAATGTCTAAGTTTGAAACAGAACTACCAGAAGCCTTCAAAGAGGATCCTGGTATGCAAGCATTGTCAGGATAAGATATCAGTCATATTAAAAGGAGATCGAAAGAGTTTAAAAACGTTCCTTTCATATTGTAATTCTTACACCGAAAGAAAGAACTGTAAATCAAAAGTAAATTAGAAATAATCTTCTTAGACACAAGAGTGAAAATCTAAACACATTCTCTAACAGAATTAGATTGTATACCAACTTCTTCACATACATAACTACACAGATCACATCATTAGCTCAAATCTGCTTTAGCAATTCATTAAAATTAAAAAGACTCTCAGTCTTGTGAAAAATCATGTTCACGTATCTATATTTTTTTCATGTCAACCTGGGATATCCCCAAGTTGAAATAATCAGGATGGTGAGAAACGTTGAGGGGAAGAAATCGCAAGGACAGTTTATCTTTGAAGAAATAAAGCTTCTATTAATGGAATGCCCTTTAGTGGTCAACTGACACGGAAAGTTTAAGGGATTTACTCCCATCTTGCATAAAAATCATCAGATATTAATCGATTATCACCCAGAACTTGCTGTAGTCTTTCAAGAGCCCCAAATAGATTCGTACTGCCAAAAATGAAACTTTGGTCAATCTTAATCTCTTATCAACCAAAATTTTTAAAATCTTCAGGACCAAGCATCAGATGCACACAGGAGAATTAGAAAAACGTAATCGCCCATGCACATTATGTAAACAGATGGGACAGAGAGAAGCACTGAAAATGTCAAATCCGGCAACACATGCAAAATTTCGACAGGACTGTAAAACATGGCCTGTTATACAAAAGATTAACACCAACATTTTTTAGTAGACATTTTAACAGGCATTGTAGTGATGGGAAAAATGAACTGGCTGTGATAGAGCTGAGTAAGCACTTCAGTAAAAGCAAGACTTGCAGTTTCAATAATGACCTCCAAGTACAGGTTCTAAAGAAAATGTAGGGGAGACTTGTAGAGAGGCCACGTACGTAAGTGGATGTTAATGCAAAAAAAAAATTAAAAAAAACAAATGGCTTACGAATTAATGTCGGCAAACTGGTTTGTATTCACCTTAAACTCTTTGATAATTGTCTACCAGAGATTTGAAAAAAAAAACACCACGTCTTTCGTAACATCAATGTGTGACTTTCAAGTCACATTAGGATTTTCTTTGACGGAACACTCATTTCACCTTTTCAACTTCTTCTTTTAAAATCATTCTTAAAAAAACAACACGTAATTGGAACTTCGATGTGCAACGTTCATCATTAACGTTTTTAAATGTGTTTTACATTTAAATGTCGACTGAAGAAGATATACAATACATCAGAAAATGTCAGGGTTTTTTTGTTTTATCATACTTATCATACCATACTTCCAAGAATTCAGAACAGTCTCGGTCTTATTTCTATTAATATTCGGACCATCCTCATCTTGGTTGTTTTTCATACAACGTTTCGGCCGTTGTACTCTACGGCCTTCATCAGGTATCATCTGGCAGGTGTGGGGAAGTAACGAACCGAACCCTTTATTTAATATATACCCCCATCGGTTAAATGAAGGGATCGGTTCGTTACTTCCCTACACCTACCAGATGATACCTGATGAAGGCTGTAGAGTACAACGGCTGAAATGTTGTATGAAAAACAACATGAGGATGGTCCGAATATTAATGGAAATAATAATAATACCTCATCTCAAAAATCAGAACAGTCTCAGTCTTCTTATTATAATAATAATAATGATAATCTGGAGGAAATCGGGAGAGGGCGAGACTGGACGATATCGGGATAAGGGGAAGGATTGAGACTGTACAGACCACGGCACTGTTAGGAACTGTGCAAATACTGAGGAAAGTGCTGGAAATATAAAGACTGCAACACTAATTGCTCGCAGGGGTCTAACAGAGGAAGGGAAATGATAGCGGAAATGTAAACCACAGCACTGGTATGATAGGCGAAAGAGGGAAGAGATGTTGGCTTATAACCTGAGGAGACTTATTGTCACTCAGCCTCCAGTAATGACCACTTGGCAACCGGTGTGAAACTGTAAATCGCAGAATTACTGCGACATATGAGTACTAGGAGAGGAGGGCTGGAGACTTGAGGAGACTTGCTGTCACTCAAATTCCAGCGGTTACCACCAGGCAACTGGTGTGAGATTCCAAATAATAATAATAATAATAATAATAATAATAATAATAATAATAATAATAATAATAATAATGATAATGATAATGATAATGATAATAATAATAATAATAATAATAATAATAATAATAATGTTTGTTGTGTTTATCTTGCTGAACCCTTTTTCAGAAAACCATTCTCCTCCCAGAACGTTGCTAGCTACTTATCAGTATGTTATAATCTCCATTTCCCCTTTAATTTCTGCCTTTAAACCATAAAAGTACGCTAGTCCATGAAGGTAACCACACAGTTCATAACCCTCAGAAAACTGTAGGATCAATTCTTAGCTGGTAGGCCAAGGAATGAATGTCTTCCATCGGATTCAAGTAACTAAAAACTTGTTTTTTAATTCTTTTTAAAAGTCAAAGGAAGCAAGTCAGGATTCTGTTCACTGGATGTAAATTCCAAAGAGAATGCGATAATAGTAACCAAGGGAGGTAAGCCTCACTCGCCTTTGTTTTAAGACAACCTATACAGTAATTGTTTCACGATAATAAAAAAACATATCCTGGCAGTAAGAATAATATGCAAACTTTTTCATATGAGAACATAAAAACAAAAACCCTACCGTATCAGCGGTCACGTAGATGAACAGAGATCGTGACACCAAGGATGGAACACATCCTGGGGTCATAAGATCTTCTACTGGAACTAAATCCTCCACCAAAACTCGAATAGGTTCCTGAAACCGGAACAATCCCAATCTTGGCCCATCTGATCCAAGACCCAGCGAGTCCTACCGGGGCAAATGTATGAAATGGTCACGCAGGGAATATAAAATAGTTATGGTTGCATTCTACATAGCACACAATGATTCAAATGGAAGAAAACAACTGATAAAACATATGCTACACGGAGAAATGAAGTCAACAAAAATACCAGTGCATATATTGATGCAAATAAACTAGCGAATGTCTGCAGAGATATAATGAGGAATGGCCGATTAACAGCAGTAGAAATCGATTAATAACATCGAACTGACAGAGGTTAATCGGCTGGAAGATAAAAATTACGCAATAAACATTAAAAGAACAGAACCTACCGTACTTATCCAAAACCAGACAGTTGTTAAAATACAACAATAACATAAGATCTAGAAGAGAAGCGCCATCTGGAACAGTGAACAAAAAATGATGACGGATTTTTACGCAACAATATATAAACTCGTTATAAGATAGCATAGATAGTGAATTAAGTAAGGTAGGAAATTCAAATTTGTACGATTGAGAACTGCTCCCTAAATTTTTTTTTTTTTAATCAATGGAAATCTCCTTACAATAAACATATACAATAAATCACTTGATGTCCAATTGGAAGAAATGATTACCACAGATATAACTAATAAAAATAATATAATATACGCTATGGAGTATGCAACAAAAAAGCTATAGGGTATATGATAAAGAACTAAAACACAAATAAGAAAAAAAATAATCAAAGTGGAAAGGAAAGATCCAGAAAGTGATTGGAACACCTGGGGGAGAGTTGTCTATAGTTGATGAGCTCCCTGATCAGGTGTTTAGTACAGACTAGAAGAGAGTTTGTAACCAGATAACCCATGTAGATAAAAGAATCGCCATCAAAAGAAAATGTTGAGAAATTCCATGAAAACATTTGGAGCAACGGTAGAACGTTCAAAGAAAATTCAGAGTGGCCTCAGTAAGAAGACTGAAGGAATAGGACAGACTGACAGTGGAAGACGCTCATGTTTCTCTGCAAAAGGCACGCAAATAAATAGAAATTTCCAGGAATGGATGAAACCCCCAATTTCTAGCTAAATTTATTCTAATCTGTCTACATGAATTTATCAAAATCTCTGTTCAACATCATGAAAGTCCCATATAAGATATCTGCGTAGTTACGTAAAGGCCTCACTTATCTTGCACCAGAAGGCTGTGATAGAGAATCAAAAAACTACAGGTCTATTACCTGCCTCATAACCACTAATGAACTAATTTCATCAATTCTAACGAGTATAATGTATTCTCATCTTGAAAATAATTATGATAACCCTCCCCAAGAACAAAAAGGCAGCCAAAGAAACTCATAATGAAATAATACTCAATAACTCTTGTGCTAAACGCTGAAATCTAAGAACAGCTTGGATTACTAAGTAGCGTTTGACAGTGCACAACATTCTTTGATAGTAAAAGCCTTAGAAGTTTACAAATTATACCAACTATAATTGATTTTCTCAAACCCAGCATGACACTATGGAATGCCCAACTCCTTTTTAAGCGCAATAGCGAAAACTCTCAATCCAAGAATATACACGGCAATTTTTAGATCCCCCAAAAAGAGACTCTCTCTCTCTCTCTCTCTCTCTCTCTCTCTCTCTCTCTCTCTCTCTCTCTCTCTCTCTCTCTCTCTCTCTCTCTCTCTCTCTCTCTCTCTCTCTCTCTCTCTCTCTCTCTCTCTCTCTCTCTCTCTCTCTCTCTCTCTCTCTCTCTCTCTCTCTCTCTCTCACCTCCTTTTCTGTCCAAAACTTATCTTTCTTTCCAGTGAATTCAGTAACAACACCTACGGATGTAAAATCGATAACAAGACAATAGATCATCTATTCTTAACGGATGATTTCAAGCTGTATGCAAAATATGAGTTGAGGGAGCCATCACAAAATTAGGTCCCCTGGGATGTGTGCAAGAGCAACCTTCAGACGAGAAAAACTGACAACAACCAGAGATATACATTCATCCCAGGACAAAACTATTCGAGAGGAAAATACGAGAGGAGACTTATGAATACCTTGGAATTAATAAAGTAGTTAACAGTAGTATCCAGCATGCATTTATGACAGAAAAAAGAGTACTATAGAGCAAGTCGAGCTATCTTTGAAACTGAACTTTACTCCAAAAACAAGAATCAAGCTATTTAGACTGGCAATGCCTTTACTGCAGTTCAGTTTCAACATCATAAACCGATACAAGGAATTTATGGTAAAACTCCTCATCGGCAGCAGAACGCAGCATCCAAAAATAGACGTAGATCGACTCTACATCCAAAGAAAAAAAAGGGTGGCACAGATATGATCCAGTGAAAGTTGTCATAACTCTTTAAATACATACAGGTAAATGACACCTGGACGTCAATTCAGTTGAAAATCATTAAACAGCCAAAAGGTTTCATTTAGTCGTTAGGAAATCAAGGGGTTTTTGATGTTAAATAAAAACTTGACCGACACAGAGCAACAATCCCATTTACAAACTGCAACAAAATTCCCCCCAAAATATAAAAGCTTTAACCAAATGACCGTTGAATCAGTGTTAAAAGAACGTTGGGAACAAAAACCTTGCTCAGTCAAAACACACTTTGCATCCAAGAGCTTGATGCAGATACTATTACAACCCATTACTGGCTACGATGTTCAGGATTAGAGGCTGAAACAGTTTCATCTTTGTTGCTTAAAACTAGATTCTGCACTAGAAACTAACTATCGGGTACATTTTATCAAAAGCTGTGCTAGCCCCAATTGCAGGTTCTGTGATAACGCAGCTGGAACCATGGCCTAAATCATATCTGGATTTCCGTTTTAGCTATCAATGAATACAAGCGTGGCCACAGAGAGTAGGGTAGAACATCGACTTGATAGTTTGTAAACACTATGGTGCGCCACACACTTCATATTGGTGTGAACCCCGTCCAAAACTGCTCACTAAAACACAAAATGCACGGCAATATTGTGGGATTTCCCTGTATTCACAGATCGTACTATCAATGCCATCTGCCTTGACATAATGATGAAGGGCAAGAAGGAATAGGATTGCCTAGTAATAGATCTGACCATCACATCAAAAAAAGGACCCATCTGTCGAAGAATTTGAGAAACTGTCCAAGTACGAAGATCTGGAAATTGATATTCGGAGAAATGTAGCAAATCAACACCGAAACAATACCTGTTATGGGAGCCATTGGGGTAATTGAAAAGGGTGTCGAAAAATATGTAGCCGGGATACCGGGAGACCAAAAGTTCTATAATAGAGGAAATTGTTTTTGCTGGAACCGCCTATAACCTTCGTAAAGCAGTTACCACGTAATTCTTTTAAACAACTATGTACCATTCCTGTGGTGTAACCTCATCATGAGGCTGATAACCATTTGTCTGTGCTCACTAAATCAAATCATCGTTATCTGCCCTATGTTTCTGTTTGAAACTCGGTCAGCAATGAATACAACGAGATTTCAGAGAAAAATCACCCTCATTATCATAATGTAGTCACTCAACCTCCAGCGGTGACTACCAGGCAATTGGTGTGAAATTGCTGATAATTATGAAAATATTTCTGCCTTGTTTTTTGTCCCTGCTTACCACGGATCATAGCCCTGTAACTCAGTTGTTTGATCACTGTGTCTTGGGCGAGATCATCTGTCAAAGCCTATTCCGCTTAGGACTGCTTCAATCCTATTCTTTGTGCGCAGTAAAGACGAATATAGTACCATTTTCCAAGTATTTGTATGACTCCGCCAGGGATTGAACTCAAAATCTACAGAACCAGAGGCTAGTTTTCTATTACAGCTGTCACGGTGATCGGCTTTGTGTTAAACTGAGCTAAAGAGATCATATCAGAGATACTCAACCAACAAAACATTTACAAACCAAAATCTTGACATGGAATAACAAGTCATAAATAAGTTTATATTACGCAACTGTCATTTGATTCAACCTGATTGAATACATCAACTTGCGTTGTTAGGCCCAAAATGCTTTTAATATTCCTTACCGCATCATCGTCCATTATATGCAATATTTGGGCAGCATGTGTTCATTAAATGGTTTTGGATGCTTGTCTTCATGCTTGTGGATATGAAGAATGGTAACCAACCTTTCGAATTTGAAGCCATTGCTATAAGTTTGACAGGAAATAACTAGGCTCTCTAGATTTACTTCAGAATACCACTCTCTTACTGACGCAACGCAAACATATAGTAACTGGATCCGGCACACATAAAAACAAATATATGTATAATTTGACTGCATATATATATATATATATATATATATATATATATATATATATATGCCATTATGTCCAATATGGGAAAAAGACCCTCCCAATTCCACAACGACCCCATTACTTACCGGCAATCTTTCTATCTGATCCTTCAAGACTTTGTGTCTGGTTTCTTCCTACAGCGTTTACTGTCCTATGGGTATCGATCGATTCGTATCTTCATTCATTTGTCGTCAACTCATGCTAAGTGTCCAGCCCGTTCCCATTTTTGGTGCTAATCATATATATGATATCCTTCTCTCTTACTCTAATCCATGTCGATCTTTCTTTATCTCTTAGAGTTGTCCCACCATTGCTCTTTCCATGTCTCTCTGCGAGATTTTGAGTTCACAGTTTTCTAGATTCCTAGGTTTTGCATCCATAGTTTATAGCTCGTATAATGCATTGACTTTATGTTTTACACTGTAAGCACATTGGCATTCTCCTGGATATGTCTCTATTCGTACCAAATGATATTCAGCCGATCGTTATATGTCGTTTTATTCCGTTTTCGTGGTCTTTGTCTAATTTCATCACCTGACCTAGGTCGATGTACTCGTCAGCCTTTTCTAGAGTCTTGCCGTCTGTACTTATGGTCTTTTGAGACTTAATCATTGAAGATTACTTTTGTCTCTGTTCCGTTCATCCTAAAGCTTACTTGTTTAATGTCTCTATTTAGATCAGTTAATATGTTTCATCATTTTCCGAAGCTTCTGACGTTATGAAAGTGAATCTCAAGTGGTTTAAATATTCTCCGTCTGTATCTGTTCCCATTCCCTCCCACTCAGTTTTCCAAAAGATGTTTTCAAGCCCTGCTATAAATACTTTAGATTATATATATATATATATATATATATATATATATATATATATATAGAGAGAGAGAGAGAGAGAGAGAGAGAGAGAAAGATAAAGTCATAATTCGAAAAACTGTAAGTTTAATGCACTTAAAATGAATTCTATCGAGATAGGTACTCAAGTCCCGTTCTTGGACATTTTCAATCTCAAAATAAGGTTAAAATAATCACCAAGTTACTACAACAGTTTTATCAATTGAATGAAAACATAGTTCACCTTATGTAATGAGATCAGCTAATTACCCTTCAGTCAATGGTATAATCAAATGAAAAACGCATTTCCAAGGGGTCATCAATGTCTACTTCACATTCTTTAGATGCAAGAACCATAATTTCAACAAAAACGTCTACTATCTTTACGTGATTTCTGGTTTTCAAACGAATCCTTAACGAGTAACATTACTAGCTGTGGAAGTAGCATTAAGAGGAGGTCAAAGTGGAAAGTGAGAATGGTTCATCCGGAAATCTAGCTATCAAAAAGAAGTTAATAAGTTTAAATCAAATACGTGAACAGTTTTTATCAATAATTTATTCGGGAGCCTTTGTGTATTTTTTTTTCTTTTTGTTTAAATGTCGGTTCTAGATTAGTATGCATAACATTTTTAGATAGCAGATAAGTTAGCAGATGATTGTAAAGTTTAGCCGATTTTAGCCAATTTTAGGACGGTTTTAGCTACTATTAAGAAATGATATTCGGTAACACCGTAAAATAACAAACACTTGATTCGTCATCTATTCATAGAGAAGATATTCTTTAATGACGTCACACATTGTCTTCTTTCCTGTCTCCCATGTTTACATGAATGAAATCGATCAACCGACCGACCAGAAGCGTTTAATAGAAATTTTTGCACGCGTCTAAAACTATACAATATCGTCTGAACATATCATTTAAGTAAATTTCCCAGAAGCATGAAATGGATTCATCTTTTTTTAAGATTAACTTTATATTACGCTATTTTCTAGCAATCATAACCAAAATTACCACCTCAAAAAAGTCAATTATTTTGATACATAACGGAAACCTTTTTTTGAAGTGCATGGAATGTACCTACATTAATTATTTTCTTTTTGCAAAATATGCTCACATTGGCTGGCCTGATGTCATTTTGTTTTTAAGGCGTGCAGGCGTCTCTAGTAATGTTCGTTGAATTTTAAGATCAATCTTGTCTGGTGGTTTCCACTAGAGATTAAGTGACAGCAAATGTCATCACCAATCCGCAGTCCAGTATTCTGGCTATAGTCTAACTGCATCCGATCTTACATTTTGTCATGACAATGACAGTATATTTGGCAATAGGATAGAACTCAAGTAGGAACAGATGAACATTCCACACGGAAAGTGAACATTAGCAATTTCAACTTGCTTCACCGATTCCGTCTTCGTAATTTTGTTCAATTTTTCAACGCCTTACCAGATCAAAATATATGGGCCCAGTTATCTTCCTTAATCCCTTCCCAGATCATCTCTCCTGAACGACCTTTCGTTGTGGAGCATATTTTCTTTGTTTCTATTATCAATTATTTGGTCTTCTGACTCACTAAAGGGCTGTTTAGCTCAATGGTAAGATCGGTGCTCCTTCAAAACGTTTACCCATTGATTGCAGGTTCGATTCCAGCAGCAACCCCTTTCCTTTCGTTGTTCATTCCTTTCATGCTGTCTAGGCAAAGTGACACATTCACCATGCAATAACGGGACATAATTGCAAATTATATATTTATGATCATGTATATTTTATTTCCTCTCTCTCTCTCTCCCTATCTATCTATCTCTCTCTCTCTCTCTCTATATATATATATATATATATATATATATATATATATATATATATATATATATATATATATATCAAGATGATTTACAGCTTTATACATGAAACATTAAAAAACTTCCTAGACATTTTCTTCAGCCACTTATTTCCAAATTTATTTCTGTCAATGAAATTTATGTAATTTTCTTCTGTTTTTTTCCATTGTTTTACATTACTTTGTTATTATTGTACAACAACAGGTGATTACCATGTAACCCTTCTGGGGATTTCAAAACTTTCTTTAATTGTCTATTCTATTAACGTTGTCTAGGGCAAGTGATACATTAACCGTTTGATGACGAGAGATCGTTCAAATAAGTTTCTATATAATGCAACGCAATTTATGTATACATAATGCAATTTATAATCATTCTTTTGGATCATATTTGTCAATTTCTCAATACATGCCGGTCGCGTTGAAAGAAGCAAATAGACCGATAATAAACGAAATGAAAGTTTGGGGTTAAAAATTATTCAGGCCTTTGCATTGCTGGCGACTGTTCAGCGCAATGGTAAGAGCAACGCCACGATGAAGCAGCTAATCTATCAGTTGCAAGTTGGATTCCTAAAGCAGCCCCATTTCCTTTAATTGTTTATTCGATTTACATTGTCTAAGCCGAGTGATATAATAATGAGAAAAGATCATTTAAATATGTTTCTATATAATATAATGCAATTTATAATCATTCTGATGGATTATATATATATATATATATATATATATATATATATATATATATATATATATATATATATATATATAATCACATGTGTATATATATATATATATATATGTGTGTGTGTGTGTGTGTGTGTATTGAAAAATATTCAACACTTAATTGACTGGACAGATTCCAGAGACTAAAATGTACGTTTTTAAACTTCTAAAATAAATTTGTTCACACAAGCGGAAATTAATTTGCTCTAAGAAGCTGATTCAGCCATTAGCGTGTTCGTTGACAACATTAAAATCTTGAACAAAAATGAAAACAAATATGGTAGTAGATGGCATCGGGTAGCTCAAGGCATAACTAAACATGAGCGAACGAAATAAAGGAAATGCTTCACTCAATTATGAATTAATTTCAACAATACAGGAATAAATTTGTTATGAATTTTATTCTGAATTTGTTTCATGGTCTTATTATATTCCGTACATCTGCGAATTCACACTACAATGTAGAGTTGTTTTCACAGTAGATTGAGTAGCAGTAAGTCTACTTAAATCTCCAACAGCAACGTGGATAAGACAATCTCATTTCTTCTCCAAATTTTTTAATTTATCTTATCTCGTCTCTTATTTTGGGAATCTCTTCCAAGGGCACAAACTTTCATGAGCACAACGGTGACTCCCATATTCCACTGTTTTCCCAGTTTCTGGGCAAATTTAAGATTTTTTTTTCAACATCCACTTTCTTCGTTCTCCCAGTGTGGTCCAACGACAAAATGAACATCTATGACCAGGCATGTGTTCTTCTCCCTGTTTAAGGGTATTACATTCGGTCTTCTCTTTTGAATGAGGAGGTCAGTCTGGATTTTTTAGTTCCAGAGTATCTTTTCCTTCCTAGTTCCCTGAACAGACTGGCTTGTACTGATATCATCGATGCACTTGAACGAACCCTAATCATTTGCACAATGATACTTGTCTTACCTTGATGTGCCGGAATCCTGCACTCGCTAATGATAAGTTTTATGATCTCACCGTTTTCTCCACAAAGGCAACATTTGCTCTGTTCCTAAGTTTTGTTATGGTTTCTTTTTGCTTCTATATCATTAGTCCTTTTCCGTTTGTTCTTGGCTTCAGTGATAAGGGAGACCGGTTCTCGTTTCAGGTTTCGATGAATCTGGGTAGATACACTCTTCATTCCTTCCATAACTTTAAATCGTTGATATACTCTATGCCACATAGATTATTTTTGTATCACATCTATCCGGGTCGATACGCTTTCATCATTAATTTGTTACAAATTTTACTTATTCGACATACTCTTATTATTACTTATTTCATTGCTAGTTTCACTCCATCTTATTAATGCTACATCCTAAATCTCCTGGTCAGTAAGATTTGCATTATTATTATTACTTTGATTGTAATTTTCTTTCATCTGATTATGGGCAATTTTACGATAACCCTCATTGATGATAAACTCTTTGACTCCAAGATTATGTAGAACGATAAATACTATTTGTGGAAAAATACAAATCAGGAATACATTATGATATAATACGATACAATAACCAGTGCTAAATAGTTTTTGTGTTTGTTTTTTTCTCATAAATTGCTCGATACATTCAAGTTGAGTTCGAGAAAATCTTGAAATATGATAAAGTAAATGATTTGCTACACAAACACGTTTATGTTTCCACCCTGTTTGGGTTGTTTCATGCAAAGGCCTAAAGAAGCCCAATAGGCAGTGGGCCAGGAACATAAACGTTTTTTTGTAGCAAATCATTCACTTCATTATATATATATATATATATATATATATATATATATATATATATGTATATATACATAGATAGATAGATAGATAGATAGATAGATAGATAGATAGATGTGCATGTATGTGTGTGTGTATCTGTGTGTGTGTGTTTATTTGTGTGTGTTTATTTGTGTGTGTGTCTGTGTGTGTATGTGAGCTAAGTTAGTTCATTGATCGAAAGATGTTTTGTTTCCCCTTGAAACTTATCTTTATTTTATGGTCTCATTCAGGAGCGTTCTTCAGGGACATCTTATGCAGCGCATAAATGCAATTTCCAATCGTTTGTGTCGATTTATTAACAATATATTGTTCCTTAAATTGTTCATGTACGGCCCAATGGTGAATAATGTTCTATCAAAGACAATTGAAAATGCTATCAGAATGTTTTGGTTTTGTTTTTTTCTTCAAAACGTTCTCCTCCATCACACCCAAAGGAATCGGTACATCACATTTAGCAATCTGTATGTGTAAGGCAATCTTATAAAGATTAAGTCGATTCTTATATTTTCCCCTCCCCCAACCATGTGCTCGATTGTCTTCTTAGTAAATAGGAGCCGCATGGGAAAAATACAACGTTGCAAAAATGTCTTTGATTTAATTTTTGGTTCTTTTCTTTTTTTTCTCGTCATTTCCCCAATTTTGTGGGGTTGGGAATCGTTTGAATCTGAGACATAAAGAATTAACTACTGGGTTAATTGGTTTATATTCTGTTTATGGGTTGCAAAGAAGATGTTTTTATTGAGAAATCGATCTGGTGATCGGGTACTTGGAGCGGGAAAAGTATATTGACCGAAGGAGATGCACAGATAGATTGAGAGAGGAGTTGGCGTTAGGTTTATCTGTTTACGGATGTACGTAAAGTCATTAGATTTTGGAACATCAGTCTCAATATCTTTGGAGAAAAAGGATTCTTTTCTACACAGAAGAATTGCTGCACCCACTGACGTCGAGTTCGTTAAAATGATATTTTATTAAAAGCACTATTTAGCTAGCTAGCCAGCCAGCCAGCCAGATAGATAAATAGATAGATATATTTATTGATTAAATTTCTGAACTCAATCTCGTTTGTCACAAAGCGAGATGAAGTGGGGTTTAGCATCGACGACCATACACTTTATTAAAGAAGGTGAGCATGCGTCCAATTCACCAAAGTGTATGCAGATTGCAAATTGATATAGGATGGCGTTGGAGATTGAAGCTTTTTTTTCAGTCTCGGTGGTTGGGCGTACATTATTGAAACTTACGAAAAAGAGTATAATCTGCACTGCATCAGAGGAGGGGGTGCAAAAACATCAAAGATAAAGGTTACTTCCTCTCACTTCATGTTATCGAGTGGAATTGGACTTTCTTGAATATATTTCATTTGGTTTGCTCGACCAAAAACTTGCCAACCTACAGAGCTTTCCATCTCAATTCCCTCTCCTTTTATGGATTTCATGGAGACTTGTTATCCTGACTTTCATGTCTTCGTCCCTAATATATTTGTTGTATATGACATTTGTTTCACTGATGATCATGTGGAGACCTATCCTCTCTATTTCTTCGTTCAGTTCGTCTAGCACTATCTAGAGATCATGAAGGTTCTGCGATGAAACCAGTCTGCCATCTGGAAATAACTTCGTCTGCCCAGATTTCCAGTGACTTTGCTCTTCATGCATCAGTCGGATCAGTCGTTGCAGATGTAATCATCCACATTAACAACAGTAGTAAAGGGGGAAGAGGGTTAGACAGACATGATGGTTCAGTCTGTCATTAGATTTAGATTATCAAATATTTTGAGAGTCTTAGATTACTAATTATTTCATGCCGATACACACAAATTGTAGAGTTTTGTGGCTGAAATCCACCAAAACGTGTGTCTTGGGCAAGATAACCTGCAGGAGCCTATCCATCTACAGACTTCTTCAATTCTACTCTTCATGCTTCTTGCTTAGCAGAGTGGCTTTGAAGTCATAGGTATGATTTAGTCATGGATTCAAACCAACAACCTTATTATGGTGATTATGATGTAAAAAATAATTAGAAATTATTATTTGAAAGGCGGAAAGTAAGCGAATACAAAAAAAGGTCGTACCAAACAGGAGGTGAGTACTCTACAAGAGGGCCATAGTGATAGTTTATAATTTTTACCATTGCTTTATTTCACCACCCGCTGTTATAATTAGGTTCGACCGAAGTTGTCTCCCATGGTTTCGTTATTGCAAATTATATTTTGACCTTCTTTCATCGTGTTTTGTTATTTTTCTGATAATCTTCTTGTCAGATAGTCTCCATTGTTCCCACTGAGCGACCTTGGCAATCTTTTGTCTTTCTGTTTTTGTAAAGGATTAGGCTCTGAAGAAATCTCAGAATGAGATCAGCTGAGATAAAACTCTGAAGAAAGGTACGGAGAGTACACGAACATCAATGGCGGGAAAATGTCGTCGAAAAAGGAAGAAGGAGAAAAAAATGTTATGAAAGGTGAGAGAAGTCGAAAAGACAGAGAAACGAGGGAAATGCAAAAGTAATAAAAGAAAGAAAGAAAGAAAAAAGGAAAGAAGAGATGAAAAGAGAGAACGAAAGAAAAAAGAAAGAAAGGAAAAGAGGTGAAAAGGAAGAGATAGAAAGAAAGAAAGAAAGAAAGAAAGAAAGAAAGAAAGAAAGAAAGAAAGGAGGAACTAATGAAAGAAAAGATGTAAAGGAAGAACTAGAAGGAAAGAAAGAAAGAAAAGGAAAAAAAGAGAGGAAGGAAGAAGAGATGAAAAGGAAGAGGTAGAAAGAAAGAAAGGAGGAAAAAATGAAAGAAGAGATGTGGAGGAAGAACTAGAAGGAATGAAAGAAAGGAAGAAAAAAAAGAAAGAAAGAAAAAAAGATGGAAGATTTGACGGCAGAGGGAAAGAAGAGTCGAAAGAAGTGTGAAAAAAAAACCCTGGAAAGTGGAAAAAGAGAACGGAAAAAAAGAATGAAAGAAAGAGAGAATGCAGAGAAAAAAACATGACAGAAGAGGAAAACATCGCGAGAAGAAATACCAAGAAACAAATGAAAAAAATCAATGAATGAAAGAAGTAAACAAACAAGTTATAAGAAGGGCTTTAAAAATGAAAAGAGATTTCCACGCTAGCCTTGGTAATCGGATCAAAGACATTCTTTCCAAATCTTGCTTCACGTTCCAGACGCCGGAAAAAAACATTCACGTCGGCCAACCCAATCGAAAACAAGACGTTACAATCAGAGCGCGAAAAACAACGTCTCGCCCGCGACCATGGCTTCTTTCAATTCCTTTCCATTATTATATACCACAAAATTACAAGATATAATCAATCGATCACCGTGGGCCAGTGGTAGAGCGTTCGCCCCCGGTTTAGGGATTCAATCAATCCCCGAATCATACCAAAGAATTTTAAAAAGATGGTACACAATGAACTCTCTGCTGAGCATTCAGCACTATGGTTAAGGGACCTCTCCCCGATGATAAAAGGTTACAGCCAAACCGCATTACATCACAAGTTGAGCAATGTCGAGCCTGGTGTGAACCTAGATTGGTGACCACTGGGTAATAGGGAACAGAACAGAGCTTCGACAACTGCGCAAATGGTTGTTACTGGCAATCTCCCGTATGGACCTAACCCTCCGGGATATATATGTATATATATATATATATATATATATATATATATATATATATATATATATATATATATATATATACGCTCAATATACAGAGAATATATATATATATATATATATATATATATATATACACCCTCAATATACAAAGAATATATATATATATATATGTATATATATATGTATATATCTTTATATATATATATATATATATATATGTATATATATATATATATATATATATATATATATGTGTGTGTGTGTGTGTGTGTGTGTGTGTAACCCACAAAAATATTGAACACGGGTAGTGTTTCCCTCTCTCTCTCTCTCTCTCTACATATATATATATATATATATATATATATAATGGATGTATGTGATTGGAGAGAATGAACCATAAAATAATATTTCACTCGACCTAGACAACGTAAATAGAATGAACAATTAAAAAAAATGGGGGCGGCTGCAGGAATCAAATCTGACACCGATAACTTTGCCGCTTGAGCGTCGCGACACTCTTTCCATAGAGCTTAAGAGCTGTTGATAATGTAGCCCCGTTTTCCTATATTTGTTCATTCCTTTTACGTTGGGTTGCGTGATACGGTAACCATGTAAAGACGGGAGATCATTTCAAATAACTTTGTACATAATGTAACGCAATTTATAATTCATCTATCTATCTATCTATCTATCTATCTATCTATATATATATATATATATATATATATATATATATATATATATATATATATATATATATATATATATATATCGTCAATAGATAAATATATGTATATATATTGAATATCAGCGAGAATACCAATCGATCATTTGTGTTCACTAAACTCAAGATTATATGACATAAAACCGGAGTGGGTAAAATAGGGACGGGAAGATAATGCAGCGTCAATTTTTCCAAGTAAGAGTGCCGGCATGCCTTTGATATCAGCATTCAAAACATTGACTATTTATAGGGCTCGAAAACTTACCTTTGATACAACTGAAAAGTAAGTACTTCAGTCTATTCCGACCTATTGTGTGGTCCTGTATTTTTCGCCCTTATATCTCTGTTACCTAAGCTCCGTTACGCAAGACTAAATGTCCTGAGGCTGTTAATTATTTTCATCATATTCCTCCTCGCGTTTCATTCTATACATTATCCTCGTCGTATCATAGCAAAAAGCATTCATTGAATCATTTCTTAAGATTTTGTTCTATTCATGTTTTCGAACATAGAAAAGAATACAAAGAAAATCATAAAGGAAAAAAAATCTATACTGAAAACTCAACAACAGTCTTGGGATATAGATTTTTAGAAACAAAGTTTTCTTATTGTATATTTTTACCACGAAATGTATTCGCCCCTCAAGTTTCATTCACCTTAAACAATTCAATTCAACCTTGGTAGAATAACTTACCAGTTTATGAAAAATTGGTGTAGTATTGTGTACTTATGTGTGTTTTTATGTTATGCAAGCATGTGTGTGTGTGTGCGTGTGCAGAAATGCCTATGAGAAGACATAAGTATTTATGTAATGACATATATGTAGTAATTAGTCTGTCTGAGAGAAAACCACGCAGTTATTGACTGCTTGTCTTTTTATGCCAGGCTCAGCTGACGTCTGCTTCAATTTTCCCGCGTTGAACCTTATCTAGCAGTACATCACATGACAATGCCGTCTGCTACCCACAATCCCAAGGGAAACAACCTTTCACGGTACATTTTCTTTTCATTATATATTTATCCATTTTTTTTTTCTCCTTTCTTTATTTTTTGATCTGTTTGTTCCATATTTCTTTCCTTTTCTTCTATTTTTTCTTCTTCCCTCAATTTTTACAATTTTTCTTTCTTTCATTTTTCATTTTTGTGTTTTCGTTCCTATTTTTAAAGAAGTCGCATATCAGAGACGGCAAAAACACGTTCAAATGTGACAAAACGTAATGCCAGCAAATCAGTCATCGTTATAAGTAATGACCGAATCCCACCATGGTTAGTAATTCTCTCATTCCTTATTTTAAAAAATCTTGGATTCTGGGCGAAAAGAATTCTGATGATGTTGAAATGATTTTTTCGCTACTTCAAAGTTTTCATCGGTAAGGAAGCGTTCCAGTGATCGAAATAAAGAAAATCTGAAGTTATTACATTATGTGAAAATGAGTACTGTGAGATCAGTATCCATAACCTAACGATTAGAGCTTTTCTGTGTTTATTTTCCGGTGTGGATTCGCTCTTCCCACTAGTACCTGTAGCTCAGGGCAGTTGGGCGGTCGGACATTAACCGAACCACCTACCGGCATATTGGGTTGTGATTTTAATTCTCGCCAGGAGCGTATCTTATTCCAATCTGTGCTGATGGTTTATTTACGCAGCGTAAAAGGGAAACCAATTTGAGTTTTGTGGCTATAAAAAAATAAGCAACAACTATTAAGATGAAAGTAAATAGAAGCAAAAAATAATTATAAAGAAAACACTTTCGGTTGTCAAGAGCTGGAAATTTGAGACGTATATTTTCTCTCTTCACTCATTAAAGTTGTTGACGATGAAGTGATCGGTGATGACGAGATAACAGAACGAGTTTTGGGGGTGAGGGTGATATAATGGTTAACAAATCTGAGAATGGAATAAACGAAGAGAGTTCCAACTCCGGACGAGTGAATGAAGGTGGATAACAGGGCAGTTGAAACCCTCCAACAAGTAAGGGAATCTATCCGGAGCGTCGACTGGCATTCAAGCCTAATAAAAATCTACGTCTCCAGGGATCATCCGAGAATTGGGGTGGGGGTGAAATCATTGCTTCGTGTGCCGTGCAACACGGGAGGCAACATTGCTTGGCTTTGCTAACAAATTTTAATACCGAATTAGGTCTTGCATTTTTACTTGGTCGTTGAAAATCGGGTTCAATGGAAGCCAAGGAATTAATTTTTTTTCCAATTTGAGTTTTTCTCCTCTCTACTACATGGACAACTTTTTTAAAAAAATAAAATGACGTATTTTCCTCAATCATAATGTAAAATTGAACTATCATGAAAAGCAATACTTCATCAAACCGGCAATAAATCGGTCATTACTCTAGTCTGATGACAGCTAATTCATAGATTCAAATCCTGTTGTTGAAGATATACCAAAAATTCACTACTCGTTTGATAAAGGTAATATGAAAAAATGCATAGTATTATCATTGCTCAACTACACTGCGCAAAAAATGTCCATACTTTTTGTTAAAAAAGTGTGAAAAATGCATTTTTATCATTTTATCAAATAGCACGCTTCAACCTTATTGCATGATTTTTCTATCTTTGGGCGATAATTGTCGATATTGACAGCTGCATCCTTCTCGGCGGGATGGCAGAACGAAAGGGGGATAATCATTGTTTGCTTTACTGAAACAATATTTTATTTAGGCGAAATAATCATTACTTTTCAAACCGCCTTTTCTACAATTTGATCCTTTATTTCATTACTCAAGTCAGGGATAGCTACACTACTATGACGCCATATATCAAAAGAAGTACTATACAAGGGAAAAACAACGAGGAAGCAAAAGAGGAATATCTTTTTCATCATACCTTTATCTTCAATTATTTAATAATCAAATTTTTTTTTAATTCCAAAAAGAATATTTAAAATGCATACTGGTCCGTTTGAGCAGTTTCAGAATTTTTTTTTCTTCTTTGTTTTTGGTAAACATGATTTATCTCTGGAGTGATTTATCGGTAAAATGTGTAAAGATATCAATGAAAGAACCAATTTGTAAACAAAATTAATCATCAAATTTATAAATTAGGGTAGTGATCACATAACAAAAATTATTCCTCTTCAAATTTGGAATGGAAAGTTCTTTGAAAAAATGTTTGTCTCTTAATGAATGAATATCAAAAATCGAACAGGTTGGCTCTTGCGAGGAGGGAAATTTTGGAAATTTCCTTAACGCTGATATTACTGCCATTTTTTGTTCACTCATAAGCAACTTTCCACGCGGTCAGTTTTATAAAATTTATTCGGTCCCATAGAATTTAGTCACTGTTAATAGCATCAGTCTTCTAATCTATTTTTTCAATAATAACACAAGGATTTTGACGATAGAGTTAATTTTTTTCACACGTTTGAGTTTGTTTTTTTCAGGAGTCGATTTCACACTAAATGTTTTGTTTATCCAACAGTTTGAAAATATGAAGACGCAATGATTAAAGGAATAATCTATTATTTTACCTCCGAACATTTCATAACTAAAACCTGTTTAGTGGTCAGTACATACTTCTCCGTAATTTCTAATTTCACAAAAGCTTCACAACTTTCCTCCACCTCTTGGTCGTATTTAACGCCTTAAATTTACCCTCAGGACACATCTCTTCTGAATGTCCTCCCTCTACCAATGGAGCAAATTCTCGACTGCGATTGCAAGTATTACATTTGACTGAATAAATTTCAAAGAACCACTATTTCCTAAACGTTCAGCATTTCCGAGGTGGTTCGGCAAGGTGATACTTGGAACCAATTTCTTTATAATCTAGCCTCTTCAGTTCGACTAACTAATGAATAGGAACATTAATTTCCCGTATTGTGATTTTTATATCTAAATACACATTCGCTCAAACTGCTCTCAGAGAACAAAGGCTATTGTTTGATAAGGGTAGCTTAGTTTTAATGCAAGGAAACAAATAAGAAACTCAATGAGTAATATATTTACTGGTAGTCATCTGTGACATTAGCATGCAAACTATCGTGGTATTTCAAAATATTTCCTAAACTGCCCAAGCCCGAAAAGTATAAAACATCTGACATGGATCGAATTCACTTGATCAGTGATAACAGACTGTTCGTCATAACGGCATTGCTATGCAGTTAATAAGTACAAGTTTTTACCGCTTCTTGTAAGTAGAACATTCCTATGAAACCTTTCGTGGGTCAAAATGACGTTAAGCAGAGAGCTAATTATTATTTATTTTTATGGACACATCTATCGACTCCAACACCTAAAAATGACCTTATGTGTGATTATTGCTACGATTGGAAGGACTGCAGTGATTCTGGAAGAAAATATGACTTTAATTTTGAAAGGACACGTAGGTTCAAAGCGGGTTTGTGGGATGTTTCGTGTGCTTAAAAGGCACACAAATGGTCTGTATGATGGGGAAATGTTTGGGGCTTGGTAATCAAATATAACTCTGTATTCCAAATTTTACATATCAGCCGCAGCAATCGACAAATCTTGACGTCCAGGCGGACGAACATAGACGAAATTTGGATCCGTAAAACGCCCAAATATTCTTCTCATACAAATTGCCCGTGATGACTCCATCGCTTCCCACCCTTGTGGATACCCGTGCTGATAGAAGCGTCTATAACAAATGCATCCTCCCGATAGTCACCTATGGAGTTGAAACATGGAACCTAAGCAAAAGATTGACCGTCAAACTGAGAACCTTGCAACGTGCACATAGACTCTGTTTGTTTCTTATTATCTTTTTGTTTTCCTTTTATCCAATCTTGAACTTATTTATGTCAGTGGGAAATGAATCAAAATATGACCCATGGTTTATGTTCCTTGTTCCTTCCTTATTCCCTTTATCTAATCACCATTGCTCCACAAATCGCTCGACCAACCAGTTTATTTACAAAATGGAAACTTTTGAGCGTCCCCAGACCCTGATATGTTGGTGATGGTGGTATGTTAAGCTGAGTGGCTAAGTTTTTGGAGATTGCAGTGGTTGCCAATAAAGGCAACTAAGATGTAGACAAGGGTGCATGCTACCTTTTTAACGGCTTCCTGGCAAATCCTGAACGCTTTTTCCGCTTTTTGCTTTGTGACGCGATGTGAAATCCCTAAAAGCGCGGATTACCTGTATTTCATATTCTTTTGTTGTTTGTCTTTGTTTTTGTTTTTGTTTTTTGTTGTTTGTTTTGTTTTGTTTTTCTGTCAAACTCCAATCCAAGTCTGGAGTTGACTTTGAACAAGAACAAAAACGAGAACAGGGAACAATCTTGATCTAATTTAGGGAAACAAACTTTTTACAAATGATTGTTAGGGGACTCTCTTACTAACTGAGCCAAAATTACAAGTCTCACGTATCTTCACAAATCAATATTAGAAATACGTAAGGACCTTTTTTTATTCTGACGAATAAATACATTAGTACTGAAGAACAGGAAAAATATATCCTTATGATCTCGAGTTGCTGAAATCATATTCAGTCGGAATAGACGAAAGATTGATGCTCGACTTTGCAGCAGTTTAACGTGTATGACTCATTCTCATTTAGTTTCTCTTTCCTTCTTTCATGCTATTTTTCATCTTTTTCGTCTTTGTTTTCCTTCCCTTTCATTTCTTCCTTTCAGATCCTTAGTTCTTCTTGGTTTCATTTTTTACCATCAATCTTTTCTGTCAAGACTTCCATATTGATATTTTCCCCTATTTTTCTTTTTATTGGGGGGGGGGCAAAGATGATAGGTTCATTTTTCTTTTCTTCATCCATTCATCATTCCCCCAACCTCTTTTGCCTTTTTGATTGTACAAACTTACAGACGCGTGACAACAGTACCATAAACAACACCGACAACTAATCGAACCCTTAAACGAAAAAATGTTTTCGTGTTCGGTAATATCAATGCATCTCCGTCGCCTATCCAGTCAGAAAACTAAATGCTTTATCAGAAAACCAGTCAAACGATGCAACATGAGATCTATTTGGTTCTGGGCGCGTTAGGATAGGTGTCAGGGTTAGGAATGCACTTGATGAAATAAGGTCAACCAAGCGATTTAAAATCGAAGGAGATTCAGTCACCTGTCTCGGCAGACATTGATTTTTTTTTTCTTTTTTACTTTGTCAATAGTTAAGGATTACTTTCTTGATGAGCTAGTGCAAGGCCCGTTCCAAGGGTTGCTGTTTGGAAGGGACTTGATATTCAAAATCATTTCCCGTCTGTCATACGAAACTACGACTCCTAAGTATTCCGGTTACCTATATTCAGTGTTACCAGTTTTGATATCTTGTATTTAGATTTAGATTGTTCAGAAAGGTGAAGATCAAGGGAGACAATTCGTAGGAACTATGAAAAAAGATCTGTAATCTTTATTTTTCATATCATTCATTTCTATTAGAATTCTCTAGAATCGCTGATTCAAACAACTTCAAACCCAACACTGTAATGGTTTGTGTGCTTATATATCTGGCAATCGTAAACTCTGTACAATGGCCGACGGTCGAGTAATCGTGATGCACGCACACGCATACAGATTTCTTCGATCTTAGTGAAATGCTCCTCGTTCTCATTTGATTCACGTCTTGGGGTTCAGTAGGTGTACATGTGATGATTTATCAGAGCTCCTGTCCCTACACGTGCTTAATTTCTATTATTTCCGTATATAATCTATTAATCTATCTATCTGTCTATCAATCCATCTATCTAGCAAGCTAGCTAATACTCTCATTGGGTTCGGACCTGTCAATCGATATATAGATAGATAAACGAAAAATTATACGTATCGAATCTCGTTTTGATCTGTCAATCTATCTTATTCACATCCCCCATCTATTGTTTCCAAATGAAAGATAGACAGATATATACATATATATATATATATATATATATATATATATATATATATATATATAGATAGATAGATAGATAGATAGATAGATAGATACAACGTATGTATATATATATCTGCTCTATTTCGGTTCTCTCTATCTATATATCAATCTATCTATCGTATCGTGTGTATTGACATCTATCGAACGATAGATTTTCTTCACTTTGGACATATCCATCTGCCAGAATGTATCCATTTTTCTCTATCCATCTATTTCTTACGGTAAAATCTCTTTTTTTATGATTATCAATGTTTCAAGTGAAATTGTAACGACTTCTATTGTAAAACTATTGATAATGTCTTCATATCAAATATATGATAGCCCTATTCTCTCAAGAAAATTTGCATTGATTCTTGACTAATAACAACCCATTTCTCCCTGATTTTTATTGCACAATATATGAACTGAGCATCGAGCTGGCTAAATCAAATTTCGAGTAGATAATAGGAAAATTGCACGTTCAATCGGCAGTTTTTATCCTACTGGCGCATACCGAATACAAACACATTATTATTACTGCTTCATTTTTCTCTAACTCCAGAATATGCAGTGTCACTATATATGTGATCACTAAAGATGGAAAAATGTTGATAGATATAAAGCCTTGGATTTGAAGACTGCTTTAAGGAAATTGCACCCCTAAACTAGTTCGCAAATCGATAGGAATATCATCCACACCACATCTCCAGCGACCAAACAGAACTAAAGTCCAGAAGTTTTCCTACGTATTATGTCATGACACCAAATTAATCTCAAAGAAAATATCTGTTCGGTCAAGGCAAACAGAGTCTGGGATCAGACTCGTCTTACCTCAGGACATAAACTGAAGCGTACCTGGTTCCCCTGAGATAGGTCTCCTAAAAAGTATCCCCCACTACCCAACGCACTGACGAGTCAGTTAGTTTACGCCCACTAACACCTGTGGTGAGAGCCGTTGGGACTGGACTATTTCTAAATACGCTTACAGACAATACTGCGTGGAACCCACTTTAAACTGAAACCACAGCATATTTTCTTCTACAGGTAAGCAGATCAAAAGAAGCTTTGTTCTTGCTTTCCGGCAAGATAGGAGGAAGAATTGAGTCAAATATTTCTGGTCCCTTGAAATTCTACCTCCAAGGCAGCACCCATCATCGCACGGAAACTGGAGTCCTGGGTCGCTTTAACTCTTTCGACATCGAGGTCACACGGACTGAGTAAGTTTTGTCTTCGCCTGGACGTGCCCGTGTGGGGCTCCATATTAAACCTGAACCCATGTTGTGGGGAGATGAATAAATGCATCCGTTTTATTAAGCTTTATTGCAACGTTTAATCACATGAGTGACGAATATTTTAATGGGTGTTATATTCGACCTTGCCCAATGTATGGATTTCATAACGGCAGTAAATACAACGACCATCTGTGCTGAATACCTAGGGGCTAGAATTTTGTGTATGGCAGCGATGACTTCGTTCCAAAACGATGACTGGGATTCGTCTGTTAAGCTCCGCTCTGGAACACCCTTCACTTTGGACAATGACTCTTCAAATGCGTTCATTGGAGTAGAAATCAATCAAAGAAGCAGAAATCTAACGAACAGGCACAATACCTCATGTCCAACTACACGCAAGCATATCCAGCAAATTTGAAATGCTATTCTCTCCTTCGTCCATTCATAGATATAAATGACTGGATTGAGATAGATAGGTATGTTTAAGTATACGTGACCGTTGCTAGGTGCGGCGGAAGTAAAGCATTAAAACCTTTTAAGATGCTGCGAGCCAATCCCATGGAAAGGTTGTAAAGAATTGTAAATGGTCAATGTCTCTGGCTTCACAAGCTTGGCTCTTACTGGCCATGACCCTCTCTTCAGACTGTTCATTAGATGAAAGATGATGTTCAAGTGGATAATCTTGACTATTTTGCACAAGTGTCCAATTTTAACAGGACTCTCCCGAACACAACAAACGGACAAATCTTTACAACAAAGAATCAGAGTTAAAGGAACAAAGATAAAATAATGAAGCGAGAGAGAGAAAAAAGATACAAAGGAGACAGAATAAAGCGAACAAAGGACAAGAAGATAATTGACGAACTGTCCTGAATATATATATATATATATATATATATATATATATATATATATATATATATATGTGTGTGTGTGTGTGTGTGTGTGTGTGTGTGATTAGTTTTTAGGTACGAAGTATCCGACAATATTTATTGAATTGGCAATAGAGGAAAATTGTCATATTCATATGAAATTCATTCCACAAACATGTTTCGCCTTTCGGGTTTATCAAAGTGGTGATTTCAAATAAAACAATATTGATATGTTTGTTTCAACTACATCCCACATTACCCCAACACGTGATACATGCTATTCTCTATCCATCCCTTAAAGTTTTTTTTCCCCAGCATTGATCTAACCATTGATCTTTGCTTGACTCTGAACTTGTTTTCAAGTCATTTTGTTAGTTTTTTTTATCTTTCACGTCCTGTACGTCATGGCCGTTATTTTAATCTATTGTTTACGTTACGTTTCAAGCATATTTCAATATGTCTCTATGTTCACAAAATGTTTTTTGACGATTCCTTTCAAGTCGTATAATTTCTCTTTCGTTTCTGAAATTATCGACTGACCTGAGAAAGTGTATTCCTCTACTTTTTCCAAATCTTCTTTCTCTAGTTTTTGGGTCGTTTTGGGGATCTTATTGTTGATAGATCTTATCAGAAACTGAAAACAGAAAGTATCAGGGAAGGTTTCTTCAGTTTTCAGATCGGTCCGGCCGGCTTGGAGGATTGGAAAAATTATACATTCTCTTTTTGTCGCGTCTACAAAAGAAAAAGGTTGTTTATTTCCTTTTCTTTCTTTTTTGTTTTTTTGTTATTTTTAATATCGGTTTCTGGTTAGGGCATTGGTTTGAGATAAATTGGTCCCTAGTTTGTACCCGCTTATTATTTGAAAAATTCATACTTCTGGGTAATCCATCATCATCATCATCATCATCATCATCATTATCATCATCATCATCAGTCTTTCAACGTCCGTCGTTGGACATAGACTTTCCCGAGGATTCGCCACACTTCTCTATCTATATGGGCGTCGCGGAGACAGTACTTTCTGAATTTGTCTAGCTCTTTGTAATTACTGTCAAACAAATAGTGAGAGAGGTGACGTATTCATTGATCATGCTTCTCCCAATGTTTTAACTGATCATCCTCAACACAGCACGCTGTCAAAAGACGTTGGTAACATGGTGGTTCCTATTGAGTGACTTACCGAACTTGTTTCTGTTCATCTTCAAACCTATTTTGTGACCATCCCGATTTAGATTAAAATACTATTTTTTCTAACTCATCTGGTGCTCTTGATATTATTGCAATGACATCAAGGAACCGTAAACGGTTTGAATATTCTCCATCAATGTTCACCAATAGTTATCTGAAATATGCTTTCAAGGCTTACTGTAAATAGTTTAAGCCAGACTGTATCCCCATCCTTTCCATTACCTTCCAATCATTCTATTTGTTGCTGTACGTAGTCGAGTTATTTCAGTGCAATTTACTTATACACATACACACACACACACACACACATATATATATTAATGTGTCATCCATAGACAGCTGTTTCGTTGTATTACAACTCTTCAATGTGACTATAGACTATCCATTATCCCATCCAGTACCATGAGGCAGGATCAAAACCTTTGCTTCAGACCTGGAGACTGGTATCCCCTCTCAACTCCACGGAACTGGACGGTCAATGAGGTTAAATTTAAGCGATATATTTATCTATCGTACATATTCCCCATCTACCAAAGTGCTCCATTCCATGTTGGAAGAGCATTGCATAAGCTTACAATGAACGAGTTACCTGACTTAGAGAGTGCTCAACCCTGAATAAGGGAGCGTTAATTATTGTGTCATCCATGGACAGCTATTATTTGTGTGTGTGTGTGTGTGTCTCTCTCTCTCTCTCTCTCTCTCTCTCTCTCTCTCTCTCTCTCTCTCTCTCTCTCTCTCTCTCTCTCTCTCTCTCTCTCTTCAACACACACCCAAAGAGGTCAGCAAGACTAAAACTTAAATGTCTTATATATCTAATTTTTATAATGTGTTGTACATGGATGCCATTTTATACAGTACAACTTCGAATTTCTTGGAATGAAGGACTTACATTGGCGACGACAAAACATATAAATCTGGTGATGATGGGTCAAGAAGTATCCCCACGGATGCGTATTTGTGTGTGTGTACACTAATTTGTACTTAATGTATTATATATATGAGAGAGAGATATCAAAAACAAGACACAAAGAAGAGAGGGGAGATAGAAAAGGTTAAAATAATACTGATGAACATATATATAATTCCAACAGTGCCTCAGATGTCACCACAGGCCAGCCATCCCTATCCTATGTTAACCCTGGGGTTAAGTTACATTTGTACACAAATTTACAGCCCGTGAGGTGCACTTGTTTTCTTATATTTGAAAATGTGAAAATGAATCTGATCTTAATTGACCTGCAGAGGTCAGCATCACCTATCCTATATCCATCCTGAGTCAGTTTATCTTAAAACACAAATTTGAAAGCTGTATGGTTAACCCTTTATGTTTGAAATTTCCACAATCAACTTGACCGAAAATAAACATTCAAAATTCACTAAAGGTCTGCATCACCTATCTCATGTTCACCTGGGGGTCAAATTACCTATATACACGACTTTGCAGCCTGTTAGATGCAGGTCTTGGGAATTCTATAAAACATGAAGAAACGAAAGAACATCCGTCTCTCTCTCTCTCTCTCTCTCTCTCTCTATATATATATATATATATATATATATATATATATATATATATATATATTTCCATTTTGATTATATTTATACATGTATGTAAAATGAATTTCAGTGTGTGTGTGTGTGTGTGTGTGATGAATCTGAATACGTGTACGTGTGGGTTGCGATGTTGTTATTTGTGTTTTTGTGGTTGAGTGTGTGTGTGTGTGTCTGTCTGTCTGTCTGTCTGTGTGTGCACACAGTCAAGTATGTGTGTGTGTTTCTGTGTTTCTGTGTGTGTACATGGAATTGGTTGCCACATATTAGTGAACTTTAAATAGTCAGACATTGAAAGTTGGTGGTTAATGTAGAGTCGTCACCCACTTGAGCTCCAGGGCTCGAAATAGCGCTTCAACATTCCAGACTCAATTCAGAATATTGAACAGTATAGAAGACACGAAAAGTGACTTGGTGAATATAACCAAATAATAAAGCCCCGTAAATATATATATATATTACAAATGTGTGTACATTATGCCTATAGCATTTTATTGATTTATCATTTTTATCTAATGTACATGTGTGTGTGTATGTGTGTGTGTGTGTGTGTGTGTGTGAAATAAATAATTCATACATATTTATACACATAATGTATATTGAAAAAATCGATAATGCAATGTATTGTGAAAAATGACCTGTCACATAGATATATGCATATATCATCATCTGTCATTATCAGTCCACTGGTGGACAAAGGCCTTTCCAATCATTTCCCATTCTGAGCGTGATCTATGCCATGTCTTACCAGTAAATTTTTCATCTCTCTATCTTGTGTCTGGTCTTTCCCTGCCGAGTTTACTGTCCCATTTACATCATTTAGCCTTTTACTTAATCTATTTTTCATTCTCGTTGCTTCATACATGTACTTATTCATATCTTCCAGTAATCAACAGGTATTATGTATTGTAGTATACATGCGACGTGCACACATGCACAAATAAGACTCGCTATCACAGTAAATGATGGAAAAACCGTGGTATCAAAGTTTCAAATCATTGAAAGAAATTCCATCGAAAGCAAAATATGGCCAAAATAAATTCTATCTATGTAATCATTAAAAAAAAGTTTTAAAAAAACATTTAGGGACAAAATTTAGAGAATTTTATCATCATAAGGCCCAGAAACGGTCAAAAATCTTTTTTTTTCCCAAAAATGAAAAAAAAATACATTTTCAAGAGTCTCTATGGAGCACTGATGCGAACCTTCAAATTTTTAAACAAGATGATGTGGTCAGGAGCACTGGAACAAAAAACAAATACACAAACACATGCACAAAAAAAAACGTAGAACCCTTCGCTACCTTTGGTAGCTACGGTTGTTCAACCCTTTAAAACCTTTGGTCATTTCAAATAGAGTTTCGAATATTAAAACACATTCATAAATATACATCATAGTATATATCACTATGTATAACTATCATTTCATCCTTACCTCTCTATCTTTCTCTTTACATATATACCCTTCCAATTGTCACCTATGGTGCTGAAAAATGGTTATCAAACAAGAGACTGACCCCGAACTTGAAACCATGCAAGGTGCACATGAAAGAATCATGCTCAATATCATATGGAGAGATCACAAAACAGCATAATATATATTGGGGAAAACAAGGCCTCGGAGATATCATAAAACCAATGGGTTTTGAAAACTCAAATGTCAAGGGGCTGGTCAGTCTGCAAGATAACCGCCTGACATCACGACTCACAACAAAGATAACCAGAGATCACATGCAAAACCATGGCCGGTAGCGTGACAAACAAGACATTTTCAGAAAATATTTGGTCTACGACGCCCAATATATATATATATATATATATATATATATATATATATATATATATATATATAAATTTGGGTGTGTATGTGTATGTGTGTTTTCGGACGTATTTCGGGGTATACACAGCTTTCTATTACTTGATATCTGCATCTACTGATTCGATTACAGATATAAGTTGAAGTAAAACTAAATGATTTTCCCTTTCTTAAAATATTTCGCTCAATTACTGAAGATAGCATCAATTTAAAAGAAGACCAACTTGCATGACCTTCATTTCCCCAAAACTAAATGCGCGGCTTTCCTGTGCCAATCAAGCCTAAGTGAACAGACCAATTACAGCGCTTTTCAGATGGTCAATGCCGTAAGCCGTTCTTGCATCGGGCATTACAGAGTTTTAAGTTGCTGTCGTCTGTCTCTGTCTGCCTGAAAGATGTCGCTCATAAAAGAGAGAGAGAGAGCAAGAAAGAGGGAGAGTGAGAGAGAAGGAACAAGAGACAGATACAGAGCAAGAGAGACCGACAAAGATAGATAGAGAAAGTGAGAGAATTAGGGAGAGAACCAACGAGAGGGAGCAAGAGAGAGAGAGAGTAAAATAGAAACCGAGAGCAAGAGAAAGAGAAAGAAACAGATAGAGAAACAGAAAATAAAAGAGAGAGAGCAGGTGACAGGGAAAATGTGAGAGACAGAGAGAGAAACAGAAAACAAAAGAGAGAGAAAGAAAGAGCAGATGACGGAGACACTGTGAGAGACAGAGAGAGAGGAAGATGTAGGAGAGAGCTAGCAGGGGAAGAGGTTTCTTGGTGAACGGTAGCGGGGGAATGTGAGGTAGGGAGAAAGAGAGACAGACACTGATGAAGCTGAGTAGGGATCTAATAGAGACTAAATATGAGAAATTAACATCAGTCAAAATAACTTTAAATTGAATTCTAAATTGCGACTAAACCAACATGGAGAACTTAGGTCATTTTGAGACTTTCTATGTATATTTTGCCTCTTCAATTGTCCTGATATGCATCGGACTGTGCATATGTGTGTATAAATAATCGTGAGTGTGTGCATTTATGTGTGTGTTTGTACGGCTGGACATGAAAATATACATGTGCTTCTGTATGAGTACGCTTTGCTGCACAAGCTCACATATATGTATGTACACACATATAATGTATAATCAGGCAGGAGACCCAACTTAATACGTGTTTTGTTGAAGACCATAGACGAGTAAGATGGTTTTTTGATTAACTTTTCTTGTACTAACAATGACTGCAGGTAATGT
>OY735215.1:38604324-38634324 GCA_963457665.1 Thysanoteuthis rhombus
CATCCATTATGGACAGAAACTGCCATAGGATCAATACCTACTTCATCTATGATGATGCACGTTTAGCTCTGTGGTCTTTATTTTACAGAGATACCACGGACTCCTTTCCTCGAAGTTCAATTCTCTCTTTCTTTCTTTTTTTTTCTCTCTCTCTCTCTCTCACTTCTTTCTTCCATACTCTTTTAATCTCTTTTCCATCTCCTCCCTTTTTTCTTCCCCCGTCGTAGATCTCTTCCCC
Source organism: Thysanoteuthis rhombus (assembly GCA_963457665.1). NCBI lineage: Eukaryota > Metazoa > Mollusca > Cephalopoda > Oegopsida > Thysanoteuthidae > Thysanoteuthis > Thysanoteuthis major. The sequence goes on from OY735215.1 coordinate 38,604,563, forward strand.
ATTTCTTCCCTTCTTCTTTTTTTCTTCCTCTACTCTCTTTTCAATCTCCTCCTTTTTTTCTTCTCCCCCCTTGTAATTCTAATCTCCATTTCTTCCCTTTTCTTTTTTCTCTCTGTTGCCCTCTTTTCTATCACCTCCTTTTCATCTTTTTATTTTTCCTTTGTTTCCCATCTCCTCCTCTTTTTCTTTCTTTTTCATCCATTTGCCCTCTTCGTCTCCTCCCTTTTTTCTTTCTTTCTTTTTCTATCCGTTGCTCTCTTTTTCCATTTCCTCCCTTTCTTTTCTTTTTTTTCTTTCAGTTGCTTTCTTTCCAATCTCCTCCCTTTTTTTCTCCCTCCCTATACCATCTCTTTTTTCTTCCTTTTTTTCCATCTTGTTGCTCTCATTTCCATGAACCCTTTGTTGTTTTTCTCTTTTATTTTCTGTTTTCCTTGTTTTGTTTTTTGGGTTTTTTTTTTCTTTGTTCATCTTTTCGACAATATCATTTCTTGGGGGAGGGGGGTAAATAATAATCCAGTGGGAATTTTTTTTATGTTTGAAACTTCATATTTTTGGGAAAGCCTATCTAATGTAAACTGAGAAAAATTACCAGGATGTTCAAAACAGAGGGTCAAAATCACAATTTATGAAAAATATGTCTCAACCAGAAACAAATTCCTGGATCCGATTCAAAATGAAATCACTTCCTACTTACCCAACAACTTTTTTCACAAAATTATGTTGATATTCATATGGAACCTTTGGAGATATCGAAATAATATCAGTCACTCCAGCCTGAAATTTGATCACTCTTCCTTTGCAATATGACCCACGCTTTCTTGAGATCAATCGAAAACTTTCGGAGGTGTGTAGACACACAAGAGCGTTCACTGATAGAAAAACTGAAACTGAAAAATATCTGACAATCAGAAACGATTCCCTGGATCCGCTTCTGAGTTTTGTCATTTCTCCCTTACCCCGTTTCTAACTGTCCCACAAAATTACAGTGAAATTCATTGAAAACTTTCAGAGATGTTGTTTGGATAGACAACGCTGATTGAATTTGGGGTTGCATTCACGAATTGGTTTTTGATTGAAGATATTTTTGTGTTGTTTTTTTTTTCGTTTTTCTTTTTTTTTGTTTTGATATTTGTTTTTTTCCTCATATTCGCTCCTTTCTGTCTACTTGATATCTCCCGAAATTCTCAATGAATTTCGATGAATTTTTTCGGAGGATAAGCAACCAAGTGAGAAAAAAATGATTAAATTCGGGGGAGAGAGTGGGTACGGTGATTTGGTTTTGATTGAGATATCTTTTCCCGGTTTTAATATTTTAAACATTTCTGTCTTCGATTACGTTTGCTGTCCACTCGGTATCTTCAAAAGTTCTCGATGAATTTCAATTTCAAAAAATTTGACGGTTGAGCCACAGAATAAAGAAGAAATTTGGGTGTGGGTCAAAGTATTCGTTTTTTATTTAGTGATATTTTACGTTTTTTCTTATCGTTTTTTGGGGGTTTTTTTCATAAATTTCTATATTTTCTTCAATCTGTCGACGCAATATCCCAAAAAATCATCAATTGATTTCTATTGAATTTCGTGGAATTTACGTCGAAAGAAAGATATGATTAAATTTTGGTGTCGATCCAGGAATTCGTTTTTAATCAAGATATACTAATGCTTTTTTAAAAATACATTCCTGTATCAATCTGTCAACACGATGTCTCCGATATTTTTCAATGACATTTCTAGGAAACACGGGATAATGAAGGTGCAATAACTGAATTGGGTCCAGAAATTCGATTCAGATTCAGAGATATGTTTTTTTTTATTTTTGTTTTGTTTTGTTCTTTCTTCCAATCCAACATTTCTGTATTTGCTCCTTTTTGTCCAGACGATATCTCCAAAGGTTTGTATGTGATTTTCGGTGTAAATTTGTGCTAAGTTGGGCTATGATGTACTATGATCTCATTCTGCAGATTGAGTCAGGAATTTGTTTCTGACTGAGAGATATTCTTGCGTTTTTTCATACATTCCTGTATCTGCTCGTGTCTGCCCCTTTATATATCTAAAAGTTCCTCCTGAATTCCCATGAAAGGTTGAGGAAACAATAAGGATCGTATCACGGAGAATGCGATCAAATTTTTAAGGTTGATCAAGGAATCAGTTTTTGATTGTATTTTCTGATATTCTATATTTTGACCCACAGGATTTTTCCCCTGTGAATAATAATGCTAACCCTATTTTTCTAATAATTTCTTATAATAGTTTTTGCCTAATTCTACCCGTCTTACTCAGTCTATATAAGATAATCATTCCAGAAATGTATAGTTTCAAACTTTACCGGAATGTTTATGAGATGCCCAAATTAAATAATCAGTCTCCAATATTTTCCTCGTTTCTTTCTTGCTCTTTTGGGCAATTTTCTTTGTCCATTCCCTTATCCCTTACATTCTCTCTAATTTATCTTCTCTTACCTCTTGACTTTCATTTTCATTCTTTTTCTTTATCATTTTGCCAGTTTCTTTCTTTCTTCATTTATTTATTCATTTCTATCTATCTATCCATTTAACAACTGTAGCCATTGAAGAGTTCTATCTTTTTATCTGTGTCTGTGTGTTTGTTCATGTGTTTGTGTTTTAGTGCTCCTGGCCATACCGTTTTATACTGACTTGAAAATTTGCATCAGTTCTCAACTAAACCCCTTCAAAAAAGCTTCTTTTTTATTTCGGGAGATAAAGGCGTTTTTCACCGTTTGGGTACTATTTTGTTGAGTTTATAAGTAAAATCTAGGTTCTCGAGAATTTAGATGTTTCAAAATGTTTTTATTCTATTTTTTATATTTTCCGGTAGAATATGCAAGTGATATCTATACAATTTATTCTGACCGTGATTATTCTTTGATTTATTTATTTTTTTAATGACTTGTAAGAACAATTGAGTGTGTTTCTTCTCACATTTCCTTTTCTCTCTTTCTTTTTCCTTTTATCAATTTCTTTCTTTGATTTTCATGCCTTTCTCTCTCTTCTTCATTCTTCTTTCCTTTACTTTTTCCTCCTTGGGTTCTTTCTTTCTTTTGCTTCACTTTTTTCTTTTTATCTTTATTCAATTCACCAACGTTCGTTTTCATACCTGATCATTGGAAATTCCCTTTTTGTGATTTTCAATGAACAACGTGTACAACGCTAAAAATTGCTCGAAAAAATTTTAGCAAAAAGAAATCTCAGGTTTCGGTGCCTAACCATCACTTTTCTCACCTCCCGCAAGAAATTATTTCTCGGCGCAGAAAATGATTGAGGGAAAACGAATGAGTTGGAGAGTAACTGTAATAGCAGTTGGCAGTGATAAGAAAATCGCAAAGTTTACCTACCTGTACCGGGTTTAATTGCCGTCAGCAATAAATCATTATGATATCTCCTTTGTTATATTACCGTGGGGATTCGATAAGTCACCATATTTCAAAATCATTTGAAGAAAAGGAAGTGTTGACACATTTGTTATTCGATAAACCCTGCCCATGTTTCCAAAGGTTATATGAACATCAACTGATATTACATAGAGGGAAATAATCATTCGATTCATATCATTGAATTAACTGCTATTACTATCGAAATGTATAATAACTGAAAACCACACATGGATAGATAATGTCTATTATATAACACTGGTTCCAAAATTAGCCAGGCAGACCATTGGCTATTAAGTTCATTTCTCGTTGAATATCTTATTATTGGAATTTTGTACGAAGAATATCAAAAATCTATTGAAGATGTACCGAGGAATCACTTCAATTCATAACATGCTGCGAGTCTAACTTACTTGCTGTCATATTACGGCATATACATATATATGTATGTATATATATATATATTGGAGTGAATATTTGCTACATAAACACGTTTAAGTGTCTGCCCTGTTTATGCTTCTTCGGGCAAATGATTCAGTTTATTTAAGATTCCTACTCAGGACATTTTGAGGTGGACGTCTATTTTTCTAGGTGGTATAAACCCCTGTTTATATATATATATATATATATATATATATATATATATATATATATATATATATAAATATATATATATATATATATGCATATATATATATATATAGATAGATAGATAAATACGTGTATATATATATATATACATATATATACATATATGCATATATATATATATATATATATATATATATATATATATATGTATATACATGTATATATATATATACATACTCACATAGCACACACCACTGAAGATGGGAATAATCCAGAAACATATCTGGACAATTTACATCTAAGGATTAATAAACCTTACCTCTGAACGCTTTACTCCCGAGTCTGTCTCGCTCTCTACTGTACACATTATATATATATATATATATATATATATATATATATATATATATCTATCTATATATATATATATATATATATATATATATATATATATATATATATATATATATATATTAGATGGTCATTGCTTGTTATGTTTTTTCTTGTTCGATTAAGAGGAGATGCTGTTTCCCAATATAAAAGTTCCCTTTTATATGACATTATTTGTTAATTCAATCATTTTTGGTTTGTTCTGTTTCCACATATCTAATATAATTTTGGTGATTGGGATTTTCTTTAAAGTGGCAGTGCGAATAAAATATCTCTGGTGGTTATTTTAGTATATCTATATAAGCGTTATTGGATTATGTTTGTTAATAGAAATTTTGTAAACTAGATTGATTTTCCTACCTCTACTTTTTTGCTTGTTGCTATGCTTTACGCTACTGGTTTTTTTTATCTTCTCGTCATATCTAAAGCTAGTTTAGGTAAAACCACTATCCTTCCGGTTTCAGTGTATAAGATCGTTGAATATTGTTTTAAAAGATGTCCAAATCAATAGACACTATATTGATATGTAATTCCTCAAACTACCAACAAACACAGCATCCCCACGAAATGAAACAAAAAAATCTTAACAAGTTATGACTAACCACTTAACAATATATATATATATATATATATATATATATATATATATATATGAACATTCTTTAAGTGAGGTAACTCATCCATTGTAAGCTTAAGCCATGCTCCTCCATAGGAATAGAGCACACTGGTGGATGAAGAATTTCTGCGTAAAAATGAATATATCACTTAGATTCAGCCTCACTGACCCCCCCAGTTCCGTAGTCAAGAGTCAGGATATCCGGGTCCAATGTGACGGTTTCAATTCTGCCTCGCGGTACTGGATGGGTAAAAGTCTATATCCACACTGAAGAGATGTAATACATCGAAACAGCTATCTGTGGATGACTCAATATATATATATATATATATATATATATATATATATATATATATATATATATATATATATATATATGTCTGTGTCTGTGCGTCTCTGTGTGTCTCTGTGTGTGTATATACCAATAGAAAAAAAAGATTGTACCACCTAGGAAAAGAGGAATACCCTAAAAAGGAATAAAAAATCAACCGAATCATTTGCCTGAAGAAGCTCAAACAGGGAAGAAACATACACATTCTTGTTTAGCGAATTCTTTCTCCATTATATTTTGAATTCTACTCTAAACTAACTTAATCTTTAATGTTGAACGTATCGAGCACTTTATGAAATAAACCATCATACATCAGATATTATATTACATTATATTGCATTCCTGATTTGTATCGTACAAATGTGGAGAGGGTTTCTTTTAGGTAGATATTTTAGCTTGACATATAATATTCGATTCGATGTTTTTCAAGGGGGAAATGTACATATGTATGTATATATTTATATGGATGGAAGAGAGAGGGTGAGAAAAAGAAAGAGAGTGAAATAATCAGTGAGATCAATAGTTATAAGCAGATTAAAATAGAGAAAGATATATATATACATATAAATATATATAGAGAGAGAGGGGGAAGAGGGAGAGGGAAAAACTTGTCTGTCAAGTACAATGGAAGCTGGAAACTACCCACTAACGACAAAACTTTAAAGATCTATATATAACACTTATACAACATTGAAGTTTCCCATAATTCCTGATCTGAGACTCACACTTTTTCGCCATTTTTTCTCAAAATTGCAACTACCCGCCTTTATAGAACGCTCTCTTCGTCTCCAACGCTTTCCTCTTCTTTTTTAACTTCTCCTTCTTCTTCTTTTTCTTTTTCTTCTTCTTCTTCTTCTTCTTCTTCTTCTTCTTCTTCTTCTTCTCCTTCTTCTTCTTCTTCTTCTTCTTCTTCTTTTTCTTCTTCTGTCGTTCTACTTCGTCTCCTCCTTCTTCATTTCTTTTTTTTGAATCCAACCCACTGTACTTTCTACTTGGTTCATCTAATTTTCCCATTGCCTCTCCACTTTCAACTTTTGTTTTCTAGTGTCCTTAACATCTCTTATAGCCCTTTTGATCTCCCATAGTTAACATTTTTTCAGTACTACATTATTCAATCGTTCTTTCGTTTTAAGTCATCTTTTCATATCCTTTTATTCCATCATGTGCGTTAATATTTTTATGTTACTTTTTTGCATTTTTTTTTTAACGGTCTTGTTCCATTTTGTTTTGTTTAGCCTGAAGGTCACTTCAGCCCTTTTCCCTCTCACCCCTAACTTCTGTGTTTGAAGGCTTTCTAATTTAAGATCAAAAAAATGGCTTGAAGCCATCTTTGATTGTTTCGATTGTTGCTTGACGATTTGATAGAGAGAACTTCAAACATGGCCGTAGTTTCAATGACGTAAGGGGTAAAGAAAGAAAGAAAAAAGAAAAGAACAAAGAAAAAAATGGAAAAAGATAAGGAGAAAGAAAGAAAGAAAGAAAGAAAGAAAGAAAGAAAGAAAGAAAGAAAAAACGGGAGGAAGTAAATAAGAAAGAAAAGGAGTGAAAAAAGGGAGAAAGAAAGAAAAGAAGGGAGAAAGGAAGAAAGAAAGAAAAAAAGAAAGAAAGAAAAAAGAAAGAGAGAAAAAGAAAGAAAGAAAAGGAGTAAAAAGAAAGAAAGAAAGAAAGAAAGGGACACGCAAGAAAGAAATGTGGCAAAAGAAGGGGGTCAGGGGAAAGAAGAAAGGAAGAACTTGAAGAGAAGGAAGAGAGAAAAGACGAAGGACAGAAAAACAACGAGCAAGAACAAAAAGAAGGAACAATTCTGCAAAAGGAATGAACTAACAGACCTAACGGTAAAGAGAAATGAAATGAACATTAAAAGAACCTGAAAAAAACCTAGAAAGAAAGAAAGAACTACGATGAAGTAACGAATGGAAGAGCTGGAGAGGAAGGAAGGAAGGAAGGGAGAAAGAAAGAAAGAAAGAAAGAAAGAAAGAAAGATAGAAAGAAAGAAAGATAGAAAGAAAGAAAGAAAGAAAGAAAGAAAGAAAGAAAGAAAGAAAGAAAGAAAGAAAGAAAGAAAGAAAGAAAGGAAAAAAAGAAATGAGCTGAGCAAAAAAGGAAGATATAGCTGGAGAGAGAGGGAGAGGGGGAGAGCGTCTGGGAGTAAGAAAGAAAAATAAAAAAAGAACTGGAGAAGAAGGGGAAAAGTGAACAGGGCAGGAAAGAGATAAAGAAAGAAAGAGCTGGAAAGGAAAGAATGGTTAAAATGAAGTAAAGAGCTGGAGGGAGCAACCAATCCTCAGCACCTTCCTCGGTATCCCCACAGACGCCAGCATTTACGTGGTTTAGGCAGTCCCAGTCCTTCTTCAAACTCCTATTTAGTAATCTCATGTCCACTCTTACGCCACAGTAACAAGTACATTACTTGTTATGGGCACGATCCTAAGCTCTATGATCCATAGCTTCTCACGTTTTCAAATTTATCATTGATCCTTCAATTTCATTATGGAGGATCATTTGTAACCAGACAAATGCAGATACGATGACCTTAGCATTACTCTACATAATCAATAGGACTAAATAGAATTTTCGATGAAGTGGTTGCCTAACACGTTCGTGTGTGAGGTTCCCCACCTTCAACCAACCTTATGCCACATCGTTTTTTCGGGTAAATAGATGTTTCCTTAGTTTTCAAGCAAGTTGGTGGTAATTTTATCGTTATCTTTTGTTTTTGTCTTCATCTGATGGTTCACTGATATTGTCACGTGTTGGATTCTGTAGATTTTTTTTTTCATATTCACAATTATTCGATCTGGTCTTCTTGCTTGAATCGGATGGTTTCAAATCATGTTACTCATTAGCTTTTCCTACAACCATTTTAGTTTGTTTTGTTATTTTATTTGCTGTTATCATTTGTTTAAATGGTCGACCCAAGGTCGCTCATGCAATTCCCAACGTAACACTTTTCCTATCCCGTCGTGCATGTTTTTATATTCAAGCCTTTTGCATTCAATTTGATGTGGTTTAGTCTGGCTTTTTTCACCACAAGGGTAGTATCTGCTTTTGTGTGTGTGTTTCATCCCTTCTTGCTTTGTTACTATCGGTCTGGTACATTTTTCCTTGGTTGCTATAATGAGAGATTATTTTTTGTAAGTTACCATTTGTGTAACGAAGACTGCAAAAATGTCTATCAGTCTTTAAAACTCTTGATATAGACGTTTCTCTGACCAATTGTTCTTTTCTTGTTTCATTCTCTATTGTCCCTGCGTTTTTGTCCTTTTATTTATCAGTGTCGCAGACATTTGTCATGATATCCATTTTATTACTAAAATTATATCTATAGAGATCTGTTATGAAATGCATTGTATTACTCTATGTACTGTTATTGACATTTTCCATGAGATTCTTCTTATCACTCACCCTACCGTTATGAGTATTTGTCATGATTCCTTTTAATACGATTTTTGCAAACTCCATCTTGGCCATTCGAACACAAGTTCTCTTCTTTTTTTTTTCATAGAAAGTCTGACAGTATCCATCCTTGGTTGCTAAAGCTTGTCCAAAGTCATTAAATTCTTGGTTCATCGATTTATTGATTTAAGTTACTCTTATTCTGACCATTATACTGTTTCATACGCAGCTACGTCCAAGCTATTTCGTCTGGAATTTTTTTTTTGTACTTCGAATCCACTGTGTAGTTGCTTGTTATTTCCATCATCGGCTTTTAGTGCTTGGGCTTTCTCTGAATATCTTTTTTTGTTCTGTCTTTCGTTTGTCTATTTTTTTGAATGAATGTTTTTCTCGGCCCTTTATATCCAAGAGTTCAGAAACATCATTTCTGGGTATCTGGATTGCACGGTTTTATATCTGGCCATTGATTCCTGAATTAGTCGATTCGGTGATTCTATTTCCTCTATTGTCCATTATACAAATTGCTCCGAATAATATCTCTGCGGATATTGACAACATGTTAACAACTTTCTTAATATCGCTATCTATCCGTGGCATCCATTTATGTAAAATATTTAAAAGAGTTGAATGGTTGGCAATTTTACAATTTTTGTTAATACATTGTTCCAACTACTCCGATGAGCCAAAATATTATGACCACCAGCTGAATAAGATGTAGGTACTCCATGTGCCTGCTAATCAGCTCTTACAGACATGTTGTCTACTCTGGTGCAATTATCACTTGACCCAGTAGATTCCCTGGGGATCACGCTGGCTATTTGACATTTCTGCAATATTCTTACTTTGTGATGCCTTTTAGCTCGACATGTAACATTTAACCGATTGTAGCGGGTAACATGGTACCAACAGTAAGAAACAACCCCTGGCCTGACCTGACCTGACCTAGTTAGAGAGATTGAATTATGCTATTCCCAAGAGCATTATCACGAAGAGGACACATACTAGCTCGATCAAAATTTGAACAGTGATTCAGAACTGTTTACCGTAGGCAAACTCCTTTATCTCAATCTTAACATACACGCATGTATATGCGTGTTGGTTTGTTTTATGCCCTAAATACGTATGTGCATCTTTGAAATTACTTATATGTGTGCACGTATGTATGCGTACGATTTTGTGCATGGCTTTGTTAGTTTTATGCCTAAACTCGTATGAGCTTCCCTCTTAATATGTAAATATATGTATTCCAGTGCGTGTATTAGTTTGTGTTAGTTCTTTTATGCATGCATACACACATTCACCCAACCTCGTGTTGATAAGTATTGACCGATGGCTCTTGGGATTATTCAGCCAATTGGAAGCATTTATGGAGGTACCGGAAGTCGGCCATTATTATAGCGTCCATATTGGCAGCCAGTGTTAGTTTGTGCCGCCATTTCTCCCATTTCTGGCCATAACTGTAGCAATAAATAGACACAAACGGATGCCTACGTTCAGCTAGAATAAATATATCTTTAATGAATCTCATCTTCCTGCTTTCTCTTCTCTCCAATATCCTCACCAAAACAAGCGCAGAAATTTTCTCTTCCTCTTTTTCTGTCTCATTGGTTTTCGAACTTAATTTTTTTTGTATATTTACTTTCAGTGGTCTCTTGAAATTGCGTTTCATGTATCATTTTTGTCAGTGTCTGTTTCTATCGTGTGTATTCCTATAACTCTAGTTTCTTATATACTATGCTTTGTTGGTTTGTATCCTCCTAAAGTCTCTCGGGAAGATATTGAATACTTGGATTCAAATTTCTCGGTCTCCTTGTTCTTCTTACGTTGGGAACAGTTGGAATTTGAAAACAATATATTTACTCCTTTTTTTATTCGTTGTATTCAGCATTTATTTTAGGAAACTTCATAATTTCGTCGTCACGGATTTATTCTTCTCTTACTGAGAAAATGACCTCACTATGTGACTTATATCGTCTCCGAGAAAATTGGATTCTTTTCAATCAAGAAAATCCCGTAATTCTGAATAAATGGTAATCTGAAGGTGCAATATCTGGAGAAAAAGACCAATGCTGAAAACTTCCAAGACAATAGCTTTTATGTGATCACTAACGAAATGTGGGAACTAATGTTGTCTCAGTGGAATGTTACGTCCTTTCTCCAATTCCGGGTGGTTTTTGCGAATTGCTGCCTTCAGTTGGTGGTTTTAAGAGCATCATTTGGTCTAATCAATTGGTTGGTCCTCTGAGAGGAACTGATCGAAGAGAAACCTCTTCTGATCCCATTATACACACAGTTACAAATAGTTTAGGTGCACTGAAATACTGTCTTTATAATTAACATGTGTAAATTACACATCGGAGCTACTTACATAACCAAATTGAAGCAAATGATTTCCAACGCTTCATTTATATATTTTGAGTGATTACAAAGCCAGACTGTGTTTGAAACGGTCAACTAAAACCCTCACCAAATTGACATTATAGGTCCCTTCAGTTTGCTGACTGGTTGTGCATTTATTATGCTTACAAGCTGCACCAAATGACGTAAAAGGTTAAAAGTTTGAACAATCTCTCATTATGTTTTCGAAAAACGGTTTTATGTTTTGTTTTTTAAATAAATCCCCAAGTAGGTTTCAGAGGGAGGGTTCAATTTACAATCTAATTTTATGCAAAATTTGTCTCTTTTGTGTTCGACAGCATTCATCCTCGTTTCTTTGAAAATTCTGACATTTTTTTTTTTCGCTGCTCAATAAATGTCAAGGGGACTGATTGATTCACTAGATCAACTCTTTTTTCCAATCTTCTAATTGATCAGTCCTAACTCGGCATACTGTCAAATATACGTTGGTCATGCGACGGTTTCTATTTAGTGACTAACCAGACCTGTTTCTTTATCACATCCTTTCAATATTTTTTTTTTAGTTGCATTGTAACCATCTTAAATGGTTTCAAGGTCGTCTTTCTTCATTCCTCTCTCTGCTCCAATTATAGGTTTGGCTTCCTACGTTCATCACGATACATTATTCGTTTAATTTTTCCCCTGGTGCAAATTCGTTGCCAATTGCAATGAGTTCTTTCCTGTTTGTATTATTTTGTACGCATGTGTGTCTTTTGCCGTTTTGCATTTTCTTAGCAATAAAAATTCCTTAACTGTGTTTTACTACATGTGCATAAGAGAGTGTGTGTGTATACGCATACACTCACACAGAGATAGATACATAGATAGATAGATAAGTATGCATGTTCCACATTGTAAAACCGTGTTTATTCAAGGTATACACACGCATAGCAATGATAGTATTTTCAACTTTTTATATTTGTTCCTTAGCTAGTTAGAGCCTAACTTCAAAATAAGATTTTAAACAAAGCATTCATTGCTAGCCAAAATGATTGGCATTTCATCAGAAGTGATCGTTTTCTTTGTCTCTTTTAATTCAATTTACTTAACCACTCCGTATATTCTGTGAAAAAAAAAATAATCCAAGTCTGCAGTTGACTTTGTTGTTCTGCCATATCAACAACAAGAAAATCCTCACCAAATTCCGGCGGACAAAAAATAACATTCCAATATCACAACCAAGTGATTGGTAAACTGGTTGGTCTCTCATCGACTAAGTTAAATTGACATGTGTCAAATATCGTCCAAGTTTATCTTATGAATACGAAAGAGCTTATTTCTTTCTAATAAATAAAATACATTTATACTAAAAAATATGTTCTGAGATAGTTGTTACTTGCTGAGATACCCGGCATTAACCAGGGAGATCTGTGAATATTAAACACTGGAGAGTAAATGATATTTTACAAACATTCTAAAATAAATAAATAAAAACTTCGGTTAGGTATTCGTATCCTCTCTTAATACCCCGAAGATTTTTTTTTTTTTTGAAAACTGAGAATTCATTCAATCATCTTGGGCATTAGAATTTTACATGTAAGAGCAGAGTACTGGTCTTAGATTGTGCCTATGTTTTATTTTGATGTTTGGATACGAATTAGGGTCGGATTATGGTTATCATTTTAGCTTTGAGAAAAACCTGTTCTAATAACGGGTTAAGATTCTTGAAAAGATTCAGCCAAACTTGTATTTGCACTGAAAGAAGAAGAAATTCATGTCCATGGTCACCGATGACGATTGGAATGTAATAATGCAGTTTAGCATTTTAGCTACATTGTAAATTGAACCCTATCTTATAAAATCTTCAAGTATATATTTTCTCTATACTGAAAGGTTTTTGGAAAATTTGAAGGTCTGATAAATCGAAATCACATGAGAATGAGAGAGAAAAGGTAGAATGGGTCTGAATTCGGTCCGCCAATTGTTTTTACTGCGTTTCTGAACACTGGCCTATCGTTGCTTTCACTTATTTCTTTAGCGCTAAAATTAGATTTTATTATGTGAACGCGAACAAAGACCCCTCCCCCGTCCGGTGCAAAAAAATCGACGATTTGTAAGATTTGACCTTGATTTGCGCGTTGTAGGTACATTTTGATCTGCTGATTTCGAATATGCCTTTGTTTTGCCTCTGTGATACCCCACCAATCGGGACAGCACACTTTCCAAGGGAGAGCCGCACGTGCCAAGGTGCAACCATGGACAATCTGCCATAAGCACAGAGAAAAGAGAAATTCACATCCATAGTCAATTATAACCGATGGAAATTGAAGTTGCAATGTAGCTACAATGTTGATAGAATCTCCTCTTATAAGAACATGAAAAACTTATTTTCTCAAACCTGCCATATTTGTAGAAGCTTTGAATATTTAATAAATTGAAAGCACATAGAATTTAAAGCGTAAAATCAAAATTTAGTACTTTACATGATATAGATAAATTCAAAATTGCATTGGCACTTAGAAGGGAAAACCCTTTCTTTAACTGAACTCACTTTGCCAATTATATTACCCGAAATTTATCCACACGGCTACTGAACCAAGCAGAGCTATAAATTTCAACCCAAAATAGGAAATTTAAAAAAAAAACACGTAAGTTCACAGTTGTTTTCTGAGAGTGCAAATGCAGACCCAAAGGGAGATGCTCAACGTGTTTTAGTAAAATTCCACCTTAAAATATGAGCTACAGGTAAATTGTAATATGTTGATTTCGGATATGCGAACTTTCAGAGGATTTAACCATTCGGCTATTGCACTGCTATGACCTTTAAACGGGGATTTACTACCCCCTCCAAATTGAAGTATTGAACCCTGTTCACTTGTGAGTCACGTTCAAATAGATTATCAAAAACTTCAACCGGATCATGCTGATTCGGAATATACGTATAATTTGATTTCATAGATTTAAAAAAAACTTTTGATGAAAAAATACAATGGAGAAATGTTCTCGACGGACCTGTTTTCAGAGAGCGCGAGCACAGAGCCCAAGAAAATCGAATAACCTGTTTTAGGAAAATTCGAGCTGTGAGCAGCTGATTTGGGATACCCCTAAAACGAAGGTCCAGTTTAGAATAATAACCAAGCAGTAAATAGAACCTTCCACTAAAACCAAAAGAAATGTCTCATCCAAACTGACAGTTTTCCGTAAGGTACAAATGTCAAATAGTCTGGAACGATATCGAATTGAGAGGGAAAAAAGACTTTTCTAGTCGGAGTTTGAACGTGGTCAAGCCAATTCTATTTCCCAGAGCGCTAACCGCTCGGCTACTGAGCATAAATGATCTGAAACGTAAGAATTACTGCTTTAAATCTTGCATGTGTGTAGGTTCTAATAAATGATGAAAACAAATTGTGGATGTCTTCAATTCAAATATACGTATCGTTTGATTTCATAGATCTAACTTTCATCGTTTTTTATCTGAAAATCGAAAATGAAAAAACACAAGGAAAAAATATTTTTTTTACGCACTTGTTTTCTTAGAGCACGAATCACGACCTCAAAATTCGACGTAAAAATGCAGAGTACAGGTAATTATAGACATGCTGATCTCAGACATGCCTTTGTATTTGTTCTGTGATGCATAGTTCTCGACATCTTGGAGTACAAATGCATGCACATACATACGTCAGTACTTCATGATAAAGGTACAAAAGTTTTAGTAATCATCTTCAGTAAGAATAGAAGTAAGAGTGGATTTTGATCCTGCAGTAACCTGGCTTGTCTTAATAGTAAGCAGCTTTTCCATATATAAAATAAATATCTTTCTATGAAAAAAAAAAAAAACGTTTTGGTTGAATTCAAGATATTAAAGATCACCAAGAAATGATTATTTCCAGCCAAATGCTCCTCACAAGGAACTTGCATGTTTTTTGACAGTATTTTATGGTAATTGGGTGACCAAGCTTGCAAAAATCACCTTTTCAGATGTATTGTAGGCTATAATGATAAAAGTGGAATGCCGACATCAATTATAGCTGGTTTCTTTTGATGTTTATTGCTATTGGCTACCGACAGCCACACTTCAAAGGAAAATTGGTGACTCGCTGCGGCCATCAAATGTGATTCTGTTGGGGAAAGTAACTCCTGAAAGATCAAAGTAGCTGTCAAAGGAAACATTTTTGTTCTTTCCTCACTCTGTTAATCGATATTTACTAATCTAAGTTTAACACAGAACAATACTACAATGTAGGGCGACTAGGCAAGATTGAACTCACCGCAGTAGTAATGACTGGCTAGATTAGTTTGCTAACAGCTGCGTAGGCTGACACAAAACATCAACCGAACGGTACACGCAAGGAGAATCAAGATGACCAAAGAAATGGTCTTGTTAACCATTATATAGTCTGACACAAGATTACAAGTGTCTGGACCCCAAGAAGAATCAAATCTACTACAATAAAAATTGTTCACCAGCCTGCTAACCATCACATTCGAGGTTTCCAAACTTGGGTGATTTTACCTCTAGTTGGTAAACCTGCTGATTCTGAATCAATACGTATAGTACACATCGTGCATTATTACGATTCAGTGAATAACATTGTTATGAGCAGTTATTGTCCGTGCTTCAAATGATAACCTTAAAAACAGTATTTTTTAAAATATCTTCTGCCACTTGCTTTATAATGTTTGAAGAGTAAACTCAAATTACCGAACGAAAAATGGTGGGGGGATTTTACTTTCGAAAGATTGCCAAGGATAAACAAAACGAACAAAGGTTGGGAAACCCTGCATTACATAGTCTGGCTCATGTCAACAACTGTAGATAACTCAGGGAAGACCGAATATTCTGCAGTAGTAATGTGGGACCTGAGATTACACGTATCTTTTGAGACATTTGTGGGGAGGTGTCTTTTATGCCGTTAAATAAGATATTCAGGGGAATTGCCTTACTTCAACTACAAACGTATGTATTTGAATTTATATATTGGCTTCATATAACTAGGATATATCCATGAACTGAGTTAATCCCATTGTGTCTCAATTGACTCGATTCTACCTCTTATAATTCATGAGTATTTCTTTACAGTCATAAATATGAACTTGTGTTTACGCATGCGTGGATGATCACGGATGAGATTTTATTCATGCTATAGCAAGATAAGACAAGAACGGACTGTGACATTGTTTACGCAATTATCTACATTTGTTTTTGGCATTATTGACAAAATTACAGAATTTTATTAAATTTCAATATTTCATGAAAAAAAAACAAATGATTTTCATTCGTGAAATCATTTATAATGCATTTTATGATTTAAGAAGCTGTATTTTGTTACTAACATATGTCTAAAATTCTGACCACTGAAAACCCCTTCTTGCTAATCTTCATTACATTCATATAGATAAATCATTTGTAACGCATCTATTCTATAATTTCCCCCCTCGCTTTTGACCTGTAAAAGTGGAAAATGTTTTCTCTCACTTTTTACCTGATCTTTCAATAAAAAAAAGTGTCGTCAGAACATGAGACCAGGTGAAATGAACGACTCGAAAAAAGTGTGATGAGAAAATGAGTTCAGGTGAAAAAAAGCAACTTATCCAAAAAAGTATCATCAGAAAAGTCCTCTCATAATATTGCAACCTCTTATTACGACGTCATTGAAAATGGCACGGCTCGGCTCAGCTCGACTCTCTCTCTCTCTCTCTCTCTCTCTCTCTCTCTCTCTCTCTCTCTCTCTCTCTCTCTCTCTCTCTCTCTCTCTCTCAATGGATGCTTTCAACTTTTTTATCAATTTTTGTCTGGAAGAAAGTGATTTCAGCTCTCATGGATCTTGCAACGTTCGTCACGGGTAAAAATCCAAGTATCAAGTCGATCTAATTTCCCGAACAAAAACTGAAACCAGATCCTAATGGAATAACGGGATTTCTTGCTTTGGAATCAGAACAAATGATGTTAGCTGCTTCGGCTGTAATTACGTCGTGCCAAGTTTGGTAACTTTGTTACTTCGTTTGTAATCCTAAAATTCTCGGATTCGTTTTCTTTTTCAATTAAAATCTGGTGACTTTTGGTTTTGCTCTCAAATGACAGACTATTGGTTCTTTATTCCAATATTTCACTCTTTTTCCCCCTTATTATTTCTGATTTATATCGCTTACTTTCATCATTTTTTGATTGCATCTCTATTATCCTGTATGTATTTATTTACTTATTCCTTTATTTATTGATAACGGTAGCAAGGTGCAAAACCAAACTCATGTTTTCCGGTTTTCAGAAATTAGAGCATTCTGATTTTTAGAATAAAACCTCTTGTATGTCAAGTTGCTCTTACCGGCGGTTGTTTAGTAAGAACGAGGGTACTTCGAAGCGGCTATCCTGTCAGTGACAGGTTTGATTCCTGCAGCAGCTTAATTTTCAACAATTGTATATTCTATTTTCGTTGTCTAGACCAAGTGATTAATCGTTTCAATTTGATATAACACAATTTCTCTCTCTCTCAATATATATATATATAGAGAGAGAGAGAGGGAGAGAGAGATGACAACACGCATTGAATCAAATTAAGTGTTTTGAATGGCACATTGTCGTTGATATTTGGGATTATACATGAATATTTCTAAAAAAAATCTTTCCCATCATTACAAAATGAAAAGTGACTATATATAAGCAGAGAACAACTTTTATAAATTTACTAATTGGCTAAATTTTTGGTTTCCTCAGAATGTACCGGCTAAATTGGAAGAACAAATCATCCAAATCTAGGCGATAACCCTTGTTTGATTCTTTCCTCTGAATGTCAAGGTGCATTCTGACTACCGCTTAGACTACTTGATTTGAACTTTGCTGAATTCTTTGACTATGCCCAATCGTTACATTATTCTTATCTAGTGTAAGCAGTAAGATTTTGTAAGATTTAATGAGGATCTCAACGATAGGAAAACTATTTCCATTCTGTGTGGAGTTCTGGAGATTCTCCATGGTCGATATCTCATCATATTTCGTCGCAATCTCTCTAGTTGGTATAGTAAAAAAAAACACTCGTCTCATCAAAAGGACCTCCACGATGGCTCGGCTCTATTAGGTTACCAAAACAATGTAATTTCACTGCGGTTATTGATATTAACTAAACTTACATTATTTCGGCAAATGGAGATAAATTTGGGTTGGACGACAGTGTTGCGCCAAAGGAGTTATCTACTTACTTCAGTCTCACACAAGATTCGAAGCATGTGGCTCCTAGAGAGGATCATTGCAATAGTAATGATTTGCTAAATTGTTTGCTACGCGAAAAAGCTCCAAACTTCTTTTCTTTACTGTTTCAAAGCAATTTGATTTACTAACTCTGTAGCCATTTTCTACGGTTGGCATTGCAGGCACTAGGCCACGAGCAAAATACCTAGACTGACGAATTGGTTTGAAAGAAGACCTTGCTACCCATTACTCCACAACCAATAGGGCTCCAACTTCTCTGCTTATCTTTGTCTGGCACAAGGTCATTCTATTGAAGCACTCAACATGGATTGATTTCTCTTCACTAGCTAATCGGTACGAAGGGCGTACTTGCTAATCATTGCTCCACAAAAGACATCCCAAGTTTGGTTAAATATTGAAGCACCCTTCGAGGATCAGACTCATTAATTTAGCTAATTGATTTGCGAGACTGGGTTACTCACCAAATCTCCACTTCAAGGCTCCCGTAATTTTTTCATCTATTTTTCTACCAACGTATCTGAACAGTGATCAAGTATTCATCTTTATTTGTCAGTCCGTTTGTCCATACAATATTGTAATAAGTTCACTATAAATATAATGATATCGTTATTATTTATTTGTAAGTCTGTTTGTACACGAAACATTGTCGAAAATACACAATGGAGGTAATGATATTTTGTTGGAGAATAGGTCATGGGTCAATGGATGACTGGTTAAACTTCAAGGCGGATTTATTTTTTCGATTTTGAGATGTAGTTTTCGAATATCTACATTAACATTATTATCAGCAGCAGCAACATCAGCAGCAGCAACATCAGCAGCAGCAACATCAGCAGCAGCAATATCAGCAGCAGTCTTTCAATGTCCGTCGTTGGACATAGACCTTCATCAAGATTTGCCAGACCTCTCTATCGTGAGCGTCGCGAATCCTCTACATTCGGAAATAGTCGACTTCGTCAACCCATTTTAGGTGAATATTACAAGCTTTTGTCACTGCATAGTTTTGGATCTGTTACTTGACTTTTCAGATTTTAAAGACAATAGCGTTGGCGGCTGAATGCGCTATCTGGATGCTTTCTGGCCTTTCATTTAAAATCATTTCAAGTTACCAACTCTATAATTCAGTTTACAAAACAAAGTAATTCTATTACGGATCTTCAATACTCTTGTTTTGACAACTGAGAAAGCATTCATTTTTATGTTTATTTCTCTCTAGTTTTTCTTTAGATTCGTTTAATTTATTTACGAATGTATACGTTTATTTTAGTTTAGTTTATTTTATCTTTGCTTATGTATGCGTCAAATTTCAAATCTTTAGCAGAAAATCCAGGAAATTAGATTTGGAAAGAGCTCAAGAGACATGAGCACGCATTTGCTGTTCAAATATTACGTTAGTAAACAAAAGGTTTTCAGTTTTTTAACTCTATTTTTGTTTTTTGTTTTTTTTGTTTTTTTTTCAAAAACTGTCAACCATATCTGTCACCAAAACTGTCAAATGGATTTCTTAAGTTTTCAATTTGGACTAGCTGACTAATTTTATGTATGTAAGTCGGTACTTATGGTTTGTGCGTACAGGCCACTTCTATAAAATAACGGGATTGATGATTTCAACATTGACTGATTATTTCTAGGAAAATAGTTGTTAGTTTTTTTGTTTCTTTTATTCTTTACAGAATATGTTGTTTTTTTTATTGGGTTGGGGGTTCAATTTGCAATGTAACTTTTTTTTTCTAAATCGACCCCTTAGTTTGGGAATGCCAATGTGTAATTTCAAATGAAAGTGCTGCCTCATCATATATATCTGAATGATCTTAGTAATTATCAACAGGTTTGGATAGTCTCTCAATAGAAACCGTCATATGGCCAACGTCTTTTCAAAACATGCCATGTTGGGAGATCAATTAAAAATTTCAAAGGTGTGATCAATGAACAAGTTACTTCTGGATTTTTCTACTTTTATTGAAACACAGAAAAGTCTGAAATTTAGGGAAAATGATGGGCCAGTTTAGTATGAATTTACACTGTAAATATTACTTCCATCCCAAAATTTTGATTTTGAGAAAAAAAGTTTTTTACTTTCAAGACATGATTGAAAATAAATGTTTAAATTTTCAGCCCTTTGTCTGTACCCTCGACACATACATAGCCAGACAGACAGAATCATTTAGAAACTAAAGAAACCTATGTTGACAGCCTTGGATAATGGCTGCTAATAATAAGAAGCCTCACCATGAAGCCATCGTTGGCAAGCAACTGAAGTAGACTATAGTTAGTTCGATCCTCAATGGGTAACTCACTTATTGTGCTCAGTTACAATCGGTACAAAATGTCCTTTTAGGCACCAGACCGTGGAGCAATTGTTAGTCAATTGAGCTATCATTCCTGTTGTGATTATGATCCTCACTGAGTGCCAAACACTTGAGGTTTTTTGCAGTTCTAAGCAATTTTCTTTTTATCTAATATACACAATATGGAACCTCAGTACGAAGCAATAGTTATTACTACTGCTGTAGGTTCAATCATCAGAAGACGACATACTGACTTCAAAACTGTCAGTAGAGGTTTTTTTCAGTTCTCAAGTTGGTCTGGCTGTTTGGCTAGTAGGTTATGTAAGTAAGTATGTATTATGTATGCATGTCTCACGCATGCTTGACCACCTATGGAGCCAAAAGACTGAAAATTTGAACATTTACACCTTATTTTGTCGAAACCTTATTATGTTTGGGGGTTTTTTTTTTTGAAAATTCACCCCTAAATAGGTTTCTAGAGGGTGCTTAATTTACAATGTAAGTTTTACTAAATCGGTCCCTCAGTTTGTGTCCGGTTACGTTTTCGCTTGTTCTTTAGAAATTCACTATTTTCAGTGATCCAACAAAAGGTGAGAGATATAAACCATCCATTGATCATCCCTCTTTCCAATTTCTTAACTTGACCTCCCTTCCCAATACGGCATGCTGGCATGAGACTTTGGGTACGTGACGGTAAATACCGATATGAACAGATCGAAATAGGTAAGATGAACAGACTGGGACAGATCTCCGTTGATTGATTTGTTTAAGATGCACACATTTGAAAGCATTTGGGAAATTGGTTTTATAACAAAGCGAGCCGTCGGATCGGAGGGATATTCTCTTTCTGTGCACTTCAAATGCAATGATTGAAGAGATATTACTTGGAGAGAAACCTACACGGTCGAATAAAGGCAACGGGATTGTGCTCTCACTCTCTGTGCCTTTCTTTCTTTCTTTCTACCTCCCTTCCTATCTGTTTTGTTTCTTCTTTTCTTTCTTTAATTATTTCGGTTTTCATCCTCTCTCTTCCTTTGTTTCCTTTCGCTTTATTTCTCTATTTCCCTCGTTTTCTGCCTTTTTTTTCCTTTCTGCGACCTTTCTTACTACTTTTCTCTCTATTTTAGACGTCCTCTTTTACGAAACATTTATTAGCATTCGATTCTCTTATTCTGTAGCTCCTCGAGTCTAATCTCTTTTTCCTCTGCTCTCCCTCTCTCTCCCTCTCTCTCTCTCCCCCTCTTTCTCTCTCTCTCTCTCTCTCTCTCTGGTGGCCGTAGGTACGGTACTGCATCTATTGAGGTCACGAGCAAGAAAATCGACTGCCTATAAATGTTTGGTAATATGAGACATGTAAAGTAGAAAGAAAGAAAGAAAGAAAGAAAGAAAGATAGAAAGAGAGCAGAATGAAAGGCAGGGTAGAAACGGAGCAAAAAGAAATAGAAACGTCTAGAAGGGTAGAAAAACGGGAAAGTGAAAAGAAGTGAAGATGTGATCCATATCAGGAGAGATAACAGCTCATGTCGTCATCGTGTGTTATTCAGGCGAATCCCTCATCATCCACACTCGCTGCACTTTCGTCATAATGGCGGGTAGTGAATCGTACCTCAGATATATTGTTTCGTAATGTCACTACTCATAACTAGCGGGACACCACCTAGCGGTAAATATCTCAGACTCGAAAATGGATTTCTTTCGCATGGTCAAGCGCTTCCTCTAATAGCTGTCCTGTGGCAAGTGGCGTAAAAAGAAGCACTTTTCGTTTGGTTTGCAAATGAGAAAGGCTGTCTATTATAGATATAATCCACGTGAATCTGTGACTGTTGGTGACGGACGAAAAAGTGTTTCAAGATTCAACATCGGAGTTGAATCCCCTTGCTGTTTAGCGGTTTAAAGGACTAAGACTCCTTTCCAACATTGTAATCTAAATAATTAGAAACATCTTTTTGTAGAGTAATTAAAGAGAAATCAGTTGCCCAGGTAACTGCTGGACAAACATCTAAATGATTTGCCAAAATAAAACCAATTTACTTAAAAACAAAACAAACATAATTCTCCTCCGATTCTATCGACATTTTTTCAATCAAATAAACCATAAACATTTTCGAAATCCACTGATACTCATCCAACTTTTCCATTTATTACCAAAATTTATAATATTTTTGGTTTAGTGGGTATCGCTGAGTTTATTTGCAAGTGTAACTTCTGTATTCTATGGCGATAAGTTTGTAAACAAATCTAACTTAACTTGATTTAAAACGAATTATAACGAAAATTAAATTGTTTTCTGTGTTTGCAGATATTTGAATGAATGTTAGTGAAATTCGGAGGAAGTTTTAGGCTTATTTAATTGACTTTATAGAATTAATTTAAATAAAATTAAAAGTCAAATTCGTAGAACTCAAAAGTCTCTCAAACAACGAAAGTACAAAAAAGTATTAAAATATCAAATAGTTCAGACGAAAGTAGGTGAAAATGCAGTCAAAAAGTCAGGAAAAAAACATGTATATATATTTGATATTACCCTGCTACAAACAATCCTATTCTAAGTCATTTAACATCAACTTACAAAAATAAAACTCATTTCGGTTTTCCAGAGATTTTTTTTGACATCTATTTGCCTCCACTTTCTATTCCTCGTACGTTGGCCAAATCATGTGACCGAAAAGACATTTTAGTTTTGGTATTTCTATGCAGTTTACGTTCAGTTCGCTCATGCACTTGGGAAAGGCTTGAATCAATTTTTCCTACTCCTCCTCCTCAGTTATGGATAAATAGTTGGTCAATTGCAGCTCCTGTGAGGCAGTCCATTTTAGTTGTTGGGCTAGCAACTCCAACTCGTAAAACTGGCTGTATGCTCCACAAAAAGTACATCATTTTTGGAGTAGTGGTAGTAGTCAAGTTTTCGCATCAGTAATATCTTGCGACTCTCTCAGGAGATCCTCCAAACCTCAGTACTCTCCTCGGTATAGAGTGCCGAAGCGTGACGTCATGTATCAATGGTAGTGTTTTGCCAGATCTAAACAGTCATTCAAAATGTCGTCGATGGCATAATGTGACTATATTTATAAGTATAAAATGTGTGAAATCATTACTCAGGAATACACTGTTATAAATTTTACCGATTTCCTAAAAATCCAGTTCGGAAGAAGAGATGGATTTCTCCAATCGAGTATGTATTTGAAAGATTTACTGACACAGTTAGCGGACATAACAAAGCATAACATTTATTTTACTGCTAAAAGATAGTGTATCATCTTTATAGAGAAGAATACGTCAAAACAATAATATCTGTACAATAGCTATGATTTTAAACATTTGCTACAGTGTGATGAATAATTCTTTTAAAACTCATTTACCACTGTTGGTAGCACTATTTCGATGATCTCATCCATAGCAACACTTCTGTATTGCTGAAAAAGAAGATGATTTCATATTGAATTCCTTGAACTTATCTTTTCAACTCATACTTTTTAATTCTGGTATCAACTTAAACGCTCGTTTCTGGACTTTTTGTCGGAGATTTTTTTATCTTTCTCCAAATATAGTGACCAAGCCTGATTGAATTGAATTTCAACGTTTTATTCTGTGAGAGCATGTTGGAATAAGCGGATGGTTGTGGCAATTTTTTTTTTAAATTCAATCAGTGGGGAAGAGGGGATGAAATAATTGAGGATGGAAAAATTAATTAAGAAAACGAGGCATATTTTTTGAAAGTTTTAATTTCTTTGAAAAAAGATTGATTAATAAATAAATATGCACGACTGTGAGACAGAAGCAAGCACATATTTAATATCATTTTCCCTTATTTTTGTCCCTTTACTCACCATTAAGAAGATATAAGAAATGATTAAATATTCGGGAAAGTATCTTTGGGCATTACCACTTTTTTATTTAGATTTCAAGTTTGTATGATCCAACGAAGTAAAAATAACTTCATCGAGTTTTTAAATATTCTAATACTTATTTTTAGGCTCCCAAGCACCATTTCCAGATGGAAAACACAAAGACATATAGATTTAAACATTGGACGGTATAGAGTTAGACTCTATCCAAATACACGTTTGAAAAAAAAGGTGCCAGCATCAATCTCTCTGCTGCTCATTTTGAGAAAGGTTTTTTTTCCCTCAAATCAGTATTTTCATTTTGAATAGAATTTCAGTTGGAAATTATACTTCCCTTTGGTTGAGATTAAGTTAAAACTCTACCAATACCTGGTTGGTGTTTTGGAGTTTCTTCTTGCGTACTCTGAAGATGGTCTCAATCCACGAGAGAACCTTCATATTGCTGTGCCAGGACTACAGGTAAGAGACCCCTTGCTTGCATTCAATATACCATTCGTGATAATTTTCCAAAGAAAAATATACGCCAAAAACACTGGGCTAAAATGTCAGATTTGAGTGTCATGGTCGGCGAGCGCATCCTGGATATTTAACTGGGGAGACCCGGCTCCCATCCCATGATTATGGAAACTTACAATAGGTATAATGGCTTGTAGGAGGGTGCCTGCTCGGATGCAACTATTGACAAAAATTGAAATGTAGCACAGAAGATAACAGCTTAGCAGCGATTTCAAAAGCAGTCCCACTCGAAAGGTATACCGAAGAAATATGGGACACGAATCGAACATTTTCAGAGACGTACTGATAAAGCAAAACAGATATCACAGAGGGTGATTATCTGATCATGCAATCATTGAGATGGGCGGGAGGATAATCAGCATCAAGAGGGAAAAACGACTCACGAAATAGAGAAAGGGAGAGACAGAATACGTATGGAATTACACGGCCAGTCTCCTTCAGTGAAAATTTGGACCAGGAAAAAGAGGAACGATTTTGCTGCAATACAAAAAACAACAGCAGAAGATAAACAGAAATCCCTGACGAATAAAGATGAGAAAAATCAGGGTAAAAACTGAAAAAATGGATTAGCTCTTACAATGAAAACGAGCTGACATCAACGAATTGAACAACTTAGGGAGTACAGGATTAAAGTTAGTAATTCATAGGTAATCTTGAGGTTTTAATGATCGAGAAGATGATTCAAAATAGTGATTAGGATGTAAAGCAGAGCTGAATAAATTAGACCACTACATCTAGAAGAGTAAATCCTCATGACCCTTTCCAAAGGATAAATCAGACGATAGTCACTTTTGACGGGTAAGTTTTTAGAAAAGCAAGCTCTACTTTCAAGAACAAAAAATTCCATTATTACGAAGAAAGAAGAGTGATTAAGCAACGTATCTTCCCGATAGTCATTTATAAAGCTGAATCATGGAATCTAAACAAAAGATTGGCCCTCAATGTGAAAACCATGCAATGTGCACTGAAAAGAATCAAACTCAATATCACATAGAGGAATCAAACGACTGTGCAATATATTAGAAAACAAACAGAGCTATCATAGAATCCATTAGAATAGCACTTGGCTGTTCTTGGTACAAGAATGTCAGACAACAGCTTGCCAATGGGGATCCCCTGATTATATGCAAATCTGTAACCAGTAGAGGTCTGAGGGACCCTCAAAAGCTGCTGCTGATGATGTGTGTATGTACATGTTTTGCTTTTACCTGGTCAAAACGTATGTATGCATGTATTAATTTGGCGAGTAAAGACTGTCATTATCATGGGGTGATCCATGATCGATCAATAAAAAAGATCGATGACTAGCGAGATACATACTGTAAACTCTTGAATTTTAGAGGAAAAATGATATATTTGAATATATCATAATTATGATGTTATTTTGTTGGAAACTCAATTTGAAACCAGTCATTAAACAATAGAAACACTTATTTGGACTTCTGACTTACCAGTGGTCTGTTCAGCGCAACAGTAAAAGCAGAGTAAGATTAAGACAGCTTCCTATCTGTCGCAGGTTGGATTCCTGCAGCACACCATTACTTTGATTGTTTATTCTATCAATGCTCTCTAGGCCAACTGACACATTCACCGTATATCAACTGGATGTCAGTTAAAATAGAGTTCCAAATAAAATATCACATGTATGATTATTCAGTCGGATTATATATCCATTTTTTAATAATGTTCATATAAATATATTATATATACTCACACACACAAAGATCTGAATACTTTTCTTAGAAATATAAGCATCAATAAAATCTCATATCTATAGTGACAAACATTGTATGTATATATATTACTACCAGAAA
Organism: Thysanoteuthis rhombus; assembly: GCA_963457665.1. Classification (NCBI taxonomy): domain Eukaryota; kingdom Metazoa; phylum Mollusca; class Cephalopoda; order Oegopsida; family Thysanoteuthidae; genus Thysanoteuthis; species Thysanoteuthis major. The sequence continues at coordinate 38,631,279 of OY735215.1, forward strand.
GCATCAAATTTAATGAAAGAACCATAATTTTATTTGTTAACACCCATAACGCTTAAAATCTCAAAGGAATGCAGCAAGACATTCATATCTCAAAAAGAGATACCCTGATGAAAAATATCCTAATTAATTCCTCAATAATTAGAAGTAAACGCCCATCTCTAAATAAAAAAAAAGTTACAGACAAATGGTGCATACTCTGAAAATACAAAACTAGAGAAAAAGATAACAAAATACGACGTCAAAAACTCAATGAATGTCATTATTTGCTAGGGTTGTGATTGGAATATGTTGATAAACTTTTCTCCGTACACAATACATCAATAGCAAAGCAGGGACTCGTCCACTAGAGTTCTCAAGATCAGGAAACACATAGGTGAATGTTCACCACAAGAAATATTCTGTTTCCCATTCCAACAAAATAATCACAGACAATATTATACAAAGAAGAAGGGGAAGCAACTTTATTGAGACTTAAGACCTGCATTTAATTGCAATTATTCAATTTGGCATTGAAAAAGCTTATTTTCATTGAAAGCATCTTTTCGGAATCCTAATCAACCCCTAAGCTATGTTCTCATACACATAGATCGAACTGACCCCTTAACGAAACTCTCAATTTCCCAACACCTTATTACATTTACTAACCCTCACACCCATACAAACATAAGTTGACCGCAGCAGCGCCCACACACTTACGCACTCATACACGCTGACCTATGCACCCATATCTATATCTACCACCCCTACCTCTCCCTTTAAAGGAGCGACAAGGAAAACCCCTGACGGTCCCTAACTGTTTCTTAACACAAACTCATCAACAACAAGAATTTTTCGACATCCCTGAAATTTGTAGGCAAATCAAGATTAATGGCTCGTACTAATGACCTGAGACATTGGGTATTATACATTGACATCCTTAAATTCTAGAAATAGATTTTACCCCATCTTCTGAAGGCACGTCTCGAAACCAGTTGAGGTTTATTGAAAATCACTACGCCTGAGAACAAAAACAAAAAAGTTTGACTCTCTTTTTATCTCTTATATATATATATATATATATATATATATATATATATATATATATATATATATATATATATATATATATATATGTTTGGTTATTCATGTCGTTGGAACTAATCATCGTTGGCGTAAAAATTCCTTCATTAAGAATGTCGTCCCGGGGGAAATCAGTTCTGTGTCAAAGTGATGAAAGAAACAAATCAAAAAACCGATCGATTGATTGATAGATAGAGAGATAGATAGATAGATAATGTCAATAAATAAACGTGAAAATAAGATTTCTTTTGGAACTACAAATTTTCAGCGCACCTGCCAAGGTTGTAATTCGGTTACCAAGTGCACATTTGCATTGTCAAATGTTTATTCTATCAAAAAAATACCCAGGAATATATGTATCTACTCGTGGATAGAAAGGACCAGTGGTCTCGTGAAATCACGAGAGATTTCAATAATTTCGGGAAATCTTTAGTTTCACATCAGCAGAAAAATTAGTACTAGACTACTACATTAGAGAAATTAGTACTGGACTAATACATCGAAGTAATGGTCATCAAGCATCTGGTGCTGACCATTACGACTGTAAGGAGTTCGATGTCCATTGGGAACCTCACTACTGTGACCTTGTGTCAAACTAAGCTAAATTTAATAAATATCAAGTTTATCATGCTTCATTATTTAAACCGTATACAAAGCTTAGTTCGGCTCAAATCATTTACAGTTATGCCTGTAAATTGTGATAATGTATGCGAAAGTGGGCATGCATTTGTGTGCTTTATCTGATATATATATATATATATATATTTATATATATATATATATATATATATATATATATATATATATATAGATAGATAGATAGATAGATAGATAGATAGATAGATATAGATATAGATATATAGATATATGGATATATAAATAGCTATCTGTGGATGACATTAAATAATGCTCCTCTATTCAGGGTTGAGCACTCTTTAAGTGAAGTAACTCATCCATTGTAAGCTTATGCAATGCTCTTCTATAAAAATTGAGCAGTCTGGTGGATGGGGAATTTAACCGTAAATAAATATATGGGTTAAATTCGGCCGTACTGACCGTCCAGTTCCGTAGGTCAGAGGTAGTATATCGACCTCTGGGTCTGAGGCGAAGGTTTCGGTCCTATCTGCCTGGTACTGGATGGAATAAGGGAAAGTCTATAGCCATACCGAAGAGCTGTAATACATCGAAACAGCTGTCTGTGGATGACACAATAATATATATCTGCGTGATATATATACGTATACTGCATATATCAGTCTGCTTATCCTTATCCCCCCTCTCTCTCTCTCTCTCTCTCTCTCTCTCTCTCTCTTATCTATCTATTTTGTATTTATTTTATATTAGGGGTATGAATTTTATATTTCTCAAATATTTTCGTATTTATGTTGGCTAACTCGAGAGAATATGTCAGTCAGTTCATATCTATCACAGTTTGTCCATATCCATCTCAATCTGGGCGGAGCCCCGGTTTCACAGCATCTTCTTTTCTCTTTTGCTCTTACCGGTTGCTCCGGAAAGGGGGGGGGGTTATAGCATGTGTAGTATACCCAGTTTCACTATGTCTCCCCATCGGTACCCTCTGTTGCCATGGATTGAGCCGGAATTTTCTGGGGGATCCCCACATTTCTTCTGAAACATCCCTTTTACTTTGCCAATCAGCTTATCAAACAATGTCTCTCAATCCCACCAAATGGCCTGACTATCTCTGATGAATCATTCACACCATAGCTTCAATGCTTGTGGTCTCAGCCAAATCGAGGCCTACCCTATTATTATCAGTGCACATAACATGTTTGTATATCAACACATGTTGAAAAAAAAAGATACTATGATAGCCGATGATGAAAGAAAAGGGAAATTAATTCCTCAACGATGCATCTGGTACTGAACTCCTTGTAAGTATTGATGGTGTTGAATTCTTTTGGTTTTGTATTGAATTTATTGCAGTCTAAAATGCCAGCTGCTTCCATTAAGGTTCAGTACAGAC